>CM038720.1:3212681-3275181 GCA_021613375.1 Megaleporinus macrocephalus | reverse complement strand
TGTGAACGCGTAATGAAGTTCTAGATGTTCTCAGAGCGCGCGGCTCTCTTTCAGCACTAAAAACACTCACTCCTCATCTCCGCGTCCGGCGTAATGATCCAGCCGTGCCTTCCCGCTTCATCATCCAAACATTTTCAATCTGTCTGCCGTCACAGCGAGCAGCTTCACTCCTTCGCTCCGGTTTTCACGCCTGCAGCTTCTCGCGTTCCGACGTACTCCGGCCTTAAATCACCTGCAACCACCTCCCTCACAGCAGAGCGGCCAGTTACTTCTCCATCAGCTGGTCTCCCTCTCTAACACACTCTCTGAGACTTTCTTCAGCCTCCTCTGACCTTCATGTTTCATGACCTTGACTTTTGAACTCGTTCTCTGATGTTATTTCTCTTAGATCTTCTTTGATCTTCTGTAACTTTGGTTGACCAGCTCAATGCTGACCTTCTGGTTATACTGACTTTCCTTCATCTTTGCTTTTTTGACTTTTCTATGTCTTTCTTTGATCTTCCTTGACTTTCTTTGATCTTCCTTGACTTTCTTTAACCTTATTAAACAACACTCCACCTGTTTGACCTTTCTCTGACCTTCATATTTTCACTTTCTTTGATCTTCTTTGACTTTCTCTGACCTTATTCAACTTTCTTGACCTTCACTTTTTACTTCCATTGACTTGGTTTGTCTTTCTTTGATCCTCTTTAGACTGACCTCTCTTTACTTTCTCATATTTCTCAGACTTGCTTTGATCTTTCTGATGTTACTCTTTTGGTCACATTGACCTTCTTTGATCTTTCTTATATTTTCTTTGGCCTTGAGTTTGTTTACTATTTTGTAATCTTTGATATTATTTGAACTTATTTACCTTTTTCACTTTAACATGTCTGGTATTTTTTGTCTTCCTTTGATCTTCTTCACATTGACATCCTTGGCATTGATGTTTTAGTCATTGTTGACATTCTTTCACCATATTTAAGTTTATTTGAGCTTTGTGATCTTCTGACCTCAGCTTTGTTGTCCTTATTTAACTTTTTTGACCTTTTGACCACTTTACTTTCTCATATTTCTCAGACTTGCTTTGATCTTTCTGATGATGTCACATTGACCTTTTTTGATCTTTTTGTCTTTCTTAGATTTTCTTTGGCCTTCAGTTTTTTCCACCTTCAGTTTGTTTACTATTTTAAACTTATTTAACTTCTTGACTTTGACATTTATGGTCTTATTTGTCTTTCTTTGATCTTCTTCACCTTGACATCTTTTTACTTTAATTATCTACTCAGACTTCCTTTGATCTACTTGACATTGAGTTTTTGTCAATGGTGACATTCTTTCATCTTTTTGATCTTTTGACCTCAGCTTTCTTATCCTCACTTAACTTATTTGACCTTTTGACCTTGACCCTTCACACTACCTTAGCCTTTCTTTGATCTTCTTCACCTTCACGTCCCTTTACTTTACCTCCTTACTATCTCACGCAGACCTTCTTTGATCTACTTGACATTGACTTGTTTGTCATTGTTGACATTTCTTCACCATATTTAAGTTTATTTGTTCTTTTTGATCTTTTGACCTCAGCTTTGTTCTCCTTACTTAACTTATTTGACCTTTTGACCTTGACCCTTCACACTATCTTTGACTTTCTTTGATCTTCTTCACTTGACGGCTCTTTGATCATCTTTCTTACCTTTTCTTTGTCTTTCTGGTCCTTATGACTTACGACTTTCTTCCACCGCATCTAACTTTTTGACCTCCTGACCTTGACTCTTGTACGACCTTCGCCTTTCCTTTGATCTTCTTCACCTTGACGTCCCTTTACTTTGATCACTTTTCTTAGACTTCTTTGACTTTTTGACCTTGGCTTTTTTGGGTCATCCTTGACTTCCTTCCACCTTATTTAACTCCAGTTGTCTTTCTTTGATCTTCCTTGACCTTCTGATTGTCTTAGACTTTCATTGATGTTTTTGTTTATTTCATCTTGACCTCGTTGCCCGCCCCCCACTGTTTAGATTACGAAGATATTTCTTTAAGACCTACTTTAACGACGTTCTCAACCCATTTTTGTCAACATGCTAGACACCGACATGCTTTGAACGTTCAGTCTTGACAGCAAAGCTGGACGTAGGATCGCTGGATGGTGGACCCTCACTGTAATCCCTGTATATGACCCCCCACCGCATAACCCTCCACATCCACCTTCGTTTCTAACCACAACTCAGTGCAGCTGCTTCCATACGGCCCCTCCTGACAGTCGGACGACTCTGACAAGGCCAAACGGAGGTTGTGCTTTCATTCGAACCCACAAATTATGGGAGCGCTGGCCAATGGAGGTTTTTTCATTAAGCACAATGTCTGATGGCTCTTTTCCAGAAGTCATCAGAGAGCGGCATGTCTGGCTCCTCCGCTGGACACCAGGACTGGGAGGTAAAGGCTGGGAGAGGATAAGCTGGAGAGCGTGTGCAGAATCATAATCAACTCCTCTGCTTTGATGTTCGACATCTAGTTACCGGGCCTCTCGCTCCAACCTGAGTAAAATGACCACAGCCAATCAGAAAGGACTGCGGCTGTATGGAAATGAACCGTAATGTGATACTAAACCGTGTGCGCTAATGTGGTCCATGCAGGAATTCACCCCGGTCCAAAAGTCTGGAATCACTGTTTTTTTTTAAAAATCATAATAAAAATACATCTATTTAATAAATGAATGACATTAATTTATAGGAACCCAATATTCTAATAAGCTGCAGCAAGAATTAGACTACACTAATATTTGGAATGATGGATTAGACACTTGTAGTATTTGTAGTGACTGTAAATATATTAATTTACTATATAAAATAATATTATTTTATAAGTTTTTTGTTCCCTGAGCTCCAGTTATTTATACATGTATTGTTTTTTCGATGCAGTCATAATTCATAACTCACTTTGGCGTGACTGCCGCTTCTCCTTATCACTCAGAATGAAACCGGCACTGTCTTTCAGACTTATAGCAAAGCTAGTATCTTCAGCTGTGGGGAGGAACCCACTCAAGCACGGAGAGAACATACACACTCCACACAGAACCACCCGGACCGGGAATCCAACCCAGATCATGAATGTGTGTACTGTGAGGAGACAGTGCTGACCACTACACCACCATACTGACCACTACACCACCGTACTAACCACTACACCACTGTGCTGACCACCACATTACCGTGCCACCCCCTATATATATACATATATTATATATATTATAACTGCGGAACACTTTGAATTGTGGATTGGTTTATGTTTTGGTGCCTAAATAATAACATTTCACTGTAATTTTAATTTAAAAAAGTGATTCCAAACTTTTGAACGACACAGTAAATGCTATTGGCTTAAAAATCCTGGTTACATCCGAAGTTCTATGTATGCAATCAAAAAGTTTTTGCATATTTTACTCGCTGAGACATAAACGGCGTCGATCTGAGTGGGTTTTGGTGTGAAATGGTTCAGATGTTCTTCACAGTGGTGGTGATGGGAACCAGGCGTCTTGCAAATATACACATTGTATTTACTATCAAACCCACCAGTGAACCTACACGTGTCTTCTGACTGTGAATATTAATGATGGAAAAATATAGAAAATCTGAAAATGATACAGTTTCTTTGGGGACTATTTTGCCTCAGCACCCTCCTTATTGTGTATCCCTCCACCATGAATGGAGTTTAAGACTGAAATCTTCTCTAAACTATCCTAAACAGCATCTCAGAATCAGACAGTGTATTTATAACATCTACTGTAATGACTTTCAGGGAGGGAGCTTTTAGAGGTGGACGTCTGGTTCCATTCACATCCACTGTGGAACTCGTTTTTCGAAGGAACTCGTTTTTAAGGTTTGAGCTGGACGCCGTCATTTCCAGGGCATGTTGTGAATCATGGCTGAACTCCATATAATCCCCTGAAAGAAGCTCTGGCGAAACAATGGTCCACATAATCCCTGCATATTTGGCCCTAATAAAACAAACAAAGCAAAAACCCTCCTTAGCAGACCGGTCGAGTGGTCACTAGCCATGTGGTCACTCTGGCTCATGACACATAAAAATAATATCTAAATGTATTACATCAACACTGGTTTTGCCCAAAGTAAGTAGGACAGTGATGATGTAATATGTATCAATGACATAGAAACACTCTATTTATCTGATACCATCATCATCATCATCATGTAAAGTCCACTCATCGTTGAGTGAGTGATCGAGGGAGGAGACAGAAAACGGCCTTTGTTTATGTTTAAAACGGTGGCGCGCTTGAGAAGGTGACCCCCTAAAACCTGATTAGATCGCGCCATCTTCTTTCCTTCTGTCCAATCAAAGACGCCGCCCGGCGGAATCGCCTCGGCTGGCCGCCGTCCAGCGGCAATCAATCAATCTCCCTCCTCCAAACTGCCCAATCGGAATGTCTCCTCCTTGAGCTGTCCAATAAAAAAATTGATTTTACTGCCCACTCAAGCTGGCTGGGCTCTGATTGGCCGGGGGAGAGCGGACCACAGGCAACGTTTAGGTGTGCCACTCGTTTACTGCTCTCGCCCTCCATCACTCTCTCTCTCTTAAACCAATACTCCTGTTATATAAACAGCGGCGTGAAAGTAAATGAACGTAAATAAGAAATAACGAGAAAATCCCTCAGCAGTGCACATCGGTTCCACATGAACGGAGCATAACAACTACTGTCTTTCCATTAAGTAATATATTTCAGTATACAACAATTAGCTCCGCCCACACAATCTGACTGGCTGGAAAAAAACGTTCAGCATGTGTTGTTGTATCCAATAGCGGCTGCCTATGCAACTAAGACTGGCCTCTTTGCTCTAAACTACTGGAACTACTTTTTTGGGCGGAGGAAACTGCAAATTGGTTAAAATTATATATTTTAAAAATATTCTGGGACTTAATTACTTACTTTGTAGAAAAGCTGTCAATCCCAGTATCACAGCTGCGAAGCTTTGCCATGAGCGAATCACAGACGCAGTGATATCGTCGCTGTCCAAAGAAAAACGATGCATCTCCAATTTTGGTCAAATTGTATTTTTCTACATCGTTTGAACACGACAGCTGCCGTTTACATTGTCTGAAAATTTGACGATGAATAGACCAATAGAAATGCTTTAAAATTGCTAGGCAAAAATTCTGGTTCCATTGACTTACATTGAAAGAGAGACCGTTTTTGGCCTCTCCTGTAAAGTTTCCGTTTTAGAGACACACAGGTTTTCGTTTTTTGGGACAGCGACGATATACCCCATCCCAGATTCCCTCTAATGGTCTACTGTTCCGTTCATGTGGGGCCGACGTGCCTATTTCAATCAAGTAAACCTCGCAGCATAGTTTCGCTAGGATATGGCTGACATTGCTCTGCCCGCGTCCGTGTATTCGCCTCTGTTTGAGTCTGTAGCTGGTACAGGACGCCGGAGGGTCCTGGATCTCTGGCTTGCTGGAGCTGGGAGGGTGATTTCGGGAGGGATATAAAGGCTCATGCTGGGAAGAATAAAGGGTGGGCCGCTCCTCCAGGCCCACTGTGTCAGAGAAAAGAGAACGACAGAGGCTTCCCCGCTCTGGAGCTGAAGAGGCGGGTCCTGTCGACCCACCCCCGGCCCGCCATGGCCGGCTCTCAGCCGGCGGCTAGGGGGCGCCAGATGTGATCTTTGTGCCCCAGTGCATGAAGGGGAATGGAGTTCCGGAGTGTGACCTGCGCCCTCCCCCTCCCTCCGGCCCCTGTGCTACGAGGCCTCGGCCCGGGGCGCCTCCTTGTGGCCGTTGTGGTGCGACGGCGAGTCCGACGTCTTCACCGTCTTCCGCGGAGGACTCTGCTCCGACGCCAGCTCGTGCAGCGACGGCTCCTTGTACATGGCGACTGGAGAAAGGAGAAAAATAAAACAAAATTTTATTAAATTAAATAAACAGCTTGGCCCAAAGTCACAGCTCTAGCTCTTCTGCTGAAGTACTTTGGTTTTGCACTGGAAAAATTAATCAATAATCAATGAGGGGCGCTAACTGGGGGCTTAAATCATGGAGCACCTGCTTTAGAGCTTGAAACATTAGCCTGAACCCTAAAAGACCCAAGAAGCTGAAAGCATGTTTCATTTATTGGTCAAGTATTTTTATTTTATATAATATATGTAAGGCAAAACTTTCAAAAATAATTCTGATTCATTTTTAATTTTCAAATTTCATGATGCGTTGAATCATTTCCAACCAATTTTAATCAAACTTAGTCAGAATTATGATTAAATTAAGAAGCTTTCCTGAAAGAATCATTAAATTAATTAAATTGAATCAAACTGTAGAGAAGCTAGAGAACGTAAACAATGTAAACAACCATTGGCGTGTTGAGAAAACGCAAAATCAACAAAAATGGAGATGTTTTTCATTTGAACAGCGACGATATATTGAATCATTTCCTAAAGATTTATATTCAAATCAACATTTTTTATAATAATCTTTGTTATATTGATTACAATTGTGATGAAACCTCATGAAACTTTTAATCCAAAGTCCATTAAACTCATTGCTGGATCCAAACGTACATACCGGTTGATTGAGCATGTTGCTGATTGGATGATAGCAGGTTGTGTATATAGCTGATTGGTTGTGAACAGAGAAGAAACGTTACATTACAGACCACTGAGTTTAGCAGCTCTTCTAGGCCACGTGGGCAGTCGTGGCCTGAAGAATAGGGATCCGGTCTTGTGACCGGAAGGTTGTCAGTTCATTCCCCGGGATCCCCCAGGCCACGACTGAGGTCTTCTTAAGCAAGGCACCTAACCCCCAACTGCTCCCCAGGCGCCGTGGATAGGGCTGCCCACTGCTCCGGGCACGTGTGCTCACTGCCCCCTAGTTTGTGTTCACTAGTGTGTGTATATGTGGGTATTTCACTGCCCCCTAGTGTGTATGTTCACTAGTGTGTGTATATGTGGGTATTTCACTGCCCCCTAGTGTGTATGTTCACTAGTGTGTGTATATGTGGGTGTTTCACTGCCCTACAGTGATGATCCATGCTTGGAATTCCAACGTCTCACTAGGAAGTTTATAATGGATCGCTAGTAGAAGTTCGGAATCTTGAGCAATTGCCACAGTAGACGTTGCTTTTCTTCTAAAACATGGTTTATGGTTTGTCTGTGGACGATGTTTGTAATTGTGAGTCTGATTTAATGTAAATGGAGTGATTTATACTGAACAGGTAGAAAGAAAGTTACGTCACTCCAAATCTCGCTCCAACACATTTGGCAGCTCTGGTAAAACCACTGCAGGGAACTGATTTAAGATAGATTGTTAGCTAGAGCCCCATAGCAACAGGACTAGACTAAAAAAGTAGTCCAAGGACACCAAATCTGTCTTGGCGGGGAACCTAAATTAGTACCAGGACTAAGACTAAGGACTAGAGATGGAAGGATAGATCGACTATGTATCGGTATCGGCTGATTTTTAATCAAAATATGTATCGGTGATCGGACGATGTTTCTCCAAAGTAAAGTTTTTACTGCATTTATTTAATTAGCTTTTTTAGTTTTAAATTAATCTAAAATGAATGATTACAGTATTGTGGATATTTGTTTGATTTACTTTGTTTATTTACTGTTAATTTAGTTTAAAATATTATACTGTTTATATGAGCTCGTTAAAACTGGTAATAAACAGTTTAGATCTTGTTTCATGACTTGCTTGCGCTAATAACTACACGTAGCCCTCCTGTGACATATAGCCCCACCCACGATCGGTCTCGGCTATCGGCCGACCGTGCTGAAAGGTGATCGGAACCGGCCTCGTAAACGCTGATCAGTCCATCTCTACTAAGGACTAAGGACTAAGTAGCGGCCAAATGAAATGCAACTGACCTTCAATGACCTTAGGCAGGAAGTGGGCGGCTCCTTTGGTCTTCTTGACTCGATTTCCCTTCATCACCTGCCCGTCGCGGTTGATGCCGATGTACCACGAGCGGCCCGACTGGCTCTGCCGGTACAGCATAGACGAGTAGGTCACGTAGTAGTTCTCAAAGACGCTCTCTTTGAACTTACACTCCGGGTTGAAGTGCTCCTGCAGGAGAAACGATGAGAGGAGTGATGAAGAACAGAGTCATGCGCACTCTTATCATCAACACTCGTAATTAAGTGCAGCACACGTATAGCAGAGTGGAGGAGCGCGGAGGTCTCCGGGGATTCCTCCTCACACCGGTTATTCATTCATTTACATTCCCGACGAACGCAATACCATCTCCGGGGATGCCGGCAGCATCCACACACACACAGCAAGGGCAAGATCCATACCCCAAATCAGAACACACTCAGTTCCGATCTCTTTCAGGTTTGATGTTACGGTGAGAAGCATAGGCCTCGGCTGCAGCTTCCTGAGAACTTCAATTCCTCCACTCTACCACGGATCTCCATCCCTCTACGACTCCCATCCATCCTCCTGGCGCTCCAAAGTCGTAGTGACACTGTAAGTAGTAGCGACGCGTATACATCTCTCTCCGTCCTCATCAGAGTCCTGCGCTGTCAGGAACGCTAACCCAATCCAGGACTGATATACTGAGGGCAGCAGCGGGTCAGAAACGACTGACCGAAGCATACCGTGAGATGGGGAGGAGGTGTTAAGGAGATGAGGAGGAGACGAGCAGAAGGTGAGTGGGAGACAGAAGAGGAGATGTGGAGGAGATGAGGTGGAGACAGAGGAGGAAATGTGAAGGAGAGGCGGAGGGGACAAGTAGGAGATGAGGAGAAGAAGATGAGGAGGAGACAGAGGAGGAAACGTGGAGGAGGAAATGAGGAGAAGATGATGAGAAGATGAGCAGGAGAGGTAGATGATGAATAGTTATTAAGAGAAGACAAGGGGGAGACACAGAGGAGATGAGGAGGAGAAATTAAAGAGGTGACGATGAGGAGACGAGGAGGGGATGAGGAAAAGATGAGGAGGAGATGAGAAGAAGACAGGTAGAAAATGAGGAGAAGGTGAGAAGGTAATGGGGAGAAGATGAGCAGAAGATGAGGAGAAGACAAGGAGGAGACACAGGCGAGACGAGGTGAGACTAAAAGGGGATGAGGATGAGATGAGAAGTTGATCAGAAGATGAGAAGACGACGAGGAGACAAAGAGGGGAAGAGGATAAGGAGAAGATAAGGAGGAGACAGTGAGGAGGAGAAGGAAATGAGATGAGAAGGACATGAGAAGGAGAAAAGGGGAGATGAGGAGGAAACATTGAGGAGACAATGAGGAGAAGAGGAGGAGATAAGGAGATATTAGTGTTTCACTCCTCCCAGGCAACAATCTTTAAAACTGTAGTAAAACCCACAGCAGGAGAACCCATGGAGCTGAAACGTTGAGGAGACGCTGCAGCTGAGGTCAGTAAACACTGGTCACATGCAGTGGGCGGGAACAAGCCGTGATGCAGTCCCTCTCTAACTAGAGCGTCTCAATAATCTGAGAGAACACTGCTCCTTACAGCTGCCTACAGAGTCAGTGCACTACTTAGGCAGCTCACTAGGATTTGAGACAGACCCCGAGTGTAAATGAGGTTTAAACTGTGAATACTAATCACAGGGCTCTCTATCTGAGTATCCTTACACTCAGAGCCTAGTACTGCAGACAGTCACGTCCTGTCCTGAGCTCAACTTCCCACCTCGGGATTAAAGTGTTAGATCGGATTTAGCCAGTTTCATCAAACTTAAGCTGAACGAAGTCAGTCACCCAAGATGCACTGGTCCAAATTTATATTAAGTGTTGGTGATAACTGTGTTGTTCATACATAACAACTATGTAACTACTAGAGATGTAGTCACGGTTACAGATGGATTACAGCAGTACAGATTATGTAATTATATGTTTCTCAATAAGAGTATATTAATTGTTATCATTTCCTACTAATAGGTGATAAAGTTCATGTAATTGGATCAAATATAGCGAACAAGTTAGTTAGTTTGTGCCTGTGGACTTAAACACAGACACAAATAGCTGTGAGGGTCATAAAGATAGTTGTATCAGATCAAAGAAGACCAGTCTCAGGAATCGTTTGACGTAATCAGATTTACAAGATCTCTTGTGTTTTAAACGTTATCGACACTGAAAGTTGCAACAACAACCACATTGAACATCATGTTCAGAGCGCTGGTACTGAACTGCACCTTCAGATCTGTGTTCAGCACCAGGAAGGGCACCATCCCATATGGTGGCTTTCAAGATGTTCAGGACATCAATCAACCTTTATTTTTACTCGGGAGTACATTGAGGGAGACCCTCGTTTACAGTGTCGCCGAGCATTACAATTGCTAAACAAAAAGGGATTAAAAATAAACTAAAATGAGTACTTAAATGTAAAAGGAACAAAAAGAACAGAGACAAAACTAAGTAAGATATATATATATATATATATATATATATATATATATATATATATATATATATATATATATATATATATAAAATAAGAACCTAAAATCAGAAATATCACAAAAATAAAAATAGACAAATAGTAGATATAGTAGATAAAAATATAGTAGAAAAAAAGTAGAAGTAAAAGTAAAAGTAAAAAAGTAGATATAAATATAGTAGTAAAACATAAAATAGTAAAAAAAATAAAAGTAATAATAAAAAAACGATAATGCTAATTATAGAGTAATAAAAATCAAGATAACAGAAAGGTAAAAGAAAATTCAAATAAATAAATAAATAAAAGAACAACTGAATATCACAATCATAAAACTGTTAACTAAAATTAAACAAAACAAAACACTGGCAGGTCGTGTGGAGGTGGTTAGAAATAAAGAGTTTAGAAGGTCTCAGTGACTAGGGCTGGTGCTGCTGGAGCTAAAAGCAGATTTTCCCAGTTCAGTAAAAGCTCTAGGAACCTGAAGGCTGATCCCATCACTGAAGCAAGTTCCGTAATTTTACTACTCTCAGTGAACATTGTTGTGATATATGATGGCATACGGCCAGAAAGTGCTTTAAAAATAAAAAAAAACAATGTGTTTCTCGACGCACATCAAGAGAAGACCACCCAACCTTTCAATATAGTAAACAGTGATGTGTGCTGTGGGGGTCTCCAGTAATGAACCTTAAAGCTGAATGATATATAGAGTCTAAAGGTTTCAGTGTGGCTGCAGATGCATGTCTGTAGATCACGTCACTGTAATCCAGCACAGACAGCAGAGTTGCTTCAACGATCTTCTTTTTTGATAGACGCCCTCACGTCTATCAAAATTATTCAGATACATCATTTTCCCTTTCAGTTCTGAAATATATATATATATATATATATATATATATATATATATATATATATATATATATATATATATATATATAAAACACAAACACTGTGTGTTTTGTACTTTAGTGCTTCGTAGGTCCTTCAATTTTATTACGTTGCCAAAAAAATTGTTTTGATCTTTATTATTTAGTCAAACATTAAGTTCTGGTGGGTCATGATAGTGAGTTAAAACAACATGTATGGTTTGTGTGTCACCAGAACTCAATACAACTGCAAACAAAATATCTGGCAACAATATATAACCTGATTTTTAAATCTAACAACAGTGCAAATATTGAAATATTGACCACCTGGAGTGAGATAGCAGTGTGTCCAGGTCTGACAGCGAGACCTCGTCCTTAGAAACGTCATCTTAACCCTGTAGACAGTATTGCTGGCCAGGCTGAAGGACTGCCCTGGTTACTGAAGGACCTTGCCTCCGCTGCCTGGCTGGAGGAGCGGAATGAAAAGCCGCTCCGTCCTCTGGTGACTCATTGACTGAGTTGGGCTGGCGGAGTGGATCTTAATGAATCGAGGAGAGGGGCTAATATCCGGCCTGCGTGCCCAGAATCCCGACGAGCGCTCGGCCGGCCTTTTTTAGCATTCAGCGCTTCACCCCGACCTTACCGGCACCCCGCCCCCACTCCTCCCTCTGCACTGCTTCTCTCTGTCCATTCCTTTCCTCCCTCCCTCTCTCTCTCTCTCTCTCTCATCCTCCCTCCACCGTGCCAGAGTCTAAATCGTCCTCTGCTTTCAGAAGTTTGGCACCGAAACAGTTTGGCCGAAAAACGAATGGCGTAATGGATCATTTGCTTCAAATCTAGTCGACGGCACGTTCATCGTCCGAAGTTTGCTTACTTAGTTTTGCACTGGAGCTAATGCGGCTAACAGGCTAATGGCTGCTAGCAGTTAGCATTGCACAAACCTCATGTTTCCACCACCTCAAACTGACTTGCTTTGACGCGGTACAATGACATTGTTAACATGCAAAAAATGAGCTTGTATTAATGTTTACGGTTGCCTGACTCGCTGCTATTTATAGATACAGAGTCAGAAGCCATACAAATCTGTTGGAGGCAACTTCAGGAGAACGTCCACCAATTTTTTCCCAAATACATGCACGATTCAGTGATTGGAGTGTAAACAGAGTCAGTGAGAGTGGTTCAAAGGAATTTATCTATTTAGAGTGTTGGTGATGGGAACCAGGGGTCACCATGTCTACAACACACATATACACATTTTATTTACTATCAAAACCCACCAGTGAACCTACACCTGTCTTCTGGATGTTTATATCTTGATGATGGAAAAATCTGGGAAGTCTGAAAACGATACATTTTCTTTGGGGACTACTTTTTTTTGCCTCACAGTGCCGTGCAACATGTATCCCTCCACTATGAACAGATTTTAAGACCAATCCTTCTCAGAACTATCACAACTCAGACATCAGGCGGTGTATTCCTAACAATTTCACGTAGGAACCTTCTGTGAGGGAGCTGTTAGAGGTGGACGTCTGGTTCCATTCACCACCACTGTGAACAGTTCCAACTCTAGTTTCTCTAGAATGAAGGACGTCCAACCAAACTACTCTGAACGACTGTTTACATGTGTTACAGCTTCCATTCCTTGTTAGCTACATTAGCCTGGTAGCTTCATTCATGACTGAAAAGGTGAACCTCCGACACCGAAACATCTCCCACCTGACCTACACGTGTAGAAAGAGGAGATAAACCGTAGAAATATCATTTTAGTGCCTCTCCAGCTAAACATGGGGGGTTGTGGGTTGGTTCAGCTACTCCACCTTCAAACAGATTTTGCAATCAATAAACTCCTCACAGCTTTTTGTTCAGAGAGCATGAAATTGACAGTTGGAGGCTGCAGGATCTAATCGCAGCGCCGATCCGTCTCCGTCCAATGAGGAGGAATTAATGACCTTGTTACTGAAACATCACAAAGTCAGGAACGCTTCACTTGCGGCGTTTCCCAGTAGGGAGGCAGTGATACATCCCGCTTATACGACCTGCCGTAAGTTCAGTGACTCTAATGATGATGATATCGTTGAGAGATTTTGCTGACCACAGCATTTATGATCCTCATTGCTGTCCGAAGAGAAGGACATATGAACAAATAGGGATCCTCTTTTGCGTATTAGGGAAGATTTTAGGTCCACCACACCTACTGGACCCGGCTTATAAGCAAAGGCAGAAGGTTTCCATATTGTTTTACCTGCCGTCAGCAAATGACAAGAAGCTGAGTATTTGGACCTCACTGGACCCAAAAACACAGCACCATAGAAAGATCTTAAGAACATGAACAGGTTGTTTTCAGTCACGTGATTCCAACAACGTTGTAGATCCAGATGGCGGCAGTGCGTGAGGAACAGAGTGGAGGAGATGGAGGTGAGGAGTCTGTGCTGCATTATTTTAGATGATATTACAAGAGAATGATACAAACAGAACATCAGAGTATATGTTAGACATGATCCTGTTAATATAGATGATGTAGACGTTAGTAAATGTAGACATTTGAAGAAGTAGATGTTTGTAGATGTTTGTAGATTTTTATAGATGCAGATGTTTGTAGTTGTAGATGTTTGTAAATATAAATGTTTGTAGATGTAGATGTTTGTAGATGTTTATGTATGTAGATGTTTATGTATGTAGATGTTTGTAGATGTAGATGTTTGTAGATGTAGATGTTTGTAGATGTTTTTAGATGTTTGTAGATGTAGATGTTTATAGATGTAGATGTTTGCAGATGAATGTAAATGTAGATGTTTGTAGATGTAGATGTTTTTAGATGTTTGTAGATGTAAATGTTTATAGAAGTAGATGTTTGTAGATGTTTTTAGATGTTTGTAAATGTAGATGTTTATAGAAGTAGATGTTTGTAAATGTAGATGTTTGTAGATGTTTATATATGTAGATGTTTGAAGATGTTTTTGAATGTAGATGTTTGTAGATGTTTATATATGTAGATGTTTGAAGATGTTTTTGAATGTAGATGTTTGTAGATGTAAATGTTTGTAGATGTTTATAGATGCAGATGTTTGTAGATGTAGATGTTTGTAGATGTAGATGTTTATAGAAGTAGATGTTTGTAGATGTTTGTAAATGTAGATGTTTGTAGATGTAGATGTTTATAGAAGTAGATGTTTGTAGATGTTTGTAGATGTAGATGTTTGTAGATGTAGATGTAGATGTTTGTAGATGTAGATGTAGATGTTTGTAGATGTAGATGTTTATAGTAGATGTTTGTAGATGTAGATGTAGATGTTTGTAGATTTAGATGTTTGTAGATGTTTTTGAATGTAGATGTTTGTAGATGTAAATGTTTGTAGATGTTTATAGATGCAGATGTTTGTAGATGTAGATGTTTATAGAAGTAGATGTTTGTAGATGTTTGTAAATGTAGATGTTTGTAGATGTAGATGTTTATAGAAGTAGATGTTTGTAGATGTTTGTAGATGTAGATGTAGATGTTTGTAGATGTAGATGTTTGTAGATGTAGATGTTTATAGAAGTAGATGTTTGTAGATGTTTGTAGATGTAGATGTAGATGTTTGTAGATGTAGATGTTTGTAGATGTAGATGTAGATGTTTGTAGATGTAGATGTTTATAGTAGATGTTTGTAGATGTAGATGTAGATGTTTGTAGATGTAGATGTTTGTAGATGTAGATGTTTATAGTAGATGTTTGTAGATGTAGATGTTTATAGAAGTAGATGTTTGAAGATGTATGTAGATGTAGATGTTTGTAGATGTAGATGTTTATAGTAGATGTTTGTAGATGTAGATGTAGATGTTTGTAGATGTAGATGTTTATAGTAGATGTTTGTAGATGTAGATGTAGATGTTTGTAGATGTAGATGTTTATAGTAGATGTTTGTAGATGTAGATGTTTGTAGATGTAGATGTTTATAGTAGATGTTTGTAGATGTAGATGTAGATGTTTGTAGATGTAGATGTTTATAGTAGATGTTTGTAGATGTAGATGTAGGTAGATGTAGATGTTTATAGTAGATGTTTGTAGATGTAGATGTAGATGTTTGTAGATGTAGATGTTTATAGTAGATGTTTGTAGATGTAGATGTAGATGTTTGTAGATGTAGATGTTTATAGTAGATGTTTGTAGATGTAGATGTAGATGTTTGTAGATGTTTGTAGATGTAGATGTTTGTAGATGTAATCACCACCATGTTTTTTATGAATAGCTCTTGTTTACCGTATCACTCGTTTTGTATGATGGTGCTCTGCTACTGTGAGTTTTGTGAATCGGTCTGTCGTTTAAAACATGATAGAGAATTAAAATGAACAGACTGATTCTGACATTGCAGCACTGCAGAAGAACAAGAACATTAAAACTCCTTCAAAAACTCACAGGTCAGCCAGATCTACTGTAATCACACGGACAAATGTGACCTCCACGTCCCTCCTGTGTGCTGCGGGAGGAACGTAACACAACGCTGCAAACTTAATAATTAATATCAATTACGCTGTTTCAGACACATACATAATTCAGCGTGACTTTCAATCACCAGATTCCACCAACCGTACGCTCTATATACAGAAACACGACCCACCAGAGATTCAGTAACACAAACATCTATAACTGCACTGTACTTCCACTAGCTGGACACTTTATTAGAAACACCCACCTTGTACTTCTACTAACTGACCACTTTATTAGAAACACCCACCCTGTACTTCCACTAACTGGCCACTTTATTAGAAACACCTACCATGTACCTCCACTAACTGGCCACTTTTTTAGAAACACCTACCTTGTGCTTCCACTAACTGGCCACTTTATTAGAAACACCCACCTTGTACTTCTAATAACTGGCCACTTTATTAGAAACACTCACCTCGTACTTCTAATAACTGGCCACTATATTAGAAACACCCACCTTGTACTTCTACTAACTGGCCACTTTATTAGAAACACCCACCTTGTGCTTCCACTAACTGGCCACTTTATTAGAAACACCTACCCTGTGCTTCCACTAACTGGCCACTTTATTAGAAACACCTACCATGTACCTCCACTAACTGGCCACTTTTTTAGAAACACCTACCTTGTGCTTCCACTAACTGGCCACTTTATTAGAAACACCCACCTTGTACTTCTACTAACTGGCCACTTTATTAGAAACACCCA
The DNA here is from genome assembly GCA_021613375.1 of Megaleporinus macrocephalus. Classification (NCBI taxonomy): domain Eukaryota; kingdom Metazoa; phylum Chordata; class Actinopteri; order Characiformes; family Anostomidae; genus Megaleporinus; species Megaleporinus macrocephalus. Next base: position 3,258,774 of record CM038720.1, on the reverse strand, counting down.
CCTTGTGCTTCCACTAACTGGCCACTTTATTAGAAACACCTACCCTGTGCTTCCACTGACTGACCACTTTATTAGAAACACTCACCTTGTACTTGTAATAACTGGCCACTTTATAAGAAACACCCACCTTGTACCTCTAATAACTGACCACTTTATTAGAAACACTCACCTTGTACTTGTAATAAATGGCCACTTTATAAGAAACACCCACCTTGTACCTCTAATAACTGGCCACTTTATTAGAAACACTCACCTTGTACTTCTAATAACTGGCCACTATATTAGAAACACCCACCTTGTACTTCTACTAACTGGCCACTTTATTAGAAACACCCACCTTGTGCTTCCACTAACTGGCCACTTTATTAGAAACACCTACCCTGTGCTTCCACTGACTGACCACTTTATTAGAAACACTCACCTTGTACTTGTAATAACTGGCCACTTTATAAGAAACACCCACCTTGTACCTCTAATAACTGGCCACTTCATTAGAAACACTCACCTTGTACTTCTAATAACTGGCCACTATATTAGAAACACCCACCTTGTACTTCTACTAACTGGCCACTTTATTAGAAACACCTACCCTGTGCTTCCACTGACTGACCACTTTATTAGAAACACTCACCTTGTACTTGTAATAACTGGCCACTTTATAAGAAACACCCACCTTGTACCTCTAATAACTGGCCACTTTATTAGAAACACTCACCTTGTACTTCTAATAACTGGCCACTTTATCAGAAACACCCACCTTGTACTTGTAATAACTGGCCACTTTATAAGAAACACCCACCTTGTACTTCTAATAACTGGCCACTTTATTAGAAACACTCACCTTGTACTTCTAATAACTGGCCACTATATTAGAAACACCCACCTTGTACTTCTACTAACTGGCCACTTTATTAGAAACACCCACCTTGTGTTTTCACTCACTATGTAACTAATCACTGGTCCGGTTCTGGTTATGGGACCACCGCTGAGGTGGTCTAGGTGGTGGTCAGTTCTCAGTACAGCAGAGAGGCTGGGTAGTGTGGTACCTTGTAAGGTGGTCTTTGAGTGAGGCGAGCGACTGAGTAAATGTTTGTAAATAAATGGACGCGACTAGCACAGCAGCAGAAAGTCATCAGCAGCCGCTCTCGCTCGGATCATAACTCAACCAAAGCTCCTTACCGGCTGTATTTATGATGCCCGCGCCGCACGTCTGAGTGCTGCAGTTAATCTGTTTATATATGGCAGCACATGCGTCCATTAATGTGTGCTGGTACATATTTCTCCTGAAATCTTCTGTCCTGAAGTTTCCAGTTTCCAGTTCGGCTACTTTCAGCTGCAGCACTGCTCACCGACGCTCTCCGAACACACTGACCAGTGGAGCTGGACGTTTTCACCGCGAGGAAAGCCAAACATAACACACTTCAGGAACACACAGCTCCACTTTACTCGGCTGTGGAGCTGTGTTCTCTGGAGTGATGGACCTCTGTCCAATACATCTGGAATGAGTTGAGAAGAAAGAAAGAGAGAGAGAGAGAAAGAAAGAGAGAATATAATAGAAAAAAGAGAAAAAGAATGTAACAGAAAGAAAGATAGTAACGAAGACATGAAGAAAAGCAAAACTAGAATCAAATAAATAAAAAATAAGAAAAGATGTTTGCAGATGTAGATGTTTGTAGATGTTCTTAGATGTTTGTAGATGTTAATTGTAGATGTTCAAAGATGTAGATGTGTGTAGATGCAGATGTTTGTAGATGTAGATGTTTTTAGATATTTGCAGATGTTTGTAGATGTTGATGCTTGTAGATGTTCATAGATGTAGATGTTTGTAGATAAGTGTAGATGTGGATGTTTGTAGATGTAGATGTTTGTAGATGATTAAAGGTGTTTGTAGATGTAAATGTTTTTAGATGTGTGTAGATGTAGATGTTTGCAGATGTTTGTAGATGTTCATAAATGTCTGTAGGTATGCATAGTTGTAGATGTTTGTAGATGATTATAGGTGTTTGTAGATGTAGAGTGAGGTTTTTTATGGATGGTTGTAGATGTTTGGTGATATTTGCAGATGATTGTAGATTTTTGTAAATGTCTGTAGATGTTTATCCATCTTTGGTGGTGTTTTTGAGTATAGATATTTGTAGAATATTGCAGATGTTATGTGAAGTTTATAGATAATGTAAATGCTTGCAGATGATTGTAGATGTTTTTAGATATTTGGTGACGATTGATGTTTATATAGGTCTGGTGATGACTAGATGATTGCAGAGGTTTGTAGATGTTTGTAGATGTTTGGTGATGATTTAGGTGATTGTAGATGTTTATAAAGGTCTGGTGATGACTGTAGATGACTGCAGAGGATTGTGGATGTTTGGTGATTTAGGTGATTGTAGATGTTTATATAGGTCTGGTGATGAATGTAAATGATAGTAGATGTTTGTAGATGTTTGGTGATGATTGCAGATGTTTGTAGATGTTTGGTGATGATTGTAGATGATTGTAGATGTTTATATAGGTCTGGTAATGGCTGTAAATGATTGTAGAGGATTGTAGATGTTTGGTGATGATTGTAGATGTTTGTAGATGTTTGGTGATGATTGTAGGTGATTGTAGATGTTTATATAGGTCTGGTGATGACTGTAAATGATTGTAGAGGATTGTAGATGTTTGTAGATGTTTGTAGAGGATTGTAGATGTTTGAAAATGATTATAGGTGTTTGTAGATGTAAATGTTTTTAGATGTTTGGTGATGTTTTTAAATGAGTGCAGATTTTTATGGGTGGTTATAGATGTTTGGTGATATTTGCAGATGATTGTAGATTTTTGTAAATGTCTGTAGATGTTTATCCATGTTTGGTGGTGTTTTTAATTGAGTATAGATATTTGTAGAATATTGTAGATGTTATGTGACGTTTATAGATAATGTAAATAATTGCAGAGGATTGTAGATGTTTGGTGATGATTGTAGATGTTTGGTGATGATTGTAGATGTTTGGTGATGATTGTACGTGATTGTAGATGTTTATATAGGTCTGGTGATGACTGTAAATGATTGCAGAGGATTGTAGATGTTTGGTGATGATTGTAGATGTTTATATAGGTCTGGTGATGACTGTAAATGATTGCAGAGGATTGTAGATGTTTGTAGATGTTTGGTGATGATTTAGGTGATTGTAGATGTTTATATAGGTCTGGTGATGACTGTAAATGACTGCAGAGGATTGTGGATGTTTGTAGATGTTTGGTGATGATTGTAGGTGATTGTAGATGTTTATATAGGTCTGGTGATGACTGTAAATGATTGCAGAGGATTGTAGATGTTTGGAGATGTTTGGAGATGATTTAGGTGATTGTAGATGTTTATATAGGTCTGGTAATGACTGTAAATGATTGCAGAGGATTGTAGATGTTTGTAGATGTTTGGTAACGTGTGGTGATTATAGTATTTAGTAAAGTTTGAGGGTATTTGATATAAGGTTTGGTCAGTATAAAACATCAAACTGACTGTTGATCCACAGCGGAGGTCACAGTGTGATGGTTTAGTGATGCAGAAAAAGGGTGATGCTTTATCATCACAGCTCACCTGTTCATGCTCTGAGTGAAGGATGAAGAGCAGCTGTCTATAAGATTGAGGTTATAGTGAGGTCCGCTGTGTCACGGAGATGGATAATTTGCCATCCTGTCCACTGTTATGGACACTCGCTGGACAAGCTGATTTATCATCCATACGGAACTACTCTGAAGAATCTAAAGCAGAAGATCACTATATATATATATCATAAGTGTATAAGCTATTTGGTGATCTACATTTATGTATTAAAGAAAATGAGCCACTATTTAATCTCTGTGAGGGCAAAAGTATGTAAATCTCTACGATTAGCAATTAATGTGAAGGTGAAATTAGAATCAGGTGTCTTCAATCAATGGGATGATGATCAGGTGTCAGATCTTCATAACTTGTGTTCATGGAAGTGTATGAACTAAAGATTTTTGAGGATGAGATGAGATGTTGGGAAAGGGTTACAAACCCATCTCTTAAAAGTTTCCATAAATCTCCACAAGCCGGACAGATTGGGTACAAAAGGAAGAAATCCAAGACCACTGTTACGTCCACTAGGAGTGGTCCACCAACATAGGTCACTCCAAGAACCAGGCATGTGCATGGTCACAATGGAATCCAGGGTCACTTCTCAGCACTAAACACAAAAATACCTATCAAACTGGCTAGTGTTGTTTACATTCATGGATCCACCATCAGGAGAACATTGAAGAACCATGGTCAGGGGTTCTAGGGGGCAGTGAAACACCCACATACACACACTAGTGAACACACACACTAGGGGGCAGTGAAACACCCACATACACACACACACTAGTGAACAAATACACTAGGGGGCAGTGCAACACCCACATAAACACACACACACAGTAGTGAACAAACACACTAGGGGGCAGTGCAACACCCACATAAACACACACACACTAGTGAAGACACACACTAGAGGGCAGTGAAATACCCACATAAACACACACACACACACACACACACAGTAGTGAACACACTCTAGGGGGGAGTAAAACACCCACATACACACACACAAGTGAACAAACACACTAGGGGGCAATGAAACACCCACATAAACACTCACACACTAGTGAACACACACAATAGGGGGCAGTGTAATACCCACATAAACACACACATACACGCTAGTGAACACACGCACACTAGGGGCAGTGAAACACCCACATACACACACACTAGTGAACACACACACTAGGGGGCAGTAAAACAGCCACATACACATACATTAATAAAGACATACACTAGGGGCAGTGAAATACCCACATAAACACACACACACTAGTGAACACACACACACTAGGGGGCAGTAAAACACCCACATACACATACATTAATGAAGACATACACGAGGGGCAGTGAAATACCCACATAAACACATACACACACTAGTAAACACACACACACTAGGGGGCAGTAAAACACCCACATTCACATACATTAATGAAAACACTAGGGGCAGTGAAATACCCACATAATCACACACACACTAGTGAACACACACACACTAGGGGGCAGCACAACACCCACATACACACACGCTACACACTTGCCCAGAGTGGTGGGCAGGCCTATCCACAGTCCCCGGGGAGCAGTTGGCGGATACGTGTCTTGCTCAAGGTCACTTCAGTTGTGTTCGGACAGTTCAGGGGATCGAACTGGTGACCTTCTGGTCACAAGGCTGGTTTCCAAATCTCCATCTCCATCAGTTTTAAATTTTCATTATGTTTCAGCTCATATTTATGCAGAAATATTGAAAATCTGAAGGATTCACAAACCTTCAGGCACCACTGTGCACGACTTTTGAACATGGTTCTATTTTGCACCAAGTAAAGAACCTTTTCGGTGCAAAATGAAATCATAAACAACCCCATCAATCCAATTTCACCAGAACGATTTCACCACTTTGAGTTATTTAAGCTTGCAAATGGTTCTCTGAAACAGAACCACTAGAAGAATGCATAATTAAAACGATGGAGGGCTGGAGTTACCAAGGTTCTTCTATGACAGGAAGTGAAGGCTAGTGTACATATTGGTGTATGTAACCCCAACCCCAGTGTGGAGATGTTCCCCCAGCTAATGCTGTGCTTCATAAAATGCTGAGAGCTGCAATAAAACGCTGCAGCAGCTTTATGGACTATAGACTCCAACAGGCTGGCTTTCATTACCACCGGCAGAAAGGCAGGAGTGACCATCGCCCAGCTCCACTCGGTGCCTGTGATGTGTGGCTGAACGTGCAGCTTGATTCCTGTTTATAAACGCTGTCTCCTCCATCATCCCGCTGTCTGCCTCGCTCTCTTTCTCTGGCATGATGGAAACGATGGCATCTCGCTGCCAGCGTCGTCCTGCATCTCAATACTCTCGGCACGGGTGGAGAATAGCATCCATTTATCAGACTAACACAAAGGTTTGTTTATGTGCAGTGCAGGGCTTGCACAAGTTCAGGGTAGAGTTATGTTGAAAGTCGTCTGGTTGCTGATGTTGTCGTGAATGAAACCACAGGAGAAGGAAAAGCTTTGCAATGAGTGACTAGACCTTAAGCGAAGCTAGTAAGTCTCGTGTGAAGTTACTGAGATGAGCTTGTTCTACGTAGGCTGGCTGGCTGACCATTTGCTCAACTGAGCTGATTGTGTGGTTGCTGAACTCATTGCAGACGAATAAACAGCCCTTCATCCGCCAACCAGTGTCTGTGATTTGGGGGGGCCAAGAGACAGAGGTCGCATTAGGTTTCCTCTCCAACCACATGACTTTTTTAATTGTGGTCTTCAGAAAACCAGAGATAACCAATCTGTAAAGATAATTTGATTCTTGCAGATCTGTAAGTCAGCAGATAAATGTTAGAATGAATCTCTACAGGTACATGATAGACTGTGGCGTGTTCTTTCCAACGAACCCTGGGTCACATTTACAACCTTCACAGAAATAGAGATACGGTTCCTGGAATCATGCAAATGTCCATCCAATAGTTGGACTTGGCTCTGGCCAGAAAAATCTAGAGTCATGACTCCGACCGTGAGTTGTTTCCATTCAGTTAACCGACTTCAGACTGTACAGGATTATTCAAGCTATTTTCCATGACAACACTGGGGCGGCCATCTTTGTTTACTTTCTGTTAGAACTTCCGGTGCGACCACGCATACATTAATACTAATTACAAGCAAAACGACAACAAACATAAAATGGATAGCATAACAAGTTCAGTTAGAGGGAGTCAGTAATTGGAAGAAGAGGAAAACTTGAACAACAGAGTTATAAACACAGCACATAAAGATCAGAGTGTTGGGGGGCCGCCTTCCAAAGAAGACCACCTGGGTCTATGACTGAAGCTCTAAATTTAAAACGTCCACCCAAACCTCCGTATGTCTGCTCTTACCATTCTGTGGAGGAGAACCAGCACCAGAGCTTCCTTATCCAGAGAAATGTCTCGCTTATGAAGCTCAGAGGAAGCAGACGTGTCGGTGCTGGTGAGTCTATCAGTTCAGTAACTGTTTTCTGATCAGTGTCCACCGCGCTAGGCTATCTGGACTGTAACTAACACCCACGCAGAGCGGCTCGGGCAGCTGCTGGACTTGGGTTTAACCGGCTTTCAGAAATATAAACTCACCGTCTGTGTGTAGGAGGACACGCCCACCTTCCCACTGTACAGGTACTGATACGCTTCAGTACTTTTATAGTTTTTCATTACTGAACCGTCTACACCTTCCGAGAGTACAGAGTAATTAAACATGTCTCCATAAGTAACCTCAGACCACCTTCTCATATCACCCACCCACTGTGTTATTAACCTCAGACCACCTTCTCATATCACCCACACACTGTGTTATTAACCTCAGATCACCTTCTCATATCACCCACCCACTGTGTTATTAACCTCGGAGGAGACAGTGTTGTCCCATTCGAACTTCTTGAACTCTGGTCTCCTCCCATGTAACTGTATTCATTTTGGTTAGCTGAGTGGAAGTTCTACCACAAAGGTGGAACAAACACACGCTTGGAGGTGGGTGTGGCCAAATACGGTGAATGGGGTGATACGTTTCCTCTCCAACCACATGACTGTAATAGACTGACCACCTAAGAGTCCAGAACCTCACCATCTCCAAGTGTGTTATGATAATGTATTTAGATGTTGTTAAAGTTTTGTTGTTGTTGTTGTGTATCATTTTGTTAATTCTAATGTTATCTGATTAGTCTCTCTCTCTCTCTCTCTCTCTCTCTCTCTCTCTCTCTCTTTCTCTCTCTCTCTCTCTCTATCTCTCTCTTTCTTTCTCTCTCTCTCTCTCTCTCTCTCTATCTCTCTCTCTCTCTCTCTCTTTCTCTCTCTCTCTCTTCCTCTCTCTCTATCTCTCTCTATCTCTCTCTATCTCTCTCTTTCTCTCTCTTTCTCTCTCTCTCTCTGTCTCTCTCTGTCTCTCTCTCTCTCTCTCTCTCTCTCTCTCTCTCTCTCTCTCTCTCTCTCTCTCTCTCTCTCTCTATCTATCAGCCTAGAAGGGTTTTCCGGAGCACGGTGCTGATAAAGTGGGTCACAAAGAGGACGAAGCACTATTTTTATCAGGAAACCATTTTCATGAGGCCTTACCAAAAGTTCACACACACACACACACACACACACACACACACACACACACACACACACACGGTGGAGGAGATTCCCTCAGAACGAGCTAAGAGAACCTGCGGTAGTACTCCAGGAACCCACTCTGGAGAGTATAGTAAAACTTTAGCAGCACAAGCCCAACACACACTAACACACCACCACCATGTCAGTGTCACTGCAGTGCTGAGAAAGAGCCACCTCCCTAATAGTATCTGCTCTGTGGTGGTCCTGTGGGGGTCCTGATAATTAAAGAACAGAGTAATAAAGTATACAGAGAATCAGATGAACTACAGTCTGTAAGTGGAGCTCTTGTATGGTCAGTGGAGCTGATACAGTGGTCAGTGAGTGGAGCCCCTGTATGGTCAGTGGAGCTGATACAGTGGACAGTGAGTGGAGCTCCTGTATGGTCAGTGGAGCTGATACAGTGGTCAGTGAGTGGAGGTCCTGTACGGTCAGTGGAGCTGATACAGTGGACAGTGAGTGGAGCTCCTGTATGGTCAGTGGAGCTGATACAGTGGTCAGTGAGTGGAGGTCCTGTACGGTCAGTGGAGCTGATACAGTGGACAGTGAGTGGAGGTCCTGTATGGTCAGTGGAGCTGATACAGTGGACAGTGAGTGGAGCTCCTGTATGGTCAGTGGAGCTGATACAGTGGACAGTGAGTGGAGATCCTGTATGGTCAGTGGAGCTGATACAGTGGACAGTGAGTGGAGCTCCTGTATGGTCAGTGGAGCTGATACAGTGGACAGTGAGTGAACCTACTGAAGTGGTCAGTCAATGATTAGTATAAATGAACGGGTCCCTATTCGGGGACTAATTGCACTAGTGTAATGTGTCCTCAGCGGGTGTGCAGTGATGGGGGGATGAGAATGAGGAAAGAAAAAGAAGAGAAGAAAGCATGGTGCTCTAAACCCCCCCAGGGCCTCCGCCTGTCACGGCTCCCTGCACCTCCATCATCATGACAGCGAGGAGCCCGACGTCGCCACCATTAACATTTGTCTGCATGTCATTCACATCTTCTCTAGAGGAACGAGGACCATGATAACAACACACACACACACACACACACACACAAACACACACACCACAGGGTTTAGTGTAAATGTAGGAGTTAGGGTTTAGTTTAAATGTAGGGGTTAGTGTTTAGTGTAAATGTAGGAGTTAGGCTTTAGTGTAAATGTAGGAGTTAGGGTTTAGTGTAAATGTAGGAGTTAGTGTTTAGTGTAAATGTAGGAGTTAGTGTTTAGTGTAAATGTAGGAGTTAGGGTTTAGTGTAAATGTAGGGGTTAGTGTTTAGAGTAAATGTAGGGGTTAGGGTTTAGTGTAAATGTAGGGGTTAGTGTTTAGTGTAAATGTAGAGGTTAGGGTTTAGTGTAAATGTAGGAGTTAGGGTTTAGTGTAAATGTAGGAGTTAGGGTTTAGTTTAAATGTAGGAGTTAGTGTGTAGTGTAAATGTAGGAGTTAGTGTTTACTGTAAATGTAGGAGTTAGGGTTTAGTGTAAATGTAGAGGTTAGGGTTTAGTGTAAATGTAGGAGTTAGGGTTTAGTGTAAATGTAGGGGCTAGGGTTTAGTTTAAATGTAGGAGTTAGTGTTTAGTTTAAATGTAGGAGTTAGTGTTTAGTGTAAATGTAGGAGTTAGGGTTTGGTGTAAATGTAGGAGTTAGTGTTTAGTGTAAATGTAGGAGTTAGGGTTTAGTTTAAATGTAGGAGTTAGTGTTTAGTGTAAATGTAGGAGTTATTGTTTAGTGTAAATGTAGAGGTCAGTGTTTAGTGTAAATGTAGAGGTTAGTGTTTAGTGTAAATGTAGGAGTTAGTGTTTAGTGTATATGTAGGAGTCAGGGTTTAGTGTAAATGTAGGGGTTAGGGTTTAGTGTAAATGTAGAAGTTAGGGTTTAATTTAAATGTAGGAGTTAGTATTTAGTGTAAATGAAGGAGTTAGGGTTTAGTATAAATGTAGGAGTTAGGGTTTAGTGTAAATGTAGAAGTTAGGGTTTAGTGTAAATGTAGGAGTTAGGGTTTACGGTAAATGTAGGAGTTAGGGTTTAGTGTAAATGTAGGAGTTAGGGTTTAGTGTAAATGTTGGAGTTAGGGTTTAGTGTAAAAGTAGGAGTTAGTGTTTAGTGTAAATGTAGGAGTTAGGGTTTAGTGTAAATGTAGGAGTTAGGGTTTAGTGTAAATATAGGAGTTAGTGTTTAATGTAAATGTAGGGGTTAGTGTTTAGTGTAAATGTAGGAGTTAGTGTTTAGTGTAAATGTAGAGGTTAGTGTTTAGTGTAAATGTAGGAGTTAGGGTTTAGTGTAAATGTAGGGGTTAGTGTTTAGTGTAAACGTAGGAGTTAGGGTTTAGTGTAAATGTAGAAGTTAGGGTTTAATTTAAATGTAGGAGTTAGTATTTAGTGTAAATGTAGGAGTTAGGGTTTAGTATAAATGTAGGAGTTAGGGTTTAGTGTAAATGTAGAAGTTAGGGTTTAGTGTAAATGTAGGAGTTAGGGTTTAATTTAAATGTAGGAGTTAGTATTTAGTGTAAATGTAGGAGTTAGGGTTTAGTATAAATGTAGGAGTTAGGGTTTAGTGTAAATGTAGGAGTTAGGGTTTAGTGTAAATGTAGAAGTTAGGGTTTAGTGTAAATATAGGAGTTAGGGTTTAATTTAAATGTAGGAGTTAGTATTTAGTGTAAATGTAGGAGTTAGGGTTTAGTGTAAATGTAGGAGTTAGTGTTTAGTGTAAATGTAGGAGTTAGTGTTTAATGTAAATGTAGGGGTTAGTGTTTAGTGTAAATGTAGGAGTTAGTGTTTAGTGTAAATGTAGAGGTTAGTGTTTAGTGTAAATGTAGGAGTTAGGGTTTAGTGTAAATGTAGGGGTTAGTGTTTAGTGTAAACGTAGGAGTTAGGGTTTAGTGTAAATGTAGGAGTTAGGGTTTAGTGTAAATGTAGGGGTTAGTGTTTAGTGTAAATGTAGGAGTTAGTGTTTAGTGTAAATGTAGGAGTTAGGGTTTAGTGTAAATGTAGGAGTTAGGGTTTAGTGTAAATGTAGGAGTTAGGGTTTAGTGTAAATATAGGGGTTAGTGTTTAGTGTAAATGTAGGAGTTAGTGTTTAGTGTAAATGTAGAGGTTAGTGTTTAGTGTAAATTTAGGAGTGAGGGTTTAGTGTAAATGTAGGGGTTAGTGTTTAGTGTAAACGTAGGAGTTAGGGTTTAGTGTAAATGTAGGAGTTAGGGTTTAGTGTAAATGTAGGAGTTAGGGTTTAGTGTAAATGTAGGAGTTAGGGTTTAGTGTATATGTAGGAGTTAGGGTTTAGTGTAAATGTAGAGTTTAGTGTTTAGTGTAAATGTAGGAGTTAGGGTTTAGTGTAAATGTAGGAGTTAGGGTTTAGTGTAAAAGTAGGAGTTAGGGTTTAGTGTAAATGTAGGAGTTAGGGTTTAGTGTAAATGTAGGGGTAAGTGTTTAGTGTAAACGTAGGAGTTAGGGTTTAGTGTAAACGTAGGAGTTAGGGTTTAGTGTAAATGTAGGAGTTAGGGTTTAGTGTAAATGTAGGAGTTAGTGTTTAGTGTAAACGTAGGAGTTAGGGTTTAGTGTAAATGTAGGAGTTAGGGTTTAGTGTAAATGTAGGGGTAAGTGTTTAGTGTAAATGTAGGAGTTAGGGTTTAGTGTAAACGTAGGAGTTAGGGTTTAGTGTAAATGTAGGGGTTAGTGTTTAGTGTAAATGTAGGGGTTAGGGTTTTGTGTAAATGTAGGAGTTAGGGTTCAGTGTAAATGTAGGAGTTAGGGTTTAGTATAAATGTAGGGGTTAGTGTTTAGTGTAAACGTAGGAGTTAGGGTTCAGTGTAAATGTAGGAGTTAGGGTTTAGTGTAAATGTAGGGGTTAGTGTTTAGTGTAAATGTAGGAGTTAGTGTTTAGTGTAAATGTAGGAGTTAGGGTTTAGTGTAAATGTAGGAGTTAGGGTTTAGTGTAAATGTAGGATTTAGGGTTTAGTGTAAATGTAGGAGTTAGTGTTTAATGTAAATATAGGGGTTAGTGTTTAGTGTAAATGTAGGAGTTAGTGTTTAGTGTAAATGTAGGAGTTAGTGTTTAGTGTAAATGTAGAGGTTAGTGTTTAGTGTAAATTTAGGAGTTAGGGTTTAGTGTAAATGTAGGGGTTAGTGTTTAGTGTAAACGTAGGAGTTAGGGTTCAGTGTAAACGTAGGAGTTAGGGTTTAGTGTAAATGTAGGGGTAAGTGTTTAGTCTAAATGTAGGAGTTAGGGTTTAGTGTAAACGTAGGAGTTAGGGTTTAGTGTAAATGTAGGGGTTAGTGTTTAGTGTAAATGTAGAGGTTAGTGTTTAGTGTAAATGTAGGAGTTAGGGTTTAGTGTAAATATAGGGGTTAGGGTTTGGTGTAAATGTAGAGGTTAGTGTTTAGTGTAAATGTCGGAGTTAGGGTTTAGTGTAAATGTAGGAGTTAGGGTTTAGTGTATATGTAGAGGTTAGTGTTTAGTGTAAATGTAGAGGTTAGTGTTTAGTGTAAATGTAGGAGTTAGGGTTTAGTGTAAATATAGGGGTTAGGGTTTGGTGTAAATGTAGAGGTTAGTGTTTAGTGTAAATGTAGGAGTTAGGGTTTAGTGTAAATGTAGGAGTTAGGGTTTAGTGTATATGTAGGAGTTAGGGTTTAGTTTAAATGTAGGGGTTAGGGTTTAGTGTAAATGTAGGAGTTAGGGTTTAGTGTAAATGTAGGAGTTAGTGTTTAGTGTAAATGTAGGAGTTAGTGTTTAGTGTAAATGTAGGAGTTAGGGTTTAGTGTAAATGTAGGAGTTAGTGTTTAGTGTAAATGTAAGAGTTAGGGTTTAGTGTATATGTAGGAGTTAGTGTTTAGTGTAAATGTAGGAGTTAGTGTTTAGTGTAAATGTAGGAGTTAGGGTTTAGTGTAAATGTAGGAGTTAGTGTTTAGTGTAAATGTAGGAGTTAGGGTTTAGTGTAAATGTAGGAGTTAGGGTTTAGTGTAAATGTAGAGGTTAGTGTTTAGTGTAAATGTAGGAGTTAGGGTTTGGTGTAAATGTAGGTGTTAGTGTTTAGTGTAAATGTAGGAGTTAGGGTTTAGTGTAAATGTAGGAGTTAGGGTTTAGTGTAAATGTAGAGGTTAGGGTTTAGTGTAAATGTAGGAGTTAGGGTTTAGTGTAAATGTAGGAGTTAGGGTTTAGTGTAAATGTAGAGGTTAGTGTTTAGTGTAAATGTAGGAGTTAGGGTTTAGTGTAAATGTAGGTGTTAGTGTTTAGTGTAAATGTAGGAGTTAGGGTTTAGTGTAAATGTAGGAGTTAGGGTTTAGTGTAAATGTAGAGGTTAGTGTTTAGTGTAAATGTAGAAGTTAGTGTTTAGTGGAAATGTAGGAGTTAGTGTTTAGTGTAAATGTAGGAGTTAGGGTTTAGTGTAAATGTAGGAGTTAGGGTTTAGTGTAAATGTAGGAGTTAGGGTTTAGTGTAAATGTAGGAGTTAGGGTTTAGTGTAAATGTAGGAGTTAGGGTTTAGTGTAAATGTAGAGGTTAGTGTTTAGTGTAAATGTAGAAGTTAGTGTTTAGTGTAAATGTAGGAGTTAGTGTTTAGTGTAAATGTAGGAGTTAGGGTTTAGTGTAAATGTAGGAGTTAGTGTTTAGTGTAAATGTAGAGTTTAGGAAAGTATAGAAGGAAGAGATTTAGAACTGAAAGCTGAGTTATTGATTAGGTAGTGTTATTTAATAATTGTAATATAATCGTGATACTGATATGGTGTGTGTATCGTTCAGTGCTTCTCTGTCCTCTTTGATCTGAATATCTGTTTGTACTTCTGAAGAGAAAATCCCTCCATTCCGCCCTTCACAGAACGACTGGAGACAAAAGAGCTCTCACAATCCACATCACTAATCTCTAATCACTGAGGGATACTCTCTCTCCCTCTCTCACCCACTCTCACTCTAACTCTCTCACTTTCACTCTTCCACTCTCTTCCTCTCTCTCTCTCTCTCTCTCTCTCTCTATCTCTGACATGGCTGAATTCTCCTTCACTCCTTAACCTCTTCTCGTTCTCCTGCACCTTATTAACTGTCTCTCTAACTCTCTCTCTCTCTCTTTCTCTCTCACTCTCTCTCTGGCCACAGCTCTCTGTTTAATCCGATGTTATTGTTTATATTTGTGTGCAGATGCGGAGCCGCGGGGAGCCATGAGCTTCTACACACTCACAACAGCACAAACACAACCAGCTCCAAACCCTAACCAAGCCCTTCTTCACTAATCCCAGATTTAACCCTTTAAAACCAGCCGGGATTATTACAGCCTGCTCGTTACTCAGTTACTAACAGACTGCAGTGAGTTAGAGCTATTAGTTTTCTCCTCCAGACATCCATCTACTCAAGTACTACCTTCTCCTCCAGACGTCCTTCTACTCAACAACTTTCTTGTCCTCCAGACATCCTTCTACTCAAGTACTACCTTCTCCTCCAGACGTCCTTCAACTCAACAACTTTCTTGTCCTCCAGACATCCTTCTACTCAAGGACTACCATGTCCTCCAGACGTCCCTCGACTTAAAACCGACCTTCTCCTCCAGAAAACCTTCTAATCAAGAACTACCTTCTCCTACATAGGTCCTTCTACTCAAGAACTACCTTCTCCTTCGACCGTCTATCTACTCGAGAACTATCTTCTCCTCCAGATGTCCTTTTACTCAAGAACTACGTTCTCCTCCAGACGTCCATCTACTCAAGAACTACCTTCTCCTCCAGACTTCCTTCTACTCAACAACTTCCCTCTACTCAACAACTACCTTCCTCTTTAGATGACCTTCTACTCAAGAACTACCTTCTCGTCCAGGCATCCTTCTATTCGAGAACTACCATCTCCTCCAAATGTCCCTCTACTTAAGAACTACCCTCTCCTCTAGAAAACCTTCTAATCAAGAACTACCTGCTCATTCAGATGTCCTTCTACTCAAGAACTATCTTCTTCTCTAGACGTCAATCCACTCGGGAACTAACTTCTCCTACAGACGTCCTTCTACTCAAGAACTACCTTCTCCTTCAGAACTCCTTCTACTCAACAACTTCCTTCTACTCAAGAACTACCTTCTCCTTCAGATGACCTTCTACTCAAGAACTACCATCTCTTCCAGGCGTCCTTCTACTCAAGAACTACCTTCTCCTCCAGACGTCCTTCTACTTAAGAACTACCTTCTCCTCTAGAAAACCTTCTAATCAAGAACTACCTGCTCATCCAGACGTCCTTCTACTCAAGAACTAGTTTCTCCTCCAGATGTCCTTCTATTCCAAAACTACATTCTCCTCCAGATGACCTTCTACTCAAGAACTACCATCTCTTCCAGGCGTCCTTCTACTCAAGAACTACCTTCTCCTCCAGACGTCCTTCTACTTAAGAACTACCTTCTCCTCTAGAAAACCTTCTACTCAAGAACTACCTTCTCCTCCAGACGTCCTTCTACTCAAGAACTAGTTTCTCCTCCAGATGTCCTTCTATTCCAAAACTACATTCTCCTCCAGATGACCTTCTACTCAAGAACTACCATCTCTTCCAGGCATCCTTCTACTCAAGAAATACCTTCTCCTCCAGACGTCCCTCTACTTAAGAACTACCTTCTCCTCTAGAAAACCTTCTACTCAAGAACTACCTTCTCCTCCAGACGCCCTTCTACTTAAGAACTACCTTCTCCTCTAGAAAACCTTCTACTCAAGAACTACCTTCTCCTCCAGACGTCCCTCTACTTAAGAACTACCTTCTCCTCTAGAAAACCTTCTAATCAAGAACTACCTGCTCATCCAGACGTCCTTCTACTCAAGAACTAGTTTCTCCTCCAGATGTCCTTCTATTCCAAAACTACATTCCCCTCCAGATGACCTTCTACTCAAGAACTACCATCTTATCCAGGCGTCCTTCTACTCAAGAACTACCTTCTCCTCCAGACGTCCCTCTACTTAAGAACTACCTTCTCCTTTAGAAAACCTTCTAATCAAGAACTACCTGCTCATCCAGACGTCCTTCTACTCAAGAACTAGTTTCTCCTGCAGATGTCCTTCTATTCCAAAACTACATTCTCCTCCAGATGACCTTCTACTCAAGAACTACCATCTCTTCCAGGCGTCCTTCTATTCCAAAACTACATTCTCCTCCAGACAAACTTCTTTTGTTGCCCTCCATCTGGATTTTGACTGTTAGCAATCAATCATTTAGTCAAACAGTAATACTTAAATAAATTTAACAGCAACAATGACTTTAACACAACGATAGTGAGTCAATATTTTAAACTGCAGCCTTTATATGTTTAAACTGTGAAAGAAACATTTAATTTAAGCTTTGATATGAAATGACTTGAAATGAAGCTCCAGCAGTATAACCTTGACATGTTCAGACTCTTGAAGAATTTCAGCACCACGGACAGCAGCCAGAGGACCCTCGGTGCCAAGTGGCCTATGTTCCTCCGGACTGTTTAGTTCCATTTGTTAATTGGAGGAGGGTAATTTAACTCTCTGAACAATAATTTACCTCTGAAAGAGCAGCCCACCCTCTATAATCTATTCATCTTTACTGTGGGGACACGCTGAGCACATCATCATCATCAGGAGCTCTGGAAGATGAGTTAGTCACTCACGGAGGTGTAGAGGTACCCCTCGCTGTTCATGCCCAAATAAAGCCCCGTCTTCGCCCCCTGGATCGCCACTATCCGCAGGCCCACAGGAATCAAGTTGAACTGTGCTGGAGAGAGAGGAGAACACACAAACACATGGACCGGTAAAGATATCGGTGTGGGGGGTTTGCACTGATTCGTACACAGTCTGCACAGAACCTCTCCAGGAAAACTAACCAAGTGGGCTGAAACTATTTATTTGTGGAGGGTCAGAATGAAAACCCGACCCCTAAACAGTACCTGCATACATACATACATTTAAGACATGAACTATATGGTCAAAAGTATTGGGACACATCTCCTAATCCCTGGATTCAGTTGCTTTATTTAATCCCATTGCGACAGGTGTATATAATCAAGCTGCTAACCATGCAGAGGAGGAGGGGTCACCCAGAGAGGCGTAGTTTATCAGAAGTAAAGAGGGGGAGGGGTCATCCAGAGAGGCGGAGTTTTTCAGAAGTAAAGAGGGGAGGGGGTCACCCAGAGAGGAGGGGTCTATCAGACATCATTTATACACGACAGCTGCTGTTTACATTGTCTGACAAAATTATGATGAATGTTCCAATAGGAATGCCTCAGAATAGCTTGAAAAGCTGGTTTCATAGACTTACATTAAAAGTGAAAAAGGGTTTTGGCCTCTTCAGTAAAATTGCCATTTTGGAGACATATGTTTATCTTTGCGTGCAGTCCAGACTACTGAAAACATTCAGAACTTTAAGAAAGAAAATACAGGACAGACTCCGAACTGTGGAGCAGCTGAAATTCCCATATCAAGCAAGAATGGAAACATTTCACTTTCAGGACTACAGCAACTGTCTCCTCAGTTCCCAAATACACAGATCATACACCATGAATTATTCAGTATCTACTACTAATTATTCAATAACCAGTGTGAAATATTCAGTATCTACTATTAATTATTCAGTATCTACTATTAATTATTCAAAAACCAGTGTGAAATATTCAGTATCTACTATTAATTATTCAGTATCTACTATTAATTATTCAATAACCAGTGTGAAATATTCAGTATCTACTATTAATTATTCAGTATCTACTATTAATTATTCAATAACCAGTGTGAAATATTCAGTATCTACTATTAATTATTCAGTATCTACTATTAATTATTCAATAACCAGTGTGAATTATTCAGTATCTACTATTATTTATTCAGTATCTACTATAAATTATTCAGTATCTACGATGAATTATTCAGTATCGACTATAAATTATCCAGTATCTACTATTAATTATTCAGTATCTACTATAAATTATTCAGTATCTATAATGAATTATTCAGTAACTACTAGACATTGTTGAGTATCTACTATAAATTATTCAATAACCAGTTTGAATTATTCAGTAACTACTTTAAATTATTATGTATCTACTATGAATTATTTAAATAACCCATGTGAATTATTCAATAACCAGTGTGAATTATTCAGTATCTACTTTAAATTATTTACTATCTACTATGAATTATTCAGTAACCAGTGTGAATTATTTAATGACTACTATTAATTTTTCAGTATCTACTGTGAATGATTCAATAACCAGTGTGAATTACTCAGTAACTACTATAAATTATTTAGTATATACTATTAATTAATCAGTATCTACTACAAATTATTCAGTAACCAGTGTGAATTATTCAGTAACTACTATTAATTATTCAATAACCAGTGTGAATTATTTAATGACTACTATAAATTATTCAGTATCTACTATTAATTATTCAGTAACCGGTGTGAATTATTTAATGACTACTATAAATTATTCAGTATCTATAATTAATTATTTAGTAACTACTATAAATTATTCAGTATCTACTATGAATTATTATTAATAACTGAAATAAATAACTGTAATAAATAGAGTTTACATCTGATTAATTAAAACCAGAAACGGTGAATGGACGACAGCGTCAGAGGAGAGAAACCGTCCAGCTCACAGTGAGAAATGTTCATATGAGGGATGAAGAAGTGAAGACGAGTCAGAACAGACAGACACAGTGGTTTAATCAAACTGTCAGAGCTTCCCAGCATCATGAGTGAGGAGAGAGAGAGAGAGAGGGGGGGGGGAGAGAGAGAGAGAGGGAGAGAGAGGGAGAGAGAGAGAAACAAGGAGGAAAATATAGGCAGTGTGGGGGGCCAGAGGAGTAAAGGCGGGGGGCATTGTAACATTTCTTATGCATACAGGGCTCTTATTCTGAGAACTGCTGGTTAAATTGTATTATGGGATGTACATTTGGTCCATTATGTTCAACATCATTTAACAACATGGACAGACAAGACTCGTGATGTTCCTCAATCTGAGAGGCTGGAGTGATACACAGAGCACATCCACGCCAAACAGCATTCCGATCAAATACTGTCAGGATCCCTCAACTTCACTCACAAGCCAGAGCTCGGAGAAGAGCAAAGCATTCCGGAAAAAAGCCTGACGGAGGACAAGACAGCACGTCTCACATTTTTATCTTGTCTACAAGGCAGCAGCGATTTCTCCACATATCAGCCCAGACACACCAACATCTAGTGACTCTTCAGTTAAACACAGACCCCCTTTACACTCTACACACATTTACACCCCCCAATAAACAGTGCAGAGTTACTTAGAAACCCATCTCATACACTAACTGGCCACTTTATTAGAAACGCCTACCTTGTGCTTATAAGTGGCCCTTTTATTAAATACACCGACCTTGTGCATCCACTAACTGGCCATTTTATTAGAAATACCAATCTTGTGCTTATAACTGGCCATTTTATTAGAAACACCCACCTTGTGCTTCCACTAACTGGCCACTTTATTAGACACAACTACCGTGCACTTCCACTAACTGGCCACTTTATTAGAAACACCCACCTTGTGCTTCCACTAACTGGCCACTTTATTAGAAACACCTACCTCGCACTTCCACTAACTGGCTACTTTATTAGAAACACCCACATTGCACTTTCTCTAACTGGCCACTTTATTAGAAACACCACCTTGTGCTTCCACTAACTGGCTACTTTATTAGAAACATCCACATTGCACTTTCTCTAACTGGCCACTTTATTAGAAACACCTACCTTGTACTTTTATTCACTGGCCACTTTATTAGAAACACCCACCTTGCACTTCCACTAACTGGCCACTTCATTAGAAACACCCACCCTGCACTTCCACTAACTGGCCACTTTATTAGAAACACAAACCCTGTGCTTCAAACTACCTACAAACATCCAGCCAACAGCTGCTCAGAAACTGGCCAGTGAAGTGGTCAGTAATCACAATCAGTGGACTTTCCATAATAAAGAGATTACAAACTTCTAATCTGGTTGATTGGCTCTCGTGCGTGAGCTGGTGGGGGATATATACCCATCGATCACGCGGGTCAGCTTTAGTGAAATGAGCCTAAAGCTGGCGCCAGTGGCAGAGTGTAAAACACCTGGCACCGCGCCAGACATGGAGGCCAAACACACACCAACTGTAGGCTTTTAAATTAATTATCACCGTCAAATGGACAGAGGGAAGGACAGGGACGGAGATACTGGACATGAGATTTACAACCGGACAGGAAGAGTTTAGATGAGGACAGAGATGAGAGAGAAGAAGTGAAAATGAAAATATTTCACGTACATATAAAATACGTACTGCATATGAATATTAATGAGGTATAATATTCATTTCATTTCCAGTCAATCAACTTTCATAAAGTAGAAGCTGTTACTTTCAGGAGATTCTTCTGAGCCACCAAATAAACAACCTAACAACCAACTGGAAGACAAGGACACTAAAATCTGTCCCCATCAGATAAACAGCACTGATCAAGAAGCTCCTCCTAAAAATGTCTAAACCAACTTCTAGACCTCCCCAACGGTTAAGCACAGGGGTGGATTGATGCTTTGGATCTGTTGCTTTGGGCTTGTGTTATGGGGAAAGTTTCACTGGTAGAGAGAAGAATCGAAGGAAATGAAAGGAGATGGAGATGAAAAACGGATAATGATCCTATACACACCTCCAAATTCACAACAGACTACCTCAAGAGAAGAAAACTGAAGGTTTTGCTGTAGCCCCCGACCTAAACATCATCTAAAATCAGTCGATAGCCAAGAATCTTACAGAACTCAAAGCTGAAAATACTCCAAACAAGACCTGGCAACCAAGAATATTTATATGTGGTGATACCTGCACAAACTTTAGAGACCAGATCACTGAACTAATCACAGGATGACAGAATGCCTCGTCACTGTCCAAATAAAGCCATGTATATCCAAAACAGTGACTTTACAGGAGAGACCAAAAATTGACTTTGCTTTCAATGTAAGTCAATGGAACCGAAATATTTTCCATGTTAATTTGGATCATTTCTATTGGTCCATTCATCATTCATCATGAAATTTGCACATAATGTAAATGTAGTTTAATACAATGTAAATATATTAAAGAAGCATATCTGTTACTACTGAGCATTAACATGTGTTTCATGGAGCAGAAGATGTGATGACTAGTTGTCTATAAGTATTGTAATGAAGTCAAACTTCAAAGACATGTTATCAATAATCTTTACTGGAATGTAAATGTACATGAATGAAAACAAGCTGTAATAAAATAGGAGTAACGAGACTATGTTTAAAATGTAAGGAGTAGAAAGTACTGATAATGGAGTATAAATGTAAGGAGTGGAGAGTACTGATAATGGAGTGTAAATGTAAGGAGTAGAAAGTACTGATAATGGAGTGTAAATGTAAGGAGCAGAGAGTGCTGATAATGGAGTGTAAATGTAAGGAGTAGAAAGTACTGATAATGGAGTGTAAATGTAAGGAGTAGAAAGTACTGACAATGGAGTGTAAAGTAAGGAGTAGAAAGTACTGATAATGGAGTGTAAAGTAAGGAGTAGAGAGTACTGATAATGGAGTGTAAATGTAAGGAGTAGAGAGTACTGATAATGGAGTGTAAATGTAAGGAGTAGAGAGTACTGATAATGGAGTGTAAATGTAAGGAGTAAAGAGTACTGATAATGGAGTGTAAATGTAAGGAGTAGAGAGTACAGATAATGGAGTGTAAATGTAAGGAGTAGAAAGTACTGATAATGGAGTGTAAATGTAAGGAGTAGAGAGTACTGATAATGGAGTGTAAATGTAAGGAGTAGAGAGTACTGATAATGGAGTTTAAATGTAAGGAGTAGAAAGTACTGATAATGGAGTGTAAATGTAAGGAGTAGAGAGTACTGATAATGGAGTGTAAATGTAAGGAGTAGAGAGTACTGATAATGGAGTGTAAATGTAAGGAGTAGAGAGTACTGATAATGTAGTGTAAATGTAAGGAGTAGAGAGTACTGATAATGGAGTGTAAATGTAAGGAGTAAAGAGTACTGATAATGGAGTGTAAATGTAAGGAGTAAAGAGTACTGATAATGGAGTGTAAATGTAAGGAGTAGAGAGTACTGATAATGGAGTGTAAATGTAAGGAGTAGAGAGTACTGATAATGGAGTGTAAATGTAAGGAGTATAAAGTACTGATAATGGAGTATAAATGTAAGGAGTAGAGAGTACTGATAATGGAGTGTAAATGTAAGGAGTAGAGAGTACTGATAATGGAGTGTAAATGTAAGGAGTAAAGAGTACTGATAATGGAGTGTAAATGTAAGGAGTAAAGAGTACTGATAATGGAGTGTAAATGTAAGGAGTAGAGAGTACTGATAATGGAGTGTAAATGTAAGGAGTAGAGAGTACTGATAATGGAGTGTAAATGTAAGGAGTAGAGAGTACTGATAATGGAGTGTAAATGTAAGGAGTAGAGAGTACTGATAATGGAGTTTAAATGTAAGGAGTAGAGAGTACTGATAATGGAGTGTAAATGTAAGGAGTAGAGAGTACTGATAATGGAGTGTAAATGTAAGGAGTAGAGAGTACTGATAATGGAGTGTAAATGTAAGGAGTAGAGAGTACTGATAATGTAGTGTAAATGTAAGGAGTAGAGAGTACTGATAATGGAGTGTAAATGTAAGGAGTAGAGAGTACTGATAATGGAGTGTAAATGTAAGGAGTAAAGAGTACTGATAATGGAGTGTAAATGTAAGGAGTAAAGAGTACTGATAATGGAGTGTAAATGTAAGGAGTAGAGAGTACTGATAATGGAGTGTAAATGTAAGGAGTAGAGAGTACTGATAATGGAGTGTAAATGTAAGGAGTATAAAGTACTGATAATGGAGTATAAATGTAAGGAGTAGAGAGTACTGATAATGGAGTGTAAATGTAAGGAGTAGAGAGTACTGATAATGGAGTGTAAATGTAAGGAGTAAAGAGTACTGATAATGGAGTGTAAATGTAAGGAGTAAAGAGTACTGATAATGGAGTGTAAATGTAAGGAGTAGAGAGTACTGATAATGGAGTGTAAATGTAAGGAGTAGAGAGTACTGATAATGGAGTGTAAATGTAAGGAGTAGAGAGTACTGATAATGGAGTGTAAATGTAAGGAGTAGAGAGTACTGATAATGGAGTGTAAATGTAAGGAGTAGAGAGTACTGATAATGGAGTATAAATGTAAGGAGTGGAGAGTACTGATAATGGAGTGTAAATGTAAGGAGTAGAAAGTACTGATAATGGAGTGTAAATGTAAGGAGTAGAGAGTACTGATAATGGAGTGTAAATGTAAGGAGTAGAAAGTACTGATAATGGAGTGTAAATGTAAGGAGTAGAAAGTACTGACAATGGAGTGTAAAGTAAGGAGTAGAAAGTACTGATAATGGAGTGTAAAGTAAGGAGTAGAAAGTACTGATAATGGAGTGTAAAGGTAAGGAGTAGAGAGTACTGATAATGGAGTGTAAATGTAAGGAGTAGAAAGTACTGATAATGGAGTGTAAATGTAAGGAGTAGAGAGTACTGATAATGGAGTGTAAATGTAAGGAGTAGAGAGTACTGATAATGGAGTGTAAATGTAAGGAGTAGAAAGTACTGATAATGGAGTGTAAATGTAAGGAGTAGAGAGTACTGATAATGGAGTGTAAATGTAAGGAGTAGAGAGTACTGATAATGGAGTGTAAATGTAAGGAGTAGAGAGTACTGATAATGGAGTGTAAATGTAAGGAGTAGAGAGTACTGATAATGTAGTGTAAATGTAAGGAGTAGAGAGTACTGATAATGGAGTGTAAATGTAAGGAGTAAAGAGTACTGATAATGGAGTGTAAATGTAAGGAGTAAAGAGTACTGATAATGGAGTGTAAATGTAAGGAGTAGAGAGTACTGATAATGGAGTGTAAATGTAAGGAGTAGAGAGTACTGATAATGGAGTGTAAATGTAAGGAGTATAAAGTACTGATAATGGAGTGTAAATGTAAGGAGTAGAGAGTACTGATAATGGAGTGTAAATGTAAGGAGTAGAGAGTACTGATAATGGAGTGTAAATGTAAGGAGTAGAGAGTACTGATAATTGAGTGTAAATGTAAGGAGTGGAGAGTACTGATAATGGAGTATAAATGTAAGGAGTAGAAAGTACTGATAATGGAGTGTAAATGTAAGGAGTAGAAAGTACTGATAATGGAGTGTAAATGTAAGGAGTAGAAAGTACTGATAATGGAGTGTAAATGTAAGGAGTAGAAAGTACTGACAATGGAGTAGAAAGTACTGATAATGGAGTGTAAAGTAAGGAGTAGAAAGTACTGATAATGGAGTGTAAATGTAAGGAGTAGAGAGTACTGATAATGGAGTGTAAATGTAAGGAGTAGAGAGTACAGATAATGGAGTGTAAATGTAAGGAGTAGAAAGTACTGATAATGGAGTGTAAATGTAAGGAGTAGAGAGTACTGATAATGGAGTGTAAATGTAAGGAGTAGAGAGTACTGATA
Source organism: Megaleporinus macrocephalus (assembly GCA_021613375.1). Classification (NCBI taxonomy): domain Eukaryota; kingdom Metazoa; phylum Chordata; class Actinopteri; order Characiformes; family Anostomidae; genus Megaleporinus; species Megaleporinus macrocephalus. The sequence continues at coordinate 3,234,130 of CM038720.1, read as the reverse complement.
ATGGAGTGTAAATGTAAGGAGTAGAAAGTACTGATAATGGAGTGTAAATGTAAGGAGTAGAGAGTACTGATCATGGAGTGTAAATGTAAGGAGTAGAGAGTACTGATAATGGAGTGTAAATGTAAGGAGTAAAGAGTACTGATAATGTAGTGTAAATGTAAGGAGTAAAGAGTACTGATAATGGAGTGTAAATGTAAGGAGTAGAGAGTACTGATAATGGAGTGTAAATGTAAGGAGTAGAGAGTACTGATAATGGAGTGTAAATGTAAGCAGTATAAAGTACTGATAATGGAGTGTAAATGTAAGGAGTAGAGAGTACTGATAATGGAGTGTAAATGTAAGGAGTAGAAAGTTCTGATAATGGAGTGTAAATGTAAGGAGTATAAAGTACTGATAATGGAGTGTAAATGTAAGGAGTAGAGAGTACTGATAATGGAGTGTAAATGTAAGGAGTAGAGAGTACTGATAATGGAGTGTAAATGTAAGGAGTAGAGAGTACTGATAATGGAGTGTAAATGTAAGGAGTAAAGAGTACTGATAATGGAGTGTAAATGTAAGGAGTAAAGAGTACTGATAATGGAGTGTAAATGTAAGGAGTAGAGAGTACTGATAATGGAGTGTAAATGTAAGGAGTAGAGAGTACTGATAATGGAGTGTAAATGTAAGGAGTAGAGAGTACTGATAATGGAGTGTAAATGTAAGGAGTATAAAGTACTGATAATGGAGTGTAAATGTAAGGAGTAGAGAGTACTGATAATGGAGTGTAAATGTAAGGAGTAGAGAGTACTGATAATGGAGTGTAAATGTAAGGAGTAGAAAGTACTGATAATGGAGTGTAAATGTAAGGAGTAGAAAGTACTGATAATGGAGTGTAAATGTAAGGAGTAGAGAGTACTGATAATGGAGTGTAAATGTAAGGAGTAGAGAGTACTGATAATGGAGTGTAAATGTAAGGAGTAGAAAGTACTGATAATGGAGTGTAAATGTAAGGAGTAGAAAGTACTGATAATGGAGTGTAAATGTAAGGAGTAGAGAGTGCTGATAATGGAGTGTAAATGTAAGGAGTAGAGAGTACTGATAATGGAGTGTAAATGTAAGGAGTAGAGAGTACTGATAATGGAGTGTAAATGTAAGGAGTAGAAAGTACTGATAATGGAGTGTAAATGTAAGGAGTAGAGAGTGCTGATAAAGTACTGTCGAGTTCAAATAATGTAGAAATATGAAAATTGACAAAAATGGAGATACATCTTCAACCCAGCCCTGAACTTAACCTAACCTCAGAAACCAATAATAACCTATTGTAAACGGTTTGGAAGGTCAGGAGCTCAGTGTTGGTGCTAGAGGTTAGTATAGTGTGGGTTTCCTCACTTACAGAAGGAGCTGCTCTCGTCCCTTGTGCCGTCCATGGTGCCATCCGGCTGCATCTGGAGGTAGTAGCCATGCTGGCTGTACAGTCGGGTGACGATACCTTTCAGCTGAGGCTCTGTGAACACATACACACACACACGGTCACATAGGCACACATCCTCAGGAGAGTTGTGGCGGTGCGTACAGCCCTGCTCAGGACTCACAGGAGCTGTTTCCGCTGATCCAGACACGGTTCTCCATCTGTTTTCACTTATGTGAAAGGTAATAAAGGATTAACAGGATTCCTGAGGAAGGACGTAACAGATTACAAGCAGAACAGTGTATCTTGTACAGCTCTACCTTAATTCATTTCAGTGTTTTAACACTTTTAGACTGGGTACATCAAGTTTGGGGGAAAATGTGTAGAAAAGTAGGGTGGACCTGAAATACTTGCACATGTTGGTTCTCTGGAAGGGCGCTCTAGGGCTCTCTAAGGTTCTTTAGTTATGGAATGGCTCTATTTAGGATCATGAGCTCTACTGAACCACTGCATGCAGATTGGTGTATATCATCGCTGTCCAGAGGTGTCAAGGAACAAAGTACAAATGCTTCGTTACCTTACTTAAATAGAAATGTTGGTTATTTATACTTTACTGGAGTAATTATTTTTCAGCTGACTTTTTACTCTACTCCTTACATTTACACTTCATTATCAGTACTTTCTACTCTTTACATTTACACTCCATTATCAGTACTTTCTACTCCTTACATTTACACTCCATTATCAGTACTTTCTAGTCCTTACATTTACATTAAATTATCAGTACTTTCTACTCCTTACATTTACACTCCATTATCAGTACTTTCTACTCCTTACATTTACATTCAATTATCAGTACTTTCTACTCCTTACATTTACATTCAATTATCAGTACTTTCTACTACTTACATTTACACTCTATTATCAGTACTTTCTACTCCTTACATTTACACTCCATTATCAGTACTTTCTACTCCTTACATTTACAATCTATTAACAGTACTTTCTACTACTCACATTTACACTCCATTATCAGTACTTTCTACTCCTTACATTTACACTCCATTATCAGTACTTTCTACTCCTTACATTTACATTCCATTATCAGTACTTTCTACTCCTTACATTTACAATCTATTATCAGTACTTTCTACTACTTACATTTACACTCTATTATCAGTACTTTCTACTCCTTACATTTACACTCCATTATCAGTACTTTCTACTCCTTACATTTACATTCCATTATCAGTACTTTCTACTGCTTACATTCACAATCTATTATCAGTACTTTCTACTTCTTACATTTACACTCCATTATCAGTACTTTCTACTCCTTACATTTACATTCCATTATCAGTACTTTCTACTCCTTACATTTACAATCTATTATCAGTACTTTCTACTACTTACATTTACACTCCATTATCAGTACTTTCTACTCCTTACATTTACACTCCATTATCAGTACTTTCTACTCCTTACATTTACACTCTATTATCAGTACTTTCTACTCCTTACATTTACATTCCATTATCAGTACTTTCTACTCCTTACATTTACAATCTATTATCAGTACTTTCTACTACTTACATTTACACTCCATTATCAGTACTTTCTACTCCTTACATTTACACTCCATTATCAGTACTTTCTACTCCTTACATTTACACTCTATTATCAGTACTTTCTACTCCTTACATTTACATTCCATTATCAGTACTTTCTACTCCTTACATTTACAATATATTATCAGTACTTTCTACTACTTACATTTACACTCTATTATCAGTACTTTCTACTCCTTACATTTACACTCCATTATCAGTACTTTCTACTACTTACATTTACACTCCATTATCAGTACTTTCTACTCCTTACATTTACAATCTATTATCAGTACTTTCTACTACTTACATTTACACTACATTATCAGTACTTTCTACTCCTTACAATTACTCTCCATTATCAGTACTTTCTACTCCTTACATTTACACTCCATTATCAGTACATTCTACTTCTTACATTTACACTCCATTATCAGTACTTTCTACTCCTTATATTTACACTCCATTATCAGTACTTTCTACTCCTTACATTTACACTCCATTATCAGTACTTTCTACTCCTGACATTTACACTCCATTATCAGTACATTCTACTCCTTACATTTACACTCCATTATCAGTACATTCTACTCCTTACGTTTACACTCCATTATCAGTACTTTCTACTCCTTACATTTACACTCCATTATCAGTACTTTCTACTCCTGACATTTACACTCCATTATCAGTACATTCTACTCCTTACATTTACACTCCATTATCAGTACATTCTACTCCTTACGTTTACACTCCATTATCAGTACTTTCTACTCCTTACATTTACACTCCATTATCAGTACTTTATACTCCTTACATTTTAAACATAGTCTCGTTACTCCTATTTCGTTTCAGCTTGTTTTCATTCATGTACATTTACATTCCAGTAAAGATTATTGATAACATGTCTTTGAAGTTTGACTTCATTACAATACTTATAGACAACTAGTCATCATATCTTCTGCTCCATGAAACACATGTTAATGTTCAGTAGTAACAGATATGCTTCTTTAATATATTTACATTCATGTTTAATGGGTGTATATGAGCTGAAACAGGAAGCCTAGCGCATCCCAAATTTATCAACATCAACATTTTAATATATCATTATAGTCATTATGGCTTTTAGAGGGAGGTGGGCTAGTGCACTATAGACCCCTGTGGTGCGGCCTACGCTTTTATCCTTAATAGCATTTTTTCGTTACATTACTTTTACTTTTATACTTTAAGTAGTTCTGAAAGCAGTACTTTTATACTTTTACTTAAATAAATAGCTTGAGTTGATACTTTAACTTATACAGAAGTATTTTTTTAAACCCTAGTATCTATACTTCTACCTGAGTAATGAATGTGAATGCTTCTAACACCTTTTTTGCTGTCCAAAGAAAAAAATCTCCAAATCAGTAACTTTACAGGAGAGGCCCAAAACATTCTTCACTTTCTATGCAAGTTTATGTAAAGAGGTTTAATTCCAAGAGATTTTGGAGCATTTCTTTTGGTCCAATCGTCATTATACTTAATGAGCAGCTGTGGTGTTCAAATACTATCAATTAATAAAAACAACAAAAGTATTGATGCATTCTCAGTACAGCTGTGATATGCTTCTATATAACTTTTTTTTTTTAAAAAGGTTGACGCTTCATATGAATCCTGCGTTCGTAATCCATTATAAACTGATACCAGGCAAAATAAGTAATGCTCAATGCTTAGTTTATTCAAATTATATGAATAGATGGTAAAAAATAAACTTCACACTAGCTTTCATCGCCTCTCAGTGCCGGCATTCTGTAGCAGAGCTCTCCTACATGACCCAACATGACCTTAGCGTGGCCTTTGCACATTCAGAAAGAATATGTAGATCATTTTATGAAGTAAACCGAATGTTATTCCAGCATTCAGACCTGTTTTCACAGCATTCACAAAGAAAACAAACCCATGCTAAGCAGCTTAGCAGGTGAGCTAGTTAGCTAGCAGCTGAATGTGAGGATTAGGTTTCTGTTTTTGGCTGCAATGCAGCTTTAAAAGATATTTATCACCACAGTTAACTGTATTTGGTAAAAGAAAATATGCAACAAAGTAGATATTTTAAGCTAGACAAGCTGGCAGCATCACTTAACATAAGTATAGGCTCTGTGGCAATCTGTAGCAAAATTTCTACATGACCAAGAAGTACATTCAGATAATTTTATGAGGTACTTCTTAAATTATTCAAGCACTCAGACCTGTTTTCACAAAGAAAACAAACCCATGCTGAGCAGCTTAGCAGGTGAGCTAGTTAGCTATCAGCTGAAAGCGAGGATTAGGTTTCTGTTTTTAGTTTCTTTTGTAAGCAAATCAAGCTAGCAGTTAGCACATAGCATCACTATAGACACACCCTGTCAGCTATCCGTCGCAAAGCTCTCCTGTGTGACACTACAGGAAATTAACGTGGCCTTTTTATCATCCTAGATGAACATTCAGATCATTTTTTGAGGTAAGCTTACTGTTTTTCAAGCATTAAGACATGCTTTCATGGGCTGGAGTTCTAGGTGGCTTTGGTGCTTGTGCAGGCTTTGAAGTGAGAATGAAATAGGGGAGGAGATGGGGAGGTGGTTGACACAAGGGTGAAGTGATAATAGGGGTACATACAGGTGGTAGAGGTAATCAGGGCGTGGTCCAGCTCCCAAAACTAAGTTACGTGGGTATTTACAGCAGGTTTTTAATCACCGTTCAACAAGTTTACCAAGTTCTCCAAAACAAAACTTGGCCAAAAGTGTGAGTTTTAAGTCAAACTAGCAGCTTACTGTTTTTAAATATATTTTTCACCACAGTTAACAATGTATTGTAAAAGAATGCAGCAAAGTGTATATTTTAAGAAAGTCAAGCTAGTAGCTGTAACTTAGCAACAATATAGGCTCTCCCTGCCGTCGTTCTGTAGCAGAGCTCCACTACGTGACCATAGTTTGGCCTTCATACATCCAATAAGAACGTTCAGCTCATTTTATGAGGTACACCTGACTTTATTCAATCATTCAGACCTGTTTTCACAAAGACAACAAACCTATGCTAAGCATCTTAGCTAGCAGCTTAAAGTGAAGATTAGGTTTCTGTTTTAGCTGTGATGCAGGTTTATCACCACAAAATAAATCTATCACCACAGTTAACAATGTTTTATAAACAAAAACATGCAGCCAAGTGGATATTTTAAGCAAGACAAGTCAAACATCTAGCACTTAGCATCAACAGGTTACACAGTAAACCCTGATAAGTTATGTCTACTCAAAATATTAGAGGCAACTTTCGGCCTCAAATGAATGAAGTTTTGAAACTTGCTTTTTTAAATTCCCCAAAGGTCCCGTAAAAATACACAGACTTGCAGAAACATCTGAATTTAAGTAACTACAGCAGTATTTTTTCTTTTCACAACAACATTTGATTTTTACTGAGATTCAAATAGTCACCGGAACTACATACTTCAAGACGCTAAACACATTAATGGTCATTATGTCTAAAATATGTAAAGTCCATCTGAAGTTAAACTTAATCCTTAATATTTAAATATGTTGTTTGTTTAAATAATAATTCTAAGCTTGGAATTCTGGGTAATATTTTCTTTCTGCTTGTCGCTTTGAGTTTGAGCTCTTCTCTACTAAAATAAGTGTACTGGAATTTTCAACCACACAGTACAAACAACCTGGATAAAGTGACCAAAGCAACTAAATGCTAGAAAATATGCAAATATAACTTAATAACTCAAATACAAATGACATTAGAGCTTTCAGTGTATATATCGTCGCTGTTTAAAGAAAAACAGGTTTCTCCAAAATGTCAACTTTACAGTAGAGAACAAAAACAGTCTTTACTTTCAATGTAAGTCAATGAAATCTGATTTTTCCCAAGCGATTTTGGAGCCTTTCTATTGGTCCATTCATAACAAAATAGTCACACAATGTAAACAGCAGCTGTCATATTCAAATGAGGTCAAAAAATAAAAATTGAGAAAAATGAAGATACGTGTTATTTCTTGTACAGTTCTAGTTCTAGGTGGCTTTGGTGCTTGTGCGGGCTTGGAATCAGAATGAAATAAGGGAGGAGATGGGGAGGTGGTCGACACAGGGGTGGAGTGAGAATAGGGGTACATATAGGCGGTAGAGGTAATTAGGTCGTGGTCCAGCTCCCAGAACTTCACTTGTGGCTATTTACAACAGGTTTCTATCACCGTTCAACAAGTTTAGCATTTTCTCTAAAACAAAACTTGGCCCAAAGTGTGAGTTTTAAGTGAAACTTTCCAGCAAACTTTGCAAACTTCAGACACTGTTGCTGTTCAGGCTTAGCTAACACTGTGGGCCCAGTTTAAATAACACATGCTTTAAATAAATTCATACATCTTGTAGGTAGGCTGGTCTAATTTAGTATCTTTATCCAGAGCACAGGTGGTTCGCCACAGCCTCCAGCAGCCTCTGAGAGCCGGAAGTCTATGAGAAGAGCCAACGATAAAGCTGGAAAGGTCCTGCAGCCAGAGCTTTTTATAATACGGCCCACTGTGTTATATGGGTTAGAGCTCTGTAGTGAGCATCACTGCGGGTTTCTGTTAATCAGTTAATTCTGCGAGGCTGTGCTTTCCTTACAGGCTGTTTCCTGTCCAGTTAAAGGGCCAATGCCCTACACTGTACCAAAACCAGTGAATCCACTGTGCTTTACCAATTCACCAACTTCTCTTCATCTTTAATAGCTAAACACGCGTTTTCGTTACTGTGCCCATAAGGCTGACGTTTTTAAATAAGCTCTGCTCTGCCTGACTGTACCTCATTTCAGGAATCCAGGAAAGACCCCTTATGACTTAAACTAGACTTAAATTAATTATGAAATGGACAATATTGTTTGTGAATTGCATGAAAATTGCATGAAATGAAATTCTAAAGTGATCCTAAACTTTTGAGCGGTAGTGTATATATTTACAGTGTTTATTCTATATATATATATATATATATATATATATATATATATATATATATATATATATATATATATATATATATATATATATATTGAATGAACACTAATGTATATAAAATGAACAGTGATATATATAAAATAAATTTATATAGATTGAGCACTGATATACTTTGAATAAACATTGATATATATATATATATATATATATATTGAATGAACAATAATGTATATAAAATGAACAGTGATGTATATGAAATAAAGTTATAGATTGAGTACAGATATATTTTGAATAAACATTGATGTATATTGAGAATCAGCTTTCATATAGGAACTGTGTGTATGGGGAGTTAAAGGAACAGGCAGTGATTATATAGAGTATCACAACACAGAGAACCGTTTCTCTAATACGGGCCCGTTTAAATACAGTTATTTGAACACGTCTTTATTTTTAGAGAGCGTTTGGGTCAGTGAAGGACTGAACACAGTGAAAGAACGTCTGCTCTATAAAAGATGTATTAGCATCGCACGTTTATTTGTGACGGGGCAACAGAAGGAGAACAGAGGCTGAATGTTTTATGAGCTGTGTCCCTCCGGACGACTTGCTGTTCATTTGAGAAAGGAAGAGGAAGAGGAGCGTAAATGGCCTTTTTTCATTCAGTCTGTGTAAAGATTTCTGAATCTATGACCCCGAGCGCCGCCTGACTTTACCCTCTGTGTGGAGGTCAGCTGACCACTTTTACATACTCACACATAAACATACATTGACCATGTATCATTTCCACTTCAGTACAATCACTTTTAGTGTTTATAGTATTAACTGAGTGTAATATGCGAGTTCTGTACAAAATGTAACTATAATTAAAACAAAAAGTTATATTTACAGTCACTGAATATATTTAATACAGATATTTTGGAGAGTTCATAGTACATACTAAATAATGTATAGTAGATGCTGAAAAATTAATAGTAGATACTGAATAATTTGTAGTAGTTACTGAATCATCCATAGTACATACCAAGTAATATATAGTAGATACTGAATAATTTGTAGTAGATGCTGAAAAATGAATAGTAGATAATGAATAATTTGAAGTAGATACTGAAAAATGTATAGTAGATACGAAATAATTTGTAGTAGATACTGAAAAATTCGTAGTAGATACTGAAAAATTTATAGTAGATACTAAATCATTTGTAGTAGGTTCTGAATAATGTATAGTAGATACTGCATAATTTTTAGTAGATATTGAGTAATTTATAATAGATACTGAACAATTTGTAGTAGATACTGAATAATTTATAGTAGATACTAAATAATTTGTAGTAGATACTGAAAAATTCGTAGTAGATACTGAAAAATTTATAGTAGATACTAAATAATTTGTAGTAGGTTCTGAATAATGTATAGAATAATTTATAGTAGATATTGAGTAATTTATAATAGATACTGTACAATTTGTAGTAGATACTGAATCATTCATAGTACATACTAAGTAATGTATAGCAGATACTGAATAATTTGTAGTAGACACTGAATAATTTGTAGTAGATACTGAAACATTTATAGTAGATACTGAATAATTTGTAGTACATACTGAATAATGTATAGTAGATACTGAATAATTTATAGTACATATTGAATAATTTATAATAGATACTGAACAATTTGTAGTAGATACTGAAAAATGTATAGTATATACTGAACAATCTGCAGTAGATACTGAATAAAGTATAGTAGATGCTGAATAATTTGTAGTAGATTTATTTATAGATTTTTTCATTTATAGTTGATACTGAATAATTCATTGTAGATACGAAATAATACTGAGTAATTCATATTGGCTACTGAATCATTTATAGCAGAGAAAATAATATCAATAACTAAATAATAAGCTTTGAAGCAGATAATAAATGGTTTAATTGAATTCTGGTGTAATTAAGAGTTTAGAAAATATTAAATAGAGTTTACATCAGGAATGTAAATTCTAAATCTACGGAGGCATATACATGTCAGTGTTTGTTTGTTTGTTTGGTTGTTGTTACTGTTATTGTTGTTGTGTTTACAGCTCTGTCCATCATTCAGGTAACGGAGAGGTTTCGTCATTTGTTTGTTGTTTCCTGTCGAGTCCGATTCAGTCCTGTTCACCATGAAGTCAAAGGTAAGTGCTTAGACTAATGTTTTCCTGAATTACCTGCCGCACAGCAGAATGGATGTGCGGGGGACGAGTGTGTGTGTGTGTGTGTGTGTGTCCTACTGTCTCTGTGCTGTCACAACGCCATCACTCACTCTGCGGAGGAGCACTGCGGAATCTGCTGAACCTTTCCCAGGACCTGGAGAGAACTCCTATTGATTTCGCCCCCGTCCTGATAGAAACCTCCACAAACAACAATGTGCTGCAGAGCTGTGTGTCTGTGTGTGTTTGTGTGTTTGTTATTGTATATTTTCAGGCAGGCATGCGAGAGGTCACATGCTGTCTTCAAACGTTATTGACATCTGTCATGACAATTACCGCCAATGACAGCCCTACAAGGTCGCCATCCCAGTGATGCCAGCAGAGTCCTAGCAGAGTCACTGGGGCACATGGGGATAGACTGCACCAAGGCAATTGCCTTAGCAGCCTCTTTGTAAAATATGTGTCCTCCTCGGACATACTCGTCCCTCAGTCATCCCTCAAGTCCATGTCCTCACTTCAGTTTCTCGGACAGTGGTGTACCCAGGAGATGGCCCCAAGCCCACTTCTTCCACACAGCCTTCTTGAACACCAACCATGCTCAGGTTCAAGCCACCACCCTGCTTCACCCACAAGTGCCAACTTCACCACTGCTAGTTCTCCTAAGTCTGTCTTTAGCTGGTCCTGCTTGCTGCACAACTTCTTCCACAATTCGTTTTCTTCATCGTCCACCCTTGAGTTAGTGGAGGTACCATTTGTATCCAGACTGCTAGGAGCCACCATTACACTTCTGACACCAGTGCAGCATCAGAAAGGCAAATGTTCTACTATTGAACAGATGTTGTTCAGTGCTCCTGTCTCTTTACAAGTGGTGCCCCTGAAACTGCCACTTTCTAGTCACCTCTTTGTGCGCCCGCTCTGCTTGGCCATGTTAGTGGTCAGCCAAAGGTCCAAAACACAAAACAATGTAGTCGTAATATGCCATCAGCACCAGGCCACCACCCTGCTCCACCAGCAGGTCCTAACTGGCTGCAGTGCCAGATTCATCGCTGCTCCTTCATTCATCATATTCCCGCTGGGCTCCAATGCTGGTCCCCCTCAGGCTGTCCCTGCTCAGCCCTCCTTGCTTCGCTACTTCTTCCAAAATTGGCTTTCTTCATTGTCCACCCTTGAGTTTGTGGAGGTACCATTTGTATCCAGACTGCTAGGAGGCACCACCACACTTCTGACACCAGTGCAGCATCAGCAAAGACAAAGCAGAAAAGGCAAATGCTCTATTATTGAACAGACCTTTTTTTAAACTGTGCTCCTAAAACTGCCAGTTTCCAGTCGCTACCTTGTGCAGCCGCTCAGCTTGGCCATGTTAGTGGTCAGCCAAAGGTCAAAAACACAAAACTAAGGAAAAAAAATAAGGAAGCTAGTATCGTGTTTAAAATCAGGTTGTGTTTAAACACTTAAACAGTGCAAATGTGCAAATGCAGCGTAGGTGTTTTCTCTGTATGTTTTTAATCAACAAAATTTGTCGTTTGCATATATATGACCCCACATCCTAACATCTCTTTTCCATTCCCGCCGTCTCTCTCTCTCTCTCTCTCTCTCTCTCTCTCTCTGCCTCTGTAGCTAATATCCATTGAGTTATGTGAGCTTTCATTTGTCCCAGTAGCGCCATATATCACCCAATCAGGGAGGGAAAAGCGGATTACCCGTCCATGAGGAGATGGGGGGGGCGGTAGTATTGCTGGAGGAACAAACATCATCCTTTCATTACAGAAGATGAGGCTCTAAATGTTCTTCAGAAAACATTTAGCACACATTTCCACGCTTGCTCGGTACACGCAGTGTTAGCAGGTCTCGCCCCCCTAGATTCGATTTTCAGGGGCATTTGTTTAGAAGTGCCTCTGATTCTGGATCTGAATCACTGGTCACCGTCATGCGTACCTCAAGGTGAAGGTGGACATGTTCAGCTAGGTTGTCACTTAACAGTGTATTGAATAGCAGTGTGCAGGAATGGCTGCGAACTATTTCACCATACAGAGCTCTTGCTGCCCTTACAAAAAAGAAGTTTATTCAAGTGTACCATTAGTTTACTTCTTTTAAACTAAAAGGAAGTGATTATACTTTTAGTTTACTTTTTATGTACTTCTCAGTGATATACTAAACACAGTTATACTTAAGTATGCTTGGGTTATACTGACATGTATAGAACAGTCTAAGTATATTTGGTCTTTACTTGTACTTAATCTTTTGATTGAGATAGTACAAGTACGTATTCTTGCTCTGCACAAAAACACATTCAGTAGAATATTTATTTAAAATTTGATTTATAAAGATTTATAAAGATACAAATATGTTTCTTAATCTGAGTGTGTCTTGTTTATTTTACGTGTGTCCACTGGTGAGTAAGTGAACGTTGTTAAGTTCTATTTTAAGTAGAAAAAAAAAACCTTAAACTTAGTCATATACTTTAAAGTACAACAATAATATAAGCAGTAAATTATAAGTTCACTTAAAGCAAACTTACAAGCTAGTAAACTAAGTAAACCCTTAAGATTACTTTTAGTGTAGTTGCAGTACAAAAGATGTAAACTAGTTGTATACTTGGTTTACTACTCTTACACTTAAGATGTACTTAAAAGTATACTTTTAACAACTAGAAAGTGGCCAATTTAGTCCCAAGAAGTATTAAAATAAAACATATACAAGTGTACTACTAGTACAATGATATTAGTATAGTAACTACATAAAGTATACTTAATAAAATAAACTTTAAGTATACTTATTTTCTGTAAGGGTGTGTTCACTAATCTCAGTATCCTATTGAAGCTATTTTCCATGACAACACTGGGGCGGCCATCTTTGTTTACGTTGTGTTAGAACTTCTGGTGCGACCGCGAATATGTTGATACTAATCACAAGCAAAACGACAACAAACATAAAATAACTAGAATAACATGTTCAGTTAGAGGGAGTCAGTAACTGGAAGAAGAGAAAAACTTGGCTTGAACTACAGAGTTACGAACACAGCACATAAAGATCAGAGTGTTGGGGGGCCGCCTTCCAAAGAAGACCACCTGCGTCTCTGACTGAAGCTCTAAATTAAAAACCTCCACCCAAACCTCCGTATGTCTGGTCTGCTCTTACCATTCTGTGGAGGAGAACCAGCACCAGAGCTTCCTTATCCAGAGAACTGTCTCGCTTATGAAGCTCTGAGGAAGCAGACGTGTCGGTGCTGGTGAGTCTATCAGTTCAGTAACTGTTTTCTGATCAGTGTCCACCGCGCTAGGCTATCTGGACTGTAACTAACACCCACGGCAGAGTGGCTCGGGCAGCTGCTGGACTTGGGTTTAACCGGCTTTCAGAAATATAAACTCACCGTCTGTGTGTAGGAGGACACGCCCACCTTCCCACTGTGCAGGTACTGATACGCTTCAGTACTTTTATAGTTTTTCATTACTGAACCGTCTACACCTTCCGAGAGTACAGAGTAATTAAACATGTCTCCATTAGTAACCTCAGACCACCTTTTTATATCATCCCCCCACTGTGTTATTAACCTCAGACCACCTTTTCATATCATCCCTCCACTGTGTTATTAACCTCAGACCACCTTCTCATATCACCCACCCACTGTGTTATTAACATCAGACCACCTTCTCATATCACCCACCCACTGTGTTATTAACCTCAGACCACCTTTTCATATCAGCCCTCCACTGTGTTATTAACCTCAGACCACCTTCTCATATCACCCACCCACTGTGTTATTAACCTCAGACCACCTTCTCATATCACCCACCCACTGTGTTATTAACCTCAGACCACCTTCTCATATCATCACCAACTGTGTTAATAACCTCAGACCACCTTCTCATATCACCCACCCACTGTGTTTTTAACCTCAGACCACCTTCTCATATCACCCACCCACTGTGTTATTAATCTCAGAGGAGACAGTGTTGTCCTATTAGAAATTCTTACTGTCTCTCTGGTCTCCTCCCATGTAACTGTATTCATTTTGGTTAGCTGAGCGGAAGTTCTACCACAAAGGTGGAACAAACACACGCTGTAAAGTGGGTGTGGCCAAATACGGTGAATATATACGGGATAAATCAGCATCAGGTGAATCACGCTTGCAGTGCTTCAGGATTTTGGACCAATCCTGATACTTATTTGAGAGTTATTTAATGAACCCTTTGAGAAAGTGACCCGACTGAGATTTTGGCTGTGTCTCAAATCCTGATGAGCTCCTACATAGGCAGCATTTTACGTCATAGTATGCGCTCCCGACATGTAGACTGTCCCAATTCTTACATACCTTAAACATACTGTCTACTGAGGAACCTTTTTTTGAGGAACCTGATTTTAAGAAGCATCAAACTCTTCCTCAGCCGCTAAGACAATCCCATGATGCACCGCAGGCTAATCTAGGAGCAGTGAAGTGGTTTTAAAATGTGAGTTATTTTGATTCTCTCTGGAGTTTTAATGTGTTTCTGGTCATATAATCACACAAAACAGTATTTTATTATCAACTCTGTAACGAGTCCTTCACCATTTACACTTTTATACTCCAGACATTAGCATTCATGCTAGCGGATTTTTTAGCCTCGGGCTATTGTTTTGGATGCAGGCCGGTAGCTTAGCAACCAGCTAAACCACCGGTGGCGTGCTGCAGTGGGCGGGAACAAGCCGTGACGCAGTCTCTCTCTAACTAGAGCGTCTCAGTAATCTGTTTTATGAGGAGAGATGAGGAGAGAACGCTGCTACTTACACAGCCGACTACCTAGACAGCCTACTTAGACACTCACTAGGGTTTGAGACACACCCATTATTTCCTATTATCCATTATTATTATTTATTATCCATTATCTTCCGCTTTATCCCATTAGTCAGGGTTACAGGGGGGCTGAAGGCAATCCCAGCGTCATTGGGCGAAGGCGGGGTACACCATGGACCGGTCGCCAGTGCATCACATTGCCAACACACACTCCTGCAGACACTCACTCACACCTATGGGCAATTTAGAGCGACCAATCAACCGACTGAGGCCACGTCATTACCACAGCAACCCAAGCATATAGGTTGGTGATGTCTGGACACACAAACCTGAACTGATCACTTGCAGAAAATATTGTGAACAGTCCTAAAGATCTGATTGAAGAAAATGGTTTGTCTGCAGATCAAAACACAGGCAGAAACCTACGAGTCAGTAACAATCTTGGGTGATCTACAGTTCCTCTTCTCCTGAAAACTGCATCGGGCTGGGATTTTTCAATTCTTCAATGTACATCCATCCGTCCACTACCTTCTGCTTTATCCTGCTAGTCGGATTACTCAGAAGTTCATACAGTAACATAGGAAATAAATACGAGTAAAGTTTGAGCCATGTTGTGCATTAGAAGTAGTTTACTTAGCTTGCGCATCAAAGGATTAAATACTGGTAACCCTATAGGTGGCCGTTGCTGAGGCTATGCTCACAACATTTGATTACATTTAAATTACATTTAATTTATATTAAATGACATTTAATTGATTACATTTAAAAAACATTAAACATTAAATATTATTTAAAATGATTTAAAATCATTATTTAAAAATGTAACTGTAATGTTACACCACTGAAAATCATAGTGGACCAGATACACCACATCATATAGAACAGATACAGTAACTGGAACTGAAGGCAACAGGTGTATATGTCTTGTAGGCATCACAGGTAGGTGAAGGTAGTGTTACAGTTTACCTGTACACAGGTAGGTGAAGGTAGTGTTACAGTTTGCCTATACATGGTAGGTGAAGGTAGTGTTAGTGGTCTTACCCAAGGACTTTTTTGGTATAGTGTAAAGGGGTTACTCAGGTGGGGAATCAAACCCTGGTCTACAGCATGATGGGTAGCAGTGTAACCCACTACACTATACCAACCACTATATAATATACATGCTAACCCAGGACTCTTAAAGATATAGAGTGGGGTTACCTAGGTGGGCTATAAAACCCCTGTGTACAGCATAATGGGCTGAGGTGTAATACACTATACCCACCACACTGTTGAGAACTACTCTTTTGTAAAAGATTATCAATATTTTCATTATTTAAGCAATTATAAATAATAAAAACACAACATAACATTTATTGTGTGTAATGAATAATACCTGTGATGTGACAGTAATGACTGTTTTGACCGGAAATGAATGACATCAATGAAGGTCCAGTATTGTAGGTCAGTGGGAAACCCCCATAAAGATAATGATACATGTATGTGTGTGTGTGGCCTTATTTAATAGGCCCTGGTGTGTGTGTGTGTGTGTTAAGCTCTCTCAGCTCCCCGTCTGTAATGATATAAGAGCTATTAGGCCTCATGAATTAAAGCCGTTAATGACTGTCGTTACCCTCGTCTCACATGCCGCCGAGGACAGCAAATTATTTGTATTTATCGATACTCAATTTCCAATCAATTGAGGGGGTGAACGAGCGAGAGCGAGCGTGACGGAGGAGTACGGAGAGTGAGGGAAACGAAGAACAGTAAGAATCACAGCGTTAGCGTCGGAATTCTCAGAATCGTCCAACTTCACACCACCTGTTTATTTTCCTTCCTTCCTTTACAGCATTACTTCTCTGTTTGTTGAAGGGGTTAGTACGGTGGTGTAGTGGTTAGTTTGGTGGTGTAGTGGTTAGTATGGTGGTGTAGTGGTTAGTATGGTGGTGTAGTGTTAGTATGGTGGTGTAGTGGTTAGTATGGTGGTGTAGTGGTTAGTATGCGTGGGTGTAGTGGTTAGTATGGTGGTGTAGTGGTTAGTATGGTGGGTGTAGTGGTCAGTATGGTGGTGTAGTGGTTAGTATGGTGGTGTAGTGTTAGTATGGTGGTGTAGTGGTTAGTACGGTGGTGTAGTGGTTAGTACGGTGGTGTAAGTGGTTAGTATGGTGGGGTAGTGGTCCTGTATGGTTGGTGTAGTGGTTAGTACGGTGGTGTAGTGGTTAGTATGGTGGTGTAGTGGTGCTGTATGGTGGTTGTAGTGGTTAGTACGGTGGTGTAGTGGTTAGTACGGTGGTGTAAGTGGTTAGTACGGTGGTGTAGTGGTTAGTATGGTGGTGTAGTGGTAAGTACGGTGGTGTAGTGGTTAGTATGGTGGTGTAGTGGTTAGTATGGTGGTGTAGTGGTTAGTACGGTGGTGTAGTGGTTAGTACGGTGGTGTAGTGTTTAGCACGGTGGTGTAGTGGTTAGTATGGTGGTGTAGTGGTTAGTAAGGTGGTGTAGTGGTTAGTACGGTGGTGTAGTGGTTAGTACGGTGGTGTAGTGGTTAGTATGGTGGTGTAGTGGTAAGTACGGTGGTGTAGTGGTTAGTATGGTGGTGTAGTGGTTAGTATGGTGGTGTAGTGGTAAGTACGGTGGTGTAGTGGTTAGTATGGTGGTGTAGTGGTTAGTATGGTGGTGTAGTGGTTAGTACGGTGGTGTAGTGGTTAGTACGGTGGTGTAGTGGTCAGTACGGTGGTGTAGTGTTTAGCACGGTGGTGTAGTGGTTAGTTTGGTGGTGTAGTGGTTAGTACGGTGGTGTAGTGGTCAGTATGGTAGTGTAGTGGTTAGTATAGTGGTGTAGTGGTTAGTATGGTGGTGTAGTGGTTAGTACGGTGGTGTAGTGGTTAGTATAGTGGTGTAGTGGTCAGTACGGTGGTGTAGTGGTTAGTATGGTGGTGTAGTGGTTAGTACGGTGGTGTAGTGGTTAGTATGGTGGTGTAGTGGTTAGTATGGTGGTGTAGTGGTTAGTATGGTGGTGTAGTGGTTAGTAAGGTGGTGTAGTGGTTAGTATGGTGGTGTAGTGGTTAGTATGGTGGTGTAGTGATTAGTATGGTGGTGTAGTCGTTAGTATGGTGGTGTAGTGGTTAGTAAGGTGGTGTAGTGGTTAGTACGGTGGTGTAGTGGTTAGTACGGTGGTGTAGTGGTCAGTACGGTGGTGTAGTGGTTAGTATGGTGGTGTAGTGGTTAGTACGGTGGTGTAGTGGTGGTAGTATGGTGGTGTAGTGGTCAGTACGGTGGTGTAGTGGTTAGTACGGTGGTGTAGTGGTTAGTATGGTGGTGTAGTGGTCAGCACTGTCTCCTCACGAGTAAGATGATCTGGGTTGGATTCCCGGTCCGGGTGGTTCTGTGTGGAGTGTGTATGTTCTCTCTGTGTTTGAGTGGGTTCCTCCGGGTACTCCGGTTTCCTCCCACAGTCCAAACACATGCATGTTAGGATCCTCACTCTAAAGGTGTAAGTGTATGTTGGCCATGTAATGGACTGGTGACCTGTCCATGGTATACCCCGCCTTCACCCAATAATGCTGGGATTGGCTCCAGTTCCTCTGTGACCCCGACTAGCGGGATAAAGCAAAAGATAATGGAAGGATGGATGTTTCCCATCAGTGCAATGACTGATCAGTGACTGATCACATGACCAGCAGATGGCCACCTTAAACATTTCCTTTAGGTGCTTCCTGACTGACAGCAGCACATCTACATCACAAACAGCTGCCTGTATGTGTTTATAGCAGCAGAGCAGATGCACCAATCCCTGCAGGGAACATCCACAAACCCACAAGTTTGTTTACTGGTACTCTTACAAAAATGGTTCTTCAGTGAAATTTGAAGCTTATACAGAAGCAGGTGTAGAGCTATGGTCTACACCACCTTCACCCGATGTCACTGAGGGTGTGTCTCAAACCCTAGTGAGTGTGTAAGTAGGCTGTCTGTGTAAGTAGCAGCGTTCTCTCCTCATCTCTCCTCATAAAACAGATTACTGAGACGCTCTAGTTAGAGAGAGACTACGTCACGGCTTGTTCCCGCCCACTGCAGCACGCCGCAGCATTAGCTGGTTGCTAATGTCTGAAGTATAAAAGTGTAAATGGTGAAGGACTCGTTACAGAGTTGATAATAAAATACTGTTTTGTGTGATTATATGACCAGAAACACATTAAAACCCCAGAGAATCAAAATAACTCACATTTTAAAACCACTTCACTGCTCCTAGATTAGCCTGCGGTGCATCATGGGATTGTCGTAGCGGCTGAGGAAGCGTTCAATACTTCTTTAAAATCAGGTGTAAATAAGGTGTCTCCGTAGACAGCATGTTTAAGGTATGTAAGAATTGGGACAGTCTACATGCCGGGAGCGCATACTGTGACGTACAATGCTGCCTATGTAGGAGCTCAGTAGGATTTGAGAGACATCCTGGGATTGGCTCCAGCCCCTCCAGTGACCTCAACCTGCAGGATAGAGCGAAAGTTAATGGAGGGATGGATATATATATATACACTACTGCTCGAAAGTTTAGGATCACTTTAGGATTACTAGAATTTCATTTCATGCAATTTTCATGCAATTCACAAACAATATTGTTCATTTCACAATAATGTAAGTGTATCAGATGATTTTTAAAGAATAAAAATGTTTGTATTAAAGTCTATTTTTGTATAGAGGCTTATTTTACATATAGTCATATTATCAGTAATTCTCAGTCCTCTGTCTAAATCTCCTGGTACGACCACCAATCCAAGTTAAGGATGTTATTGGACTAATTGGTTGTTAGGACACTCTTGCTTAATTGTGATGCACAGCTGAAAAACATTCTACTAATAAGTGAGTATAAAAGTGAGAACAACATTCTAGGTTAGTTTAGTATCTGAAGATCAGCAGTTGATGGCTTGCTGACCGACTCACAATGACCAGAAAGAAACAACGTTCTTTAGAGACCCGTCAGTCCATTGTTGTGTTAAGGATGAAGATACTCCATTAAAAACAAGAATTTTTTTTGTTTTAGAACAAACTTTTGAGCGGTAGTGTATATATATATATATATATATATATATATATATATATGTTGGCCTATAAGCTTCTACTATGTGTTACTGACATTAACAGAACTATCACTTTAAACATGAGAGCGAAGGAGGGTGGCTTTTGGGAATGAACCAAACAGCTACAGAGAGACATAAAGAACGAGAGAAAGAGAGAGAGAGAGAGAGAGAGAGAGAGAGAGAGAGAGAATTCCTCAGTGCATGTGTCGGAGAGGTAGACGTCTTGTGAAAGGAAGGGAATTCTGCGGTGCGTCCCAGGTGGGCTGTTTATCTGGCTGTGGACGTGTGCGTGGCGTCCAGCTCCAGTCTTGTTACAGATGGCAATTATGTCAGAATTCTCTGGGTCTCAGCCAACGCCGCTCTGGATATACATCAAGTGACAGCACACTGAGCAGAATTCTCCTCCAGAGAAGCAGACACGACTCACTGACTCGCACCGGCTCGCGTGAGCTTCACTGATCAGCACTACAGACACAAACCGCTTCTTTAGGAAGCTGCGTGAGCATCGCTAATTGGGTGAGTGGGTAACTGGGACTGCAGGTGAGGAACCAACTGGGACTATTAAAGCTAGAGCTTCAGTTGTGACCATTGTTAGAAATTCGCCCTTCAGGAACCAGGAGTCAGATTCAGGAGTCAGTAGAGCCTCAGCATTGACTTGAGTTTATTGACTCACATAGAAATGTATGAGTACAGCTCAGTCGACCACAGTCAGTCTGTTAGTGGTCCTAATCGCATGCATGCAGAATCGTACACGCACAGCTTAGGTCATCAGTCTGTTGCCAGTCCAGTCCCTAACCCAGTCTAGTCCAGCCTCTTAACCCAGTCTAGTCCAGCCTCTAATTCAGTCTAGTCCAGTCTCTAACCCAGTCTAGCCCATCTCTAACCCAATTCAGTCCATCTCTAACTCAGTCTAGTCCATCTCTAACCCAGTCTAGTTCATCTCTAACCCAGTCTAGTTCATCTCTAATCCAGTCTAGTCCAGTTTCTAACCCAGTCTAGTCCATCTCTAACTCAGTCTAGTCCATCTCTAACTCAGTCTAGTCCATCTTTAACCCAGTCTAGTTCATCTCTAATCCAGTCTAGTCCATCTCTAACTCAGGCTAGTCCATCTCTAACCCAGTCTAGTTCATCTCTAATCCAGTCTAGTCCATCTCTAACTCAGTCTAGTCCATCTCTAACCCAGTCTAGTCCATCTCTAACCCAGCCTAGTCCATCTCTAACCCAGTCTAGTTCATCTCTAATCCAGTCTAGTCCATCTCTAACTCAGTCTAGTCCATCTCTAACCCAGTCTAGTTCATCTCTAACCCAATCTAGTCCATCTCTAACTCAGTCTAGTCCATCTCTAACTCAGTCTAGTCCATCTCTAACCCAGTCTAGTCCATCTCTAACTCAGTCTAGTCCATCTCTAATCCTGTCTAGTCCATCTCTAACCCAGTCTAGTCCAGTCTCTAATCCAGTCTAGTCCATCTCTAACCCAGTCTAGTCCAGTCTCTAATCCAGTCTAGTCCATCTCTAACTCAGTCTAGT
>CM038720.1:3122681-3207681 GCA_021613375.1 Megaleporinus macrocephalus | reverse complement strand
CACTCAACCTAATGAGAAACTGTAACTCAGTTTATATACAATACCTACATTTAGAGTTATACACTCAACCTAATGAGAAACTGTAACTCAGTTTATATACAATACCTACATTTAGAGTTATACACTCAACCTAATGAGAAACTGTACCTCAGTTTATATACAGTACCTACATTTAGAGTTATACATTCAACCTAATGAGAAACTGTAACTCAGTTTATATACAGTACCTACATTTAGAGTTATACATTCAACCTAATGAGAAACTGTAACTCAGTTTATATACAATACCTACATTTAGAGTTATACACTCAACCTAATGAGAAACTGAAACTCAGTTTATATACAATACCTACATTTAGAGTTATACATTCAACCTAATGAGAAACTGTAACTCAGTTTATATACAATACCTACATTTAGAGTTATACATTCAACCTAATGAGAAACTGTAACTCAGTTTATATACCATACCTACATTTAGAGTTATACATTCAGCCTAATGAGGAATAATGTTTTGTTTATTAGTAAGTAATCAGTATAAAGTTAAGGGTAGGTGTGGGCTGTGTAAAGGTCTAGAGCTGGAGTTTATTAGTGCTGGGGGACGTTAGGACCCTTTGGCTGGATCAATAGAGGTTAAGTGTGCCTTGGTGTTTCTGGTGCTGGGTGTAAATCTGGTGTGGCTGGTGGGGCTCTGCTGGGGCTCTGCTGGGGCTCTGCTGGGGCTCTGCTGGGGCTCTGCTGGGGCTCTGCTGGGGCTCTGCTGGGGCTCTGCTGCTTTACGGGCTGCAGCTCGGCTCATCTTGATAAGAGAGAGTGCGGCGTAATTATAGCCGCTGCTTCAGTGAGCAGCCAAGGGCATTTCCACTGCATCCACACTGAGCCACTGAAATACAGGGGCTTCCCTCACTCACTCCACCTTCATTATCAGGACTCCCCACCCTAGCGCGCACTCTCTCTCTCACTCTCACTCTGTACGCTCTACCTCTCTGTGTCATTCTCTCTCACTCTGTATGTATGGACTCTCTTGTTCTCACTCTGTATGCAAGTACTCTCTCTCTCTCTCTCTGTGTCTATGTACTCTCTCCATTTCCCTTACTCTCTCTCCCTCTCCAGGTATGTACTCCCTGTCCTTCACTCTGTATGTATGTACACTCTCTCTCTCTCTCTCTCTCACTCTGTACATATGTACTCTCTTTTCTCTCTCTCTCTCTCCTCTCTCTCACTCTCTTTCACTCTCAGCCCATATGTATGTACTCTCTCTCTCACTCTCACTCCATATGTATGTACTCTCTCTCTCTCTCTCTCACTCCATATGTATGCACTCTCTCCCTCGCTCTGTACACATGTACTCTCTCTCTCCCTCACTCTGTATACATGTACTCTCTCTCTCCCTCAGAGGTATATATACTCTCTCACTCTGTATGTATGTACTCTCTCTCTCCCTCAGAGGTATATATACTCTCTCACTCTGTATGTATGTACTCTCTCTCTCCCTCAGAGGTATATATACTCTCTCACTCTGTATGTATGTACTCTCTCTCTCTCACTCACTCTGTACACATGTACTCTCTCTCTCTCTCCCTCAGAGGAATATATACTCTTTCACTCTGTATGTATGTACTCTCTCTCTCTTGCTCTCTCACTCTGTCTGTCTGTATGTAACCCCCTCTCACTCTGTATGTATGTACTCTCTCTCTCTCTCTCTCTCTCTCTCTCACTCTGTATGTATGTACTTTCTCTCTCTCTTTCTCTCTCACTCTGTCTGTCTGTATGTACTCTCTCTCTCTCACTCTGTACATATGCACTCTTTCTCTTTATCTTTCTCTACCCATCAGTGCAGTGAATGGAAGCGACCCTGCTATCAGTAGATGATGTTAAAGCTCGAGCGTGAAGTAACGTCCGTCGTTGCTCGGGCGACTAAGCGCAGTGTTTCATCTGGAGTGGCATATTTCTGTCAGCGGAGGCAGTTAGGCTGCTTTCGGGTTTGTGAATATTAATCTGCGGCGGCGAATCGGAGACGCAGCGGAGCCTCTCGGGGGGGCTGCATGGTCGAGATGTCCTTGTCCTGTCATTCAAAGCCCTCAATGACTGTCCCCGGAGACAGCTGGCAAGTCAAATTCTTTAACTGTGGGCTGCGATTTAACCAAATAAGAGAATAGAAGTGGTTCAGGAGAGAGAGAGACACACAGAGAGAGAGAGAGAGAGAGAGAGAGAGAGAGAGAGAGAGAGAGAGAGAGAGAGAGAAAGACAGAGAGAGTGAGAGACAGACAGAGAGAGACAGAGAGAGAGACACACAGAGAGAGAAAGACAGAGAGAGACAGACAGACAGAGAGAGAGAGAGAGAGACAGAGAGAGAGAGAGAGAGAGAGAGAGGGAGAGAGAGAGAGAGAGAGAGAGAGAGAGAGAGAGAGAGAGAGACAGAGAGGGAGAGAGAGAGAGAGAGAGAGAGAGAGAGAGAGAGGATATGGAAATGGAGAAATCCTGTCCTGTAAGCATTAAAGTGTGTTTGAAGAGTGCCGAGTGTGCAGGGCTGGTGTGAATGGTGGTTTTAAGTGTAAGTGAATACTCCTTTGTTTGTTGGACCACTTTATTCTATTTTGCTTGCAGGACTAAACGTGTTCTGTTTTGGCCAAAGCTGTTCTGCAATCCGAGTCTCTGTCCGAGTCTCTGTCCGAGTCTCTGTCCGAGGCCGTGTCCGAAACAAAGCCCTGGTCACTACGGAGTGAACCATTTACAGTTTCCACTCTCCAGACGAAACAACATCACAACACACACAACACGACACACAGTGTTAAACATTAGTATTAGAGATGAACCGATCAGTGTTTTTGAGGCTGATTCCGATCGCCAATCACCTTTCAGCACGATCGGCCGAGAGCCCATACCGATAGACGGCAGGGCTACATGTAGTTATTAGCGCAAGCAAGTCATGAAACATGGTCTAAACTGGTTTATTACCGTTTTTACCGAGCTCATATTAAACAGCATAACATTTTTAACTATATTAACAGTAAATAAACAAAGTAAATCAAACAAATATCACCAAATACTGCAATCATTACATTTCGACTCTTAATTTAAACTAAAAAAGATAATTAAATAAATACTGTTTAATCTGCAGTCATTAAACGCAGACTCTGTTATTTTAAACTAAATCTGTAATCATTAAATGTAGAATATTGAATTGCTGCTGCTGTTCTGTTCGTACCGGTCAGATCTGGTCTGTATGGTGTTCTGGGTTGTTTGTTTTGTGCTAACTGTGTGTGCTAGCTCTGCTGTTTGCTGATACTCACTGTATTCAGCTGCGTGGTGTTCTCTTAAGTGCCGTATCAGATTAATAGTGTTAAATGTCTTTGGTTCCCAACGAGACACACTAATTTTACTAATTTTACAAAACGTCCTGGACGAGTCACATACGGTACAGAACTGTCAGACGGACCGCACATGCCGTGAACGCAAACTGTTCTTGTGAGGCCGCTGCTTTAGTCAGTCTGTGGAAAATGAAAGGGTATTTTCACCTAGTGGTTCAGATAGGAATTGCAAGTACCTGGCCAGAGGAGGTTTTAATGAAATGCCAGCTGGAAATACAGAAATTAGGCTCATCTGTTTAACGTTGGCTCTCGGGATCGGCTAAACTGGAGAAATATCAGCTGATCACGATCACATATTTTGATTAAAAATCGGCCGATACCCATACATAGCCGATCAACCCTTCCATCTCAAATTATTGATATAAAGCTTTGTGCTTTCACACTCTCTACCTACGTACACCTCCCACCCCTAATAATCCCTACAGTAGTGTTCTATATATATATATATATATATATATATATATATATATATATATATATATATATATATATATATATATATATATATATACACATGCTCCACTACAGAACTTTACTATAATTGTTTACTATATTGAGGGAATGATGGGAATATTGATTAGGGAATTAGTGGATAAGGAGGTTAGTGACTTCTGTTCCATATAATGGTGTTTAGGTTGTGATTAGGATCTATTCCAGTTCTCTATAATAGTCTTTCAGTTTAGATGATAGTCACGAGGTGATGAATTGTGTTCCCAGTAATAGTATTTCATTGTAGGAGATAGTGTTCACTGTAGTGCCCCTAGTTTCTAATGCAGGAATAGTAATTTAGGGCCATTTCCAGTCCCTATATTGTGCTTCTATGTAGGTAGTAGTGATTGTGTTCAATATAGTCCTCCAATATAGGGAACAGTGATTAGGGACCATGTACATTCCCTTCAATGGTGTTCACTCTAGTGCTCTTTTTTTCTAATGTAAGGAATAGTGATCAAAGACTATTTCTGTTCCCTGCACTAGTGCTCTATAGTGCACCCATGTATGGAATAGTGATTAGGGACCATTTCTATTCCCTACACTAGTGTTCTACGTATATAGTCATCCACATAGGGAACAGTGATTAAGGAAACCTTTTTGGTTCCTGTTATAGTCTATTATGTTGAGCTCCAATGTAGGGAATGATGGGAATGTTGATAAGGGGCTTAGTGGATAAGAAGATTAGTGACTTCTGTTCCCCGTAATAGTGTGTATGGAATAATGATTAAATATGTTTCCTATGAAAGTGTTCTCTGGAGTGTCCTTATTTTCTAACACAGGTGAGTATGTACCATTTCTGTTTTGCAAACTAGTGAATAATGATTAGGAACCATTTACGTTCTCTGTAATAGCGTTCCAGTGTAGATAACAGTGATGAGGTGGCAAAATTTGTTCCCAATAAAAATGTTCCATTATAGAAAATAGTGTATAGGGATCATTTCTGTTCTCTATTGTAGTGTTCTATAGAGTTCCAGGGTAGGGAATATTGATTAGGGGCCGTTACTTTTCTCTATAGTGCTCCAATATGTAATACGTGTCTGATTATGTTGAGTTCTATGGTGTTCCAGAGTAAGAAATAGTGATTAGAATCCATTGCATTTCCCTATAACAGTGTTCTGTAGTGTTGAAAGGTAGAGAATAGTGATTTGGGTCCATTACATTTCACTATAATAGTGTTCTACAGTGTTCAAGGGAAGAAATATTGTTTAGGGTTCATTGCATTTCCCTGTAATAGTGTTCTGTAGTGTTCCAGGGTAGGGAATGGTGATTGGGGACCATTGCATTTCTTTATAATAGTGTTCTACAGTGTTCCAGGATTGGGAATAGTAATTAGGGTCCATTACATTTTTCTCTATAATAGTGTTGTACAGTGTTCCATAGTTGGGAATAGTGATTAGGGTCCATTGCATTTCCCTATAATAGTGTTCTATAGTGTTCAAGGGTAGGGAATGGTGATTGGGGACCATTACATTTCTCTATAATAGTGTTTTACAGTGTTCCAGGGTTGGGAATAGTGATTAGGATTCATTACATTTTTCCATAATAGTGTTCTACAGTGTTCCAAAGTGGAGAATAGTGATTTATAAACCATTACATTTCCCTATACTATGGTTCTACAGTGTTTCAGGGTAGCAAATGGTGATTGGTAATCATTACATTTCCCTTTAATAGTGTTCTACAGTGTTCAAGTGAAGAAATATTGTTTAGGGTCCATTACATTTTCCTATAATAGTGCTCTACAGTGTTCCAAGGGAAGAAAAAGTGATTAGGGTCCATTGAATTTCATTATAATAGTGTTCTATAGTGTTCCAAGAGAGGAAATAGTGATTAGGGTTCATTACATGTCACTATAATAGTGTTCTACAGTGTTCCAAGGGAAGAAAAAGTGATTAGGGTCTATTGCATTTCATTATAATAGTGTTCTACAGTGTTCCAGTGTGGAGAATAGTGATTTATAAACCATTACATTTCCCTATACTATGGTTCTACAGTGTTTCAGGGTAGCAAATGGTGATTGGTAATCATTACATTTCCCTTTAATAGTGTTCTACAGTGTTCAAGTGAAGAAATATTGTTTAGGGTCCATTACATTTTCCTATAATAGTGTTCTACAGTGTTCCAGGGGAAGAAATAGTGATTAGGGTCCATTGAATTTCATTATAATAGTGTTCTATAGTGTTCCAAGAGAAGAAATAGTGATTAGGGTTCATTATATTTCACTATAATAGTGTTCTACAATGTTCCAAGGGAAGAAATAGTGATTAGGGTCCACTACATTTCCCTATAATAGTGTTCTATAGTGTTCCAAGGTTGGGAATAGTGATTTATGGACCATTGCATTTCCCTATAATAGTGTTCTATAGTGTTCCAGGGTTGGGAATAGTGATTAGGGTCCACTACATTTCCCTATAATAGTGTTCTATAGTGTTCCAGGGTTGGGAATAATGATTTATGGACCATTGCATTTCCCTATTATAGTGTTCTACAGTATTCCAGGGTTGGGAATAGTGATTAGGGACCATTTCTGTTTCCTACAGTAGTGTTGTATAGTGCTTCAGGGTAAGGAACAGTGATTAGGGGGGCATCACTATTTGGGGGCAACAGTAATGGAGCCCTAACTGCTAACAACATCAACACCAGAGCAATCACAAATTAGAAAGGTAAATATCTGCCTCTCTCCACCTCTCTCTCTCTCTCTCTCTCTCTCTTACACACGCTTCCTCTGTATCTCTCTTTCTTGTTAGAGGTCAAACTCAATCTGTCCTTGTCAGGTTTAATCAAAGTGTCCACAAATTCAATTTCAGCTGCTGTGCGTGAGAGGCTATCAAGGCCTTCTTTGTGACTCGTGATGTCTTTAGGGCGTCAGACGAGAGGCTAAAAGGGGCTTCCAGCGACTTTGTGTTTACTGATCTCTCTATGAGTAACTCGAGTCAGCCGTTACGCCTCGGAACCGCCTCTAAAGACAGAAGGCAGGTTTTTATTCACACACAGACACAATAGCTGCCGTCGCGAGGTGGGACAGGTTTTACAGAACACTGCTCAAAATCCCATTCGACCTAATGAGAAACTAATGCACACCACTAGTGACTTTTATTTTGTATGTGTGTGAAAGGTCACAATTTTAATATGACTCATGAATCTCTCTTAAAAGCCTTCAATATAATATAAAAGTTGAGTTTTTACACTATGTCGTATGTCTTCATGCATAAACATTCCACACACAGCCAACTCAATGTTAGTAATTAATATTTGTGTGCAACATTACTCTTATCCGACTGTAGGAAGTGACCAGAACCGACCAATCACACTTACAGTGGGAACAAAAACTTTTGGAAGCTTTTTAAATGTCTGTGTGGCCTACAAAATAGTGAAGTGCTTAAGGACCATTACATTTCCCTATAGTAGTGTTCTATAGTGTTCCAGTGTAGCGAATCATGTTTAAGGTCCATTGCATGTCTCTATAACAGTGTTCTACAGTGTTCCAGGGTTGGGAATAATGATTAGGGTCCATTACATTTCCCTATAGTAGTGTTCTAGTGTTCCAACATGGGGAATAGTGATTAAGGTCCATTACATTTCCCTATATTAGTGTTTTACAGTGTTTTAGAGTAGGGAATTGTGATTAGAGTCCATTGCATTTCTCTATAATAGTGTTCTACAGTATTCCAGGATAGGAAATCATGATTAGGGTCCATAACATTTCCCTATAATAGTGTTCTGTAGTGTTCTAGAGTAGGAATTAGTGATTAGGGTCTATTACATTTCCCTATAATAGTGTTTTATAGTGTTCTAGAGTAGGAAGTAGTGATTAGGGTCCATTACATTTCCCTATAATAGTGTTCTATAGTGTTCCAGTGAAAGGAATAGTGATAAGGGTCCATTACATTTCCCTATAATAGTGTTCTATAGTGTTCCAGGGTTGGGAATAGTGATTAGGGCCCATTACATTTCCCTATATTAGTGTTCTATAGTGTTCCAAGGTAGGGAATCATGAAAAGGGTCCATTACATTTTCTTATAATAGTGTTCTACAGTGTTCAACTGAAAGGAATAGTGATTAGAATCCATACATATCCCTATAATAGAATTCTATAGTATTCCAGAGTAGGAAATAGTGATTAGAGTCCATTACATTATCCTATAATAGCATTCTACAGTGTTCCAGGGTTGGTGTCAGGGTGTAACCAAAAGCAAAGCCAGGAGGACAGTAAGGAGTCAATTTAAAAATGTATTACAAAAAAAAGTTCTGACCAGGCAAAACACAACCACCCAAACCACGGCCACATTGCCCCTTTTTAAGAACATGGGTGACCCCATAAACTGTTCATAGGGGACATCCCCCCCCAACAGTGGCAAACAGTTACATCCAGTTTGACAACGCTGTCTTATATCTCACAGCACATTCTCAAATTTCAATGTCAGATATAAAAACAGTGATGTCCCACACTATTTATATAGCTCCCTGAATACATCTGGTTTACCCCTATAAAGGTTCCAGATAGTTTAGGCTACATTTCCCAGAATTCCAAGCATGTCTATAAAAACATGCTCCATAAGCCCGCACTCCCTCTTAAGCACCACCCACTGACCCACGCTGCAGACATGGCTCCTAGGGAACAAAGAAGGCGGTGATACACATTCGGTGAGCTTAATAAAATGGTAAAACTGTCTCAACCTATGGTCTGACTCTTCTTGCTAGTGTCACTCCTAGCATAGAAAAGTGTACCTTTTAAAAGATGTTAAATTACTGACCATTAGCACAAGATGAGCAATGTTAGAATACCAAAGAGCTATATATAGTGTAAATAACAGTACATTTTTATCCTTACGTTGAGCACAATAAAACTACATCAAACTATGACCTCCCCAGCACACTCCAATACCCATGTTGTTGTTGTTACGTGTGGGGACCTTAGTGGGCCATCACAGTTGGAAATGGTGATAAGGGCCCATTACATTTCCCTATAATAGTGTTCTACATTGTTCCAGGGTTGGAAATGGTGATTAGGGTCCATTACATTTCCCTATAATAGAGTTTTACAGTTTTCCAGGGTTGGGAATAGTGATTAGTGTTCATTGCATTTCCCTATAATAGTGTTTTACAGTGTTCCAGGGTTGGAAATAGTGATTAGGGTCCATTACGTTTCCCTATAATAGAGTTTTACAGTTTTCCAGGGTTGGGAATAGTGATTAGTGTTCATTGCATTTCCCTATAATAGTGTTTTACAGTGTTCCAGGGTTGGAAATAGTGATTAGAGTCCATTACATTTCCCTATAATAGAGTTTTACAGTTTTCCAGGGTTGGGAATAGTGATTAGTGTTCATTGCATTTCCCTATAATAGTGTTCTACAGTGTTCCAGGGTTGGAAATGGTGATTAGGGTCCATTACATTTCCCTATAATAGAGTTTTACAGTTTTCCAGGGTTGGGAATAGTGATTAGTGTTCATTGCATTTCCCTATAATAGTGTTCTACAGTGTTCCAGGGTTGGAAATAGTGATTAGGATCCATTACATTTCCCTATAATAGTGTTCTACAGTGTTCCAGGGTTGGAAATGGTGATTAGTGTTCATTGCATTTCCCTATAATAGTGTTCTACAGTGTTCCAGTGTTGGGAATAGTGATTAGGGTCCATTACATTTCCCTATAATAGTGTTCTACAGTGTTCCAGGGTTGGGAATAGTGATTAGCGTCCATTACATTTCCCTATAATAGTGTTCTACAGTGTTCTATAATAGTGTTCTACAGTGTTCTATAATAGTGTTCTACAGTGTTCTATAATAGTGTTCTACAGTGTTCCAGGGTTGGGAATAGTGATTAGAATCCATTACATTTCCTTTTACAAGCCTTAAATGTCTGTCTGATTAAATGTCTTTAATCTAGAATCACCTACACATTGTCAGGAAGAGCTTCACACAAGGCCATGGAGTCAAGTGCAGGTGTAATCTAAAATTCGGAGTAGGAAACAACAAGCCGAGGTCACAAAGCCAGAAAAGCAGGTCACAACAAGCAAACAACTCCAAAGTGGCAAATCCACAAGTAGTCACATAGTCAAGAATAAACAAATCCAAAAGATCCAAACACCAGAAAAAACAAATCAGAAATATAAACGCTCAGATCTGTAGGACAACCAAACAAGACTTCGCAAAGAACATGTGCGCGCACACTATATAAATATATATATATATACGAGATGGCTGACTGAAGAAGCTCATAGGGTCAAGAGACCATCTTAAATTCTGGAGACATCGACCTCCAGTGGCGGGGAGGGGAATGGTCGACAGCAGACGTGACACAAATGTTCATGTCTGCTACTGCTACATTAGAAATCCCATAGGGGTGCTAGCCGAAATCTTTTTTTAGCCAACCTGCAGAGCTGTTCCCCACTAACTGCGGACTAAATGCTGAACACAGAAAACCACCTGACTGAAACTGTGGCAGTTACAGTTGGAACAGCGGCGGCTCCACCTGGAACGCCCAATTATCCTGTGTTTCTTTCTTCAGCCCTGTTTGTGGACACAAAGCACTTCCAGTATTAGTATTTATTTCCCGCGACACCGCGAGCCTAATCTATCAGAATCCCGCTCTCGACGAGGCCAGAGCTCAGAATGTAATGAACATGCGGCGGGCTCACATTTGCGATAATTGAAAGTGCTGAAAGACGGCTGAGCGCGCTGCAGGACTCTTCATGCGCTCGTGCTGATTACGAGTGGAGAGCGTTCGGGCTCCGCGCTGAGTTCTCTCTGATCTCTCTGAGACAGATTTAGTTTTAATCTGAACGTTTTGTTCCGTTTCAAACTGATTCCGGAGCCTCTCCTCCCTCCGGGCTACGCAGGCTGCGTTTTCCAGAACGTGGGGTGGGGGCGGGGGGGGGGGGAAATAAGCCCCTGAAACAAAACAAAAAATCAATCCCTTCAGCTGTAATTGTCTATTCTTCTGGAATCAAATTCTTTAAGGCTTATGAAACCAAACGCAGAGCTTACGTAACGCCGTAATCTGGTGTTTGCATCTTCCCCGGCCTCATTATCAAACGGGTATCTATCAAACGGGGGCGGGTCGAGTATCGCTTGGTTAATCGGATAATTTTACTTATTTTAGGACTTTAGTTAAATGGTAAAATTTGAATTACTTCAAAAAAAAAAAACAACTTCATAAAATACATTCAGTTGACAGACAGTTGTTCTGTTAGTCCACTACTGGTTCAATTAATTCAAAACTTTGACTTAATTACTTTTTAATTGGGCCGTCTTTCCAACATTATCCCCCCTTATAAGCCATAAACAGTGATTTATATATATATATATATATATATATATATATATATATATATATATATATATATATATAATGGAAGGATCGATCGGCTATGTATTGGTATCAGCCGATCTCTATTGAAAATATGTGATTGGTGATCGGTGATATTTCTCCAATGTAGCTGTTCCCGATAGCCGATCGATGGTGTTAAACAAATTAGCTTAATTTCTGTATTTACAGCTAGCGTTTCATCCAGGAATAGGAGACCTCCTTGAAACCCTCTCCGGCCAGGTCCCTGCAATTCCTATCTGAACCAGTAGGTGGAAATATATAACCTTTCATTTTCCACAGACTGACTAAAGCAATGGTAATAAACCAGTTTAGACCATGTTTCATGACTTGTTTGCGCTAATAACTACATGTAGCCCTGCCGTGGCATATAGCCCCGCCCTCTATCGGTATTGTGCTGAAAGGTGATTGCCAATTGGAATCGGCCTCAAAAACACTGATCGATCCATCTCTAATATATGTATATATATATATATATATATATATATATATATATATATGTATATATATATATTATAAAAAAGATTTTACAAAATATAAAAAATAATATATATTATATAAGAATAATGTTAAGAATAACATTAAAAGTAAAGACTTTTGTCGTCTCCTGTAAAGAAGTTAGATACTTTTTTTTAGTTACTTATATATTTCTTGTTATTATTATTATTATTATTATTATTATTATTATTATTATTATTATATTTTGTCTGCTGATAAGATATTGAGATATTGGCACTGTTTCAAGCGCACAATGGGAATAAATGGTGTGTAAAAATTTGTGCACCAAACTTTTATTATCATAGAAGGATAGCAGCCATCAGAATTCACTTAGCAACCACCTAACAACACCCTGGCAACCGCTGTATGTGCTGGACAGTGATGGTACAGGATGAAGCTTTAACAGTGTTTACATACTGCATCCAACTTTTATACAAAATTAGGGAAATTCAGTTTTCTGTGATAAGAGCATCAAATCTGGGGCAGGTTTAACTGACGTTCTCTGCGTAATGAGAAATATTACATATATATCTACAAGATTTGCGATGATTTCAGTAGCCGAGAGACCGTCTCCCTGCGTGTACATATAATGTCCTTCAAAATCTACTTAAGGCTGTAGAGGTTGGAAGAGTCCCCAGATGGTGCCTTGGCGTAATTACAAAACTCAGCGTTAATCTCTGCTTCTTCTTCTCTTTGCTGATGATTGTGTGAGATATTAAAGCAATAATCCTGTTCAGACTGAACAGAGCACCTCAAACCCGGACAGCAGTTAAAGTACTGATACTCTTCCTGAAGTTTAAACACCTTCCCTAAAAAACAGAAATCAAACAAATTCAGCTCAACCTGAACTGAAAACTGTTTTTACAGTGGTGGTGGTGTTTACAGTGGTGGTGGTGATGTTTACAATGGTGGTGATGTTTCCAGTGGTGGTGATGTTTACAATGGTGGTAATGATGTTTACAGTGGTGGTGATGTTTCCAGTGGTGGTGATGTTTACAATGGTGGTAATGATGTTTACAGTGGTGGTGATGGTGTTTACAGTGGTGGTGATATGTTTACAGTGGTGGTGATATGTTTACAGTGGTGGTGATAGTATTTACAGTGGTGGTGGTAGTGTTTACAGTGGTGGTGATGGTGTTTACAGTGGTGGTGATATGTTTACAGTGGTGGTAGTGATGTTTACAGTGGTGGTGGTGGTGTTTACAGTGGTGGTGATAGTATTTACAGTGGTGGTGGTGGTGTTTACAGTGGTGGTGGTGGTGGTGGTGGTGGTGTCTACTGTGGTGGTGATAGTATTTACAGTGGTGGTGGTGATGTTTACAGTGGTGGTGATCTTGTTTACAGTGGTGGTGATGGTGTTTACAGTGGTGATAGTGTTTACAGTGGTGATGATGTTTACAGTGGTGGTGATGGTGTTTGCAATGGTGGTGATGGTGTTTGCAGTGGTGGTGATGGTGTTTACAGTGGTGGTGATGTTTACAGTGGTGGTGGTGATGTTTACAATGGTGGTAATGATGTTTACAGTGGTGGTGATGGTGTTTACAGTGGTGGTGATAGTATTTACAGTGGTGGTGGTGGTGTTTACAGTGGTGGTGATGGTGTTTACAGTGGTGGTGATATGTTTACAGTGGTGGTAGTGATGTTTACAGTGGTGGTGGTGGTGTTTACAGTGGTGGTGATGGTGTCTACAGCGGTGGTGATAGTATTTACAGTGGTGGTGGTGTTTACAGTGGTGGTGGTGGTGGTGTCTACTGTGGTGGTGATAGTATTTACAGTGGTGGTGGTGATGTTTACAGTGGTGGTGATGGTGTTTACAGTGGTGGTG
This sequence comes from Megaleporinus macrocephalus, assembly GCA_021613375.1. Taxonomy (NCBI): domain Eukaryota; kingdom Metazoa; phylum Chordata; class Actinopteri; order Characiformes; family Anostomidae; genus Megaleporinus; species Megaleporinus macrocephalus. The sequence continues at coordinate 3,194,173 of CM038720.1, read as the reverse complement.
ATAGTATTTACAGTGGTGGTGGTGGTGTTTACAGTGGTGATGATGTTTACAGTGGTGGTGATGTGTTTACAGTGGTGGTGTTAGTCCTGCCCACTCATGCTTTTTCAATAAGATGCATTACAGGACAGCCAATCAGAACAAAGCTCATATATATAATGATGGTCTGTAGGTCTGCGCTGTGAGTCCACTCAGCATCTCGGCCGAATATTAACCCTGATAACCCTCACACAGTCAGAGCTAATCATCGTTAGCTGGATTCGCTCTCCTGCTTTAGCCAAACTGATTTATTGGAACGGTCACACTGAGGCAGACTGACCGATCACGCTGACCAATGTGTTCAGACTGGTCAGTCTGTCCTCTCCGACGCTCAGAACCACAAACGCTTTAATGAGCATAAAAAAGACTGTTGAGGAATCTGGTTTTGGAAGCTCCACCTCAGGACCGTCTTTACGGAAGGAGCTCTGAGTTCAGAGAATTCTAGAATCTGGAATTATTAATTAGCAGACCCGGCGGGATTAATCCCTCAGATCACAGCACGACCCCAGATTAAACTCTTATTCTCTCTCTCTCTCTCTCTCTGTGTCTCACTCTCCCTCATTTTCTCTCCTATGTCTCCTTCTCTATCTCTTCCTCTCTCTCTGTCTCCTCTTCTCTTTTCTTTTCTCAGTTTTCACTCTTTTCTTCATCTCCCCGTTTTCTTCATCTCCATCTCTTCCCTTCCTTTCTCTCTCTCTCTCTCTCCTCTCTTTTCTTTCTCTGTCATTTTCTCACTTATTCTTTCTTCTTTCTCTCTCCCACTTTTTTCTTTCCTTCCTCTATCGTTCTCTCTGTCTTTCAATCTGTCTCATTTTCTTTCCTTCTTTCTCTTTCTCTCTCTCCCTCTCTTTCATTTTCTTTCTCTTCTTCTCTTTTCTGTCCTTGTCATTTTCTCACTTTTTCTCTCTTTCTCTCTCCCATTCCCCATTTTCTGTTTTCTATCCGTCCTGTCTTTCTTACTGTCTTTTCCTCTCTCCCATTTTCTCTCTCTCTCTCTCTCTCTCTCTCTCATTTTTTATCTGTCTTTCTCTCTCTCATTCTCCTTCCTTTCTCTGTCTTTCGCTCCTTGTTTGTCTTTATCTCTCTCTTTCTCTCTCTCTCTTTTCTTTCTCTGTCATTTTCTCACTTATTTTCTTCTTTCTCTCTCCCAGTTTTCTTTTTTCTTCTCTTTATCTTTCCTTCCTCTCTCCTTTCTCTCTGTCTCTCATTTTCTTTCTCTCTTTTTCTCTCTTTCTCTCACATTTTCTTTTTCTCTTTCTTTCTCTATTTCCTCTCTTTTCTGTCCTTGTCATTTTCTCACTTTTTCTCCTTCTTTTTTTCTCTCTTTTTCCCCATTTTTTTATCTTTCCTGTCTTTATCTGTCTTTCATTTTCTCTCTCCTATTTCTCTTTCCTTCCCCCCTCTCTCTCTCTCTCTCTCTCTCTCTCTCTCTCTCTCTCTCTGACCCCTGTCACTGCTATCTAACACTGTGCAGTCTGATCGGGTGTTGTTGAGTAAGCGAGTTGAGCGGTCCGTCTTTAGCGGTCAGCTTAATGCTATCCTCCTCCGGGCGGCCGAGTGTGTGTGTCCTCGTGCCCTGAGCAGTACACACTCCCCGAGGCAGAGCCAAGGTATCACACACACACACACACACTCACACACACACACACACAGAAACACCTGAGGCGAGTAGAGTAGCTACACTTCACGTTACACCTCCAATAAAAGCATGAATTACATTTTAAATACAATAAACTTACAACACACACCACTTCAGCACATCCTGCCTTTCACTTCCTCACCTCCAGAAAAGACTGGACTATCCAGACCCCGCCCACAAACTTTACAGTCTCTCAGTAAATAATAATAATAATATTAGTGAGTAGCTGTAAAGAGATCAGAACTATAAAATAAGACATATGGACTTGTTCCTGGAATCCTATACGCAATACATGTTTTCACAAGCAGTCAAAAGTTTGGGGACCCCTTGCGTAGAGCTTGTCAAGCAGCTTTCTGCCAATTTGTCAACGTTCAAAGTGTTTTCACAGTTTGAGGAGAAAGTTCTGCCTAAATCACGATTTCACTGCCTTCTTTACCAGTCTGTTAGTAAAAGCACTAATATCATGAATTATTATTATATCATCATTATTATTATTATATGATCTAAGAATAAATGACACTGGACACCTGAAAGCTCTAGATACAGATGACTGCTGACATCACAACATGGGTATGTGACTGTTTATCTTCTGTTCCTTCAGTTGGCCAGTTTGTTTAAAGTAACTAAATCTGAACAGTTTTCTATTCAGAGCGTGAAGATATTACACAGTTGTTTTGCATAGAAGCAGAGAAGCCCACCGGCAGTGTACACCCACTCCGCGCAGGTAGAGTTATGTTCCCAGACGTACACGCTGTGTAAATGTAGCCTTAAAGGTTTGAACATGAATAATGAGGTCTGTCTAAACTCTAAAAGAAGCATCGGCCAAAAAAGTTAGACAATGTTTTGCATTTGTCTTTATGAGTTTTCTCTTAATTGCTGAGATAATTATGTTGATCCAACACATTCGTTAACTGTGGTGAATAAGCCTTTCAGCCATCAGTAGAAGTGTTTTAGATAAAATGAACATAATAAGTAACAACATGGACTTATATTTTTGTTGACTGCATTTTGTTGATCCAATTAGCGAGTAAGTTAATTTGTTTGTGTCTATGAATCTTTTACAGAAACATAAAACGAGTTAATCGTATCACAACACAACAATAGCTGTGTGGGTCATAAAAATGTTTATAAGTGATATAATATAATGGCCAACGAACAAACCAATCAACTAACAAACTAATCAACTAACAAACTAACCAACTAACCAACTAACTAATTAACAAACTAAACAAATGACTAACTAACAAACTAACTGACCAACCAAATGACAAACTAAATGACTGAGTAATCAAATGACTAATTAACTAACCAAACAAATGACTAAATACATGACTAACTAACTTACTAACTAACCAACTAAGTAACTAATTAACTAACTAACCCATTATGCAACCAATCAACGAACAAATAAACAACTAACTAACCAACCAACTAACTAGCACCTAGCTTACTAATGTATTTGTGCTTTTGACACATTCAGAGTTATTCATATCATTTAGAGTTATACATTCAACATAATGAGTAACTGTAACTCAGTTTATATACAATACCTACATTTAGAGTTATACATTCCACCTAATGAGAGACTGTAACTCAGTTTATATACAATACCTACATTTAGAGTTATACATTCAACCTAATGAGAAACTGTAACTCAGTTTATATACAATACCTACATTTAGAGTTATACATTCAACCTAATGAGAAACTGTAACTCAGTTTATATACAATACCTACATTTAGAGTTATACATTCAACCTAATGAGAAACTGTAACTCAGTTTATATACAATACCTACATTTAGAGTTATACATTCAACCTAATGAGAAACTGTAACTCAGTTTATATACAATACCTACATTTAGAGTTATACATTCAACCTAATGAGAAACTGTAACTCAGTTTAATCTAGAATGGTAATATAAATCACTATTAGCATGATGCTAACATACTATAAGAGTCAGAGCAGAAATTTTCATCATTGTTTGTTCTTGTTTTTGTCAGCTGTGGTCTGTACGGAATGCAGGAGAGTGTTTTTACTCTCAGTCTTGACTGACTCTTGTTTTTTTTCTGAACACCAGGCTCTCCTGCTTTTGGCTGATTGTGTTCTGTAATTATAAGTGTTCACTCCGTTTGGAGACACAGTATAAAAAAAGCCAAACACACCGCCGAGGCCAAGTACTCCATAAAACTGTTGAGGTGTAAAACTGCCTCTCCAATTGAGAGAAGTGTGTAGCGCTTTGTGTGTATGAGTGTGTGTGTGTGTGTGTGTGTCTTATGTTGCCATAACTCGCTCCACCTTAGTGGAGAGGGTGATTATTGATTAATCAGTATACGTTAATGAGAAGTATCGATCGAATGCGCAGAAGAACGAGAGCGTTCAGCGGCCTGCGGTCATCCTAAAGACACCAACGCAGAGCGAGAGCCGACTTAACCCCTAAAACCACATCACTATAATTCCAGTACTAGACTTAAGACTTACTATTATTCTGATACTACTGTGTAGCTACTAATGAGACGCTGTAGAGCTCAGTTTATATCATAATACCTACATTTAGAGTTATACATTCAACCTAATGAGAAACTGTAACTCAGTTTATATACAATACCTACATTTAGAGTTATACATTCAACCTAATGAGAAACTGTAACTCAGTTTATATACAATACCTACATTTAGAGTTATACATTCAACCTAATGAGAAACTGTAATTTAGTTTATATACAATACCTACATTTAGAGTTATACATTCAACCTAATGAGAAACTGTAATTTAGTTTATATACAATACCTACATTTAGAGTTATACATTCAACCTAATGAGAAACTGTAGACTCAGTTTATATACAATACCTACATTTAGAGTTATACATTCAACCTAATGAGAAACTGTAACTCAATATCACAATACCTACATTTAGAGTTATACATTCAACCTAATGAGAAACTGTAACTCAATATCACAATACCTACATTTAGAGTTATACATTCAACCTAATGAGAAACTGTAACTCAGTTTATATACAATACCTACATTTAGAGTTATACATTCAACCTAATGAGAAACTGTAATTTAGTTTATATACAATACCTACATTTAGAGTTATACATTCAACCTAATGAGAAACTGTAGACTCAGTTTATATACAATACCTACATTTAGAGTTATACATTCAACCTAATGAGAAACTGTAACTCAATTAATATCACAATACCTACATTTAGAGTTATACATTCAACCTAATGAGAAACTGTAACTCAGTTTATATGCAATACCTACATTTAGAGTTATACATTCAACCTAATGAGAAACTGTAACTCAGTTTATATGCAATACCTACATTTAGAGTTATACATTCAACCTAATGAGAAACTGTAACTCAGTTTATATACAATACCTACATCTAGAGTTATACACTCAACCTAATGAGAAACTGTAACTCAGGTTATATACAATACCTACATTTAGAGTTATACATTCAACCTAATGAGAAACTGTAACTCAGTTTATATACAATACCTACATTTAGAGTTATACATTCAACCTAATGAGAAACTGTAACTCAGGTTATATACAATACCTACATTTAGAGTTATATATATATACAACATATTTCTGCAGCCACATTATGATAGTGTAGCAGAGTGTGATGATGTATCAGAGGAGTGTAAATATTACAGACCCAGAATGAGATTATACTGAGATTCATAAACACAGTCTCAGGTATGGCTGAACGCTCCGTGTGGAGAGGAGCTTCGCTTACCAGCTGCGTTAATATCCTTCCCTGTAATCACTTTCATTTTCCATACAACACCCACTCCTCTCCCTCGCTCTCCCCCTGCCTCCTCTCTCTCTCTCTCTCTCTCTCTCTCTACACGGCTTCACCTTTCTCTATTTCCTCTCTTTTTGCTTTTTGCAGTCACTTCATATTTATTCAGCACTCAGAATTCTAAACGTACAGGCGCTTCTCCTGCATATGAGTGGAAGGTAAACATAAGCCCGTCTTTCTGCTTCGCCTCATTATTTGTATTTCTAGTCTTTATGGTGAGACAGTAAATATGCATGGTGTGCAGGCCATATGTGCCACTGCCTGTTTCCCGGATTTAATTCTCTCAGTCAATTCAGTTTAGAACAAAAACTAACTTTGAATGTGTCAGTATTAATTGCACATATAGTTTTTTGGTGGCATAGTGGCCACATTATCCTTTTGATTGACAGCCTGACTAGTTTTAAATGGTTACACCCATAAAACATAGGGTTCCTCAGGCAAAGCTACTGGGTTTATATAGAACTATGCTCACTCTATGCACATTTGCATGCTTAAACAGTTCTCTGTATGGTGAAATGGATCCTCAGATTGATGGAGAATGTGTTATATTACATTCTATATAGAACCTTATATGGTTCTACCATTGTTACAGGCCTGACATCGTAATAGCAGAAGCCTTGTCGATGCCATGTAGAACCAACATCAATGCAAAGTATCATTTCAAGCATGTTTTCACTAAGGAACCCACTGAAGTGTCCAAAAAACAATGTTTAGCTCAGCATTTTATTCTGGAAACTAAACATACATACAGCTATAGGTTCTCTATAGGATTAATGGAGTTTCTATGAACTGTAATTATTATATAAAACAGACCTTCACTTCTACAAGAATGCTGATCTCAGTTAGCACCCCTATGGGACACACTAGGGGGGGGCAGTAAAACACCCACATACACACACACACTAGGGGGCAGTAAATCACCCACATACACACACACACTAGGGGGCAGTAAATCACCCACGTACACACACACACACACTAAGAGGTAGTAAAACACCCACATAGACACACACACTAGGGGGCAGTAAAACACCCACATACACACACACACACACACACACACTAGGGGGCAGTAAATCACCCACATACACACACACACACCAGGGGGCAGTAAAACTCCCACATACACACACACACACACACACACACACACTAGGGGGGCAGTAAATCACCCACATATACAAACACACACTAGTGAACACAAATACTAGGGGGCAGTGAAACACCCACATACACACACACACCAGGGGGCAGTAAACCCCCCACACACACACCAGTGAACACACACACCAGGGGGCAGTAAAACACCCACATATACAAACACACACTAGTGAACACAAATACTAGGGGGCAGTGAAACACCCACATACACACACACACTAGGGGGCAGTAAACCCCCCACACACACACTAGTGAACACACACACTAGGAAGCAGTAAAACACTCACATGCATGCACACACACATACACACACACACTAGTGAACACACACACTAGTTAATTGTTTCTTTTTCTTACTTATCTATTTTTGTTTATTTTATTTTGTATACATCTGAAATATACATAGAGTATGTTCTTGTTTTCTTTTTCTTTTTTGATGTATATGGATAATGTATATTCTTCTTTTGTATACATTTGGAATATACATAGAGTATGTTCTTGTTTTCTTTTTCTTTTTTGATGTATATGGATAATGTATATTCTTATTTCGTATACATTTGGATTATACATAGAGTATGTTCTTGTTTTCTTTTTCTTTTTTGATGTACATGGATAATGTATATTCTTCTTTCGTATACATTTGGACTATACATAGAGTATGTTCTTGTTTTCTTTTGTATATGTTCGATGTATATGTGTGTTTTATGTTTGATGGACCCCAGTAGGAAAAGCTGCTATCTCAATAGGAGCTAATGGGGATTCAAATAAAATAAACAAAAAAAAAATAGGGGGCAGTAAATCACCCACATACACACACACACACATTAGGGGGCAGTAAAACACCCACATACACTCTAACACACACACTAGTGAACACACATACTAGGGGGCAGTAACACACCCACATACACACACACACACTAGTGAACACATACACCAGGGGGCAGTAAAACACACACATACACAAACACACACTAGTGAACATCCACACACTAGGGGAAAGTAAAACACCCACACACACACACACACATATAGAAGTTGGGGGTTAGGAGTCTTGTTCAAGGGCTTTTGGCAGTTCAGGGTCGCAAACCAGCAACCTTCTGTTCATAAAGCCAGTTCCCTAACCTCCAGCCCATGACTGCCCCCTAGGTTACATCTTATGTAAATCATTTTTGTTGAATTTTGACAGCCGTATGCACTTCAGAGAATTAGTAACATAAAAAAGTATATCAGTGTGCAGTTCCATAACTTTACAGTCTTCAATATACGACCACATCCATCTATCATCTAAAGAGGTGGAGCCCATCCCTGCACACACTGGGCAGAAGACAGGAAACACACTGGACAGGCTGTCAGTCCACCACAGCCACACATACACACTGACAGCCAGCACATCTGACATCATATATTCGGAGACGGGGAGAAAATACAAACTCCCCACAGAGAGGACCCTGGCTACCTGGCCGGGGAAGCTTGCTGCCCAGCTAGCCTCTGGGGAGGTGTCCAGCTCCTGAAGTCCTATCCAATTGCGTGGCCATATCTACCCAGATACTACAGAGAGAGCAATCCTGATTGGACGATTTGGGTTTTTTAAAAATATATATTCTTGGTCTCCAGTCAAAATACAGACATGTATATCACGTGAATACTTTTAATACGTAATCAATACTCTGAGCAGCTTCTCCAGCCTCACAGCAGTAGTACAGAAGAACACGCTCGTGGGCAGAGCCTGGTCAGGTCTTTAGCCGAGGGCAAGGTTACTGCTGAGTGGAACCTGGAAAACACTCTCAGTGCAATACTCCGTACCTGACTGTGCACTTTAGCACGGATTAAACACGCAGGACCTCGTGTTCACTCGTACCCGGGCAGTGATACGTCCCCGTGTCATAATTAGTGTCCCGGAGGCACTTCTGAAAGGTGAAAGTGACCCAGAATAGCACACGCATGTGGGACACTGAGTGTAAATCACACTGTATAGAGGGCTTACCTCCCTACACACACACACACACACACACACACACACCATCACATATACACACACATACATGCACACACATATATACACACAAACACACATATGCATTCATACACACACACACCATCACATATACACATACATACATACACACACATGCATTCATAAACACATACATACACACACACACATATAGTCACACATATACACACACACACATACACACATACACATACACACATACAGACACACACATATACACACACACACACATAGATACACACAAATAAACACACATAGATACACACACATGCATACATACACACACACACACACACATACATACCCACACACACACATACACACACACATGCACATACACACACACATACACACACACACACGCATAGACACACACATACATACACACACACACACATACATACACACACACATACATACACACAAATCCACACTCACACACACACATACAGACACACACATATATACACACACATACACACACAAGCATACATACATACACACATACACATACACACACATGCATACATACACACACACACACACACATGTATACACACACACACACACACACACGTGTATACACACACACACACACAGGCACATACATACACACACATGTATACACACACACATACACACACACACATACATACATACACACAAATGCACATACATGCACACATAACACGTGTATACACACACACTCACACAAACACACACTCACACAAACACACAGACACACAAGCGTCCATATTAAAACAGCAGCTGGATTCACAGATATTCACATCACACGGATTAGCAGCTGGAAACCAGCTGGATTCTACTACAGCAAATACTGACTTCTTGGGTGAAACTAAATCATCTGAGAGAAATCATTAATATCTCTCACAGAGATTCCTAAAATACATCACCATCATATTTCTAATATTTACGTTTGATTTCTTCCTGGATATTAAGTTAGAGACTCTGTCATGTGAGTGCAATCATGTCAACTGGAAAGAATAAAATTATATATATATATATATATATATTATTAGCATCTTCTATAAATTATTCAGTAGTTACTATAAATTATTTATGTATAGGTTTATTTTATGAATCTACTATAATTTATTGACTAGTCCATATGAGTTATTCAAGATCTACTAGAATTTATGCTGTATCTACTATAAGTAACCAATATAAAATATTAGGTGTAAATTATTCAGTAACCAGTATGAATTTTTGCACTCTAATATGAATTACTTAGTGACCAGTATAAATTGTTCAGTATTTAATAGCAATTGTTTAGAATAATTTCTGCTATGATTTACTCAGTATCTACTATGAATTACTCAGTATCTCTTATGAATTATTCAGTAACCACTATGAATTATTCAGTAATCACTATAGATGAATCAGTATCTACTATGAATTATGCAGTATCTACTATAAATTATTCAGTATCTACTATAAATTACTCAGTATCATGTATGAATCATTCAGTAAGCACTATGAATTATTCAGTATCTACTATTAATTACTCAGTATCTACTATGATTTACTCAGTATCTACTATGAATTACTCCATATCTCTCATGAATTATTCAGTAACCACTATGAATTATTCAGTATCTACTATGATTTACTCAGTACATACTATGAATTACTCAGTATCTCTTATGAATTATTCAGTATCTACTATGAATTATTTAGTATGTACTATGAATTACTCAGTATCTCTTGTGAATTATTCAGTAACCACTATGAATTATTTAGTAACCACTATGAATTATTCAGTAACCACTATGAATTATTTAGTAACCACTATGAATTATTCAGTATCTACTATAAATTATTCAGTATGTACTATGAATTACTCAGTATCTCTTATGAATTATTCAGTAAACACTATGAATTATTCAGTATGTACTATGAATTATTCAGTATCTACTATGAATTACTCAGTATCTCTCATGAACTATTCAGTAAGCACTATGAATTATTCAGTATCTACTATGATTTTCTCAGTATCTCTCATGAATTATTCAGTATGTACTATGAATTACTCAGTATCTACTATGAATTATTCAGTATGTACTATGATTTACTCAGTATCTACTATGAATTATTCAGTAACTATTTTAATATGTATTTGGTATCTATTAATTATTCTGTATCTAGTATGAATTATATTGTATGTACTATGACGTATCAAGTAACCAGTCTGAATTATTCAGTGACTCCTACAAGACTGAAGTTCTGCTGTTGCGTGAGCGAGAGACGGAAGTTCGGAGCCGCTCATTGTCTCCCGGACCTCTAAGGGTTAAAACAAGATGAAGGACGGGGACCCACCTGGCCTTTTGTCCGTCCTCCCTCGTCTCCCGCCACATAGCCGCACTTTGGAGATGAGGACGAGGATCTGCTTCTGGCAAAGCGACTTGTTGCTCTTTGGACACGGCTTGCGCTTGTTGGCGATGGGCCGGTTGGCCTGGTCGTCCTTGACGGCCCGTTTTTGTCTGATGAGTGAGCTGGCGAGAGCTGCCATCTTCCCCCCCTCTCACTTTCGGGAGGGGGGTTCTCCGGGCGTCCTGGGGACCTGTTTTCCTGAGCTCCCTCGTTCCCTCCTCTGCTCAGAGATAATAGAGTAGGTGGGACACACCCCCACCCCCCTCCCTTTCCCCCCCCTCGTGGGGGGCTCAGAAGGTTTGGGTTTGTTCCTGAAGTGCTAGAAAATTAGAAAAAGGTTAGAAAAGGTTAAGTTCTAGTAGAGTCCCACGCCGACCGGGGCTCAGCCGTCATCATACGGGTCTCACGGAGCGTAAACCGGCGCCGGCAGAAGTCCAGAAACGGGAAGAGTTGCATTCCCAGGAAAAGAGAGGCGAAGATGCCGAAGGAGTCATCGTTGCAAAACCCTTGGCATACTGGTGCTCGCCTGCCCCCCCCCCCTTCACCCCACCCCTTCCAGGCTCGCTCCCGGAGACCGGAAAAGCACTGACGTGGCGAAAGTTTGTCCCAAACGCGTCTCCTCGGGATCGGAACAGAATCGGGAAAGATCTCAGCTGGAAAGTTTTCCCTCCTCTTCCTGAGGCGGATTATTCAGAAAGATCCTGAAAGTGTCCGGCGGACGGTCAGCCCGGTTGGCAGCGGCCGGACGCTGAAGTTCAGCAGTAATCCAGCTCCGTCCCAGTCCGCGGAGACTTTAGCATCGGAGGCGCTGAGAGAGAGACGGACGGCTGAAGCCGGTAACGGAAGGATGGACGGAGAGATTATTTTCCTTCCTCCTCTTTTGGCATGCTCTCGTTCTCTCTCTCTCTCTCTCTCTCTTCCCCCCAGAACCCTACCTGCCCCCCCACCCCCGAAGCCCATGTGTATGTGTGTGCGCGGATCCAGACGCTGCCACCAGTAAAGGTGACATTCATGAGAGAACGAGCGAGCGAGCGAGCGAGCGAGGGAGGGAGGGAGAAAGAGAGGGAGGGAGGGAAGGAAAGCGAGTGTGTGTGAGAGAGAGAGAGAGAGGGGAAGAGAACAGAGAAGAAGAGAGAGGGGGGAAAAAAAGAGTGGCGAGTGTATCAGCGAAGATGATGATGATAATGATGACGATGATGATGACAGTGAGAACAAGAACAAAGCACGAGAGTGAAAGGCAGAGAGAGAGAGAAAGAGAGAAAGAGAGAGGGAGAGAAAGAGAGAGAGAGGGAGGAGGAGAGCGAGAGAGATCAGAAAGCTCCTTTCTCCTCAGAGTTGAAGCTGTAATGTGAGCTACAGTTCCACTCTCGCTCCGTTACACCGTCCTTCAGATACAGAGGAGAGAGAGAGAGAGAGAGAGAGAGAGAGAGAGAGGAATAAGGTGAGATGAATGAAAGAGAGAGGGGGTAAAGAGAGATGAGTGAAAAGAACAGGAGAGAGAGGGATAAGGAGAGATGAGTGAAAGAGAGGGGGTAAAGAGAGATAAGCGAAAAGAACGAGTGAGAGAGGGAAAGAGAAGTGGATGAGAGAGGAAGAGAGAGAGAGAAAGAGAGAGAAAGAGAGGGGGATAAGAACAGATGAGTATAAGGAGAGAGAACGAGAGGAGGATAAAGAGAGAAAAGAATGAAAAGAATGGGAGTGAGAGGAATAAGGAGAAATGAGTAAAAGAGAGGGATAAGAAGAGATGACTGAAAAGGAGAGAGAGAGAAAGAGAGGGATAAGGAGAGATGAGTGAAAAGAAAGCAGAGAGAGAGAAAGAGAGGGATATTGAGAGATGAGTGAAAGAGAGGGATAAGAGAGAGTTGGCTGAAAAGGAGATAGAGAGAAAGAGAGGGATAAGGAGAGATGACTTAAAAGGAGATAGAAGAGAATGAGAGGGATAAGGAGAGATGACTGAAAGAGAGGGATAAGGAGAGATGAGTGAAAGAGAGGGATAAGGAGAGATGAGTGAAAGAAGTAGAGTGAGAGAGAGAAAGAGGAGGGATAAGGAGGGGTAGAGTTGAAAGAGAGGGGATAAGGAGATATGAGTTGCAAAGAAGGGAAAGCGAGGGATAAGGAGATGAGACGGACGGTGAAAAGAAAGAAAGAGAGGGGATAAGGAGCGATGAGTGAAAGAAAGGGGGAAAGGAGATAGAGTGAAATGGGAGAAGACAGAAAGAGATAAGGAGAGATGAGTGAAAGAGAGGGATTAAGGAGAGATGAGTGAAAAGAAGGAGAGAGAGAGAGAGAGAAAGAGAGGGGGATAAAGAGAGATGAGTGAAAAGAATAAGAGAGAGAAAGAGAGGGTGACAAAGAGAGATGAGTAAAAGGAACAGGAGAGAAAGAGAAAGAGAGGAGGATAAAGAGAGATGAGTGAAAAGAACGAGAGAAAGAGAGGAGAATAAAGAGAGATGAGTGAAAGGAACGGGGAGAGTAAGAGAATAAGAGAGGGGTTATAAAAGAAGAGATGAGTGAAAGGAACGAGAGAGAGAAAGAGAGGAGAATAAAGAGCGATGAGTGAAAGGAACGGGAGAGAAAGAGAAAGAGAAAGAGAGGGGTATAAAGAGAGATGAGTGAAAAGGAAAGGAGGAGGAGTGGATAAGATGAGATCAGTGAAAGAGAGGGGGATAAGGAGAGATTAGTGAAAAGAAGGAGAGAGAGTGGGATAAGAGAGATCAGTGAAAGAGAGGGGGATAAGGAGAGATGAGTGAAAAGAAGGAGAGAGAGAAAGAGGGGGGTAAGGCGAGATGAGTGAAAAGAATAGGAGAGAGAGAATGAGAGAAGGAGAGGAGAATAAAAAGAGATGAGTGAAAAGAACGAGAGAGAGAAAGAGAGGAGGATAAAGAGTGATGAGTGAAAGGAACAGGAGAGAGAGAGAAAGAGAGGGGGATAAAAAGAGATGAGTGAAAAGAAGGAGAGAGAAAAAGAGAGAGGGATAAGGAGAGATGAGTGAAAAGAAGGAGAGAGAGAAAAAGAGAGAGGGATAAGGAGAGATGATTGAAAAGATTGAGAGATAGAGGGAGAGAAAGAAAGAAAGAGAGGGGGAGAAGGGAAAATGAGTGAAAAGAATGGCAGAGAAAGAGAAGGAGAAAGTGAGGGAGAGAGAGAGAAAGAGGGAGATGGGAGTTAGAATAAGGCATGAAAGAGAGGAGAGTGAAAGACAAGATGTTGATGTGAATGAGAATGAGTAAAATACCCAACGGTGAAATGAGGATAAAAGAGGGGGAGGAAGAGAAAGAGAAGAGGAAAGGAAAGGAAAGAGAGAAGGAGAGTCAGAAGAAGGCAAAGAAATAAAATGGGGAAAAAAGAAAGAGAGAGAAAACAAAGGAGAAGCAAGGGAGGGAGGCAAGAGAGATACACATGAAGAAGAGAGAGAGAGAGAGAGAGAGAGAGAGAGGGAGGAAGAGAAGGAGAGCAGCGGTGCTACAGCGAGGATGAGGATGAGTACAAAGCGCAAAGGTGAAACAGGGATAAAAGAGGGGGAGGAAGAGAGACGAGGAGGAGAGGAAACGAGGGGAAGAGGGGAGGCAGTGGGAGATAAAAGAGAGAGCGAGAGAGGAGAAGAAGGCGATAGAGAGAAAAGGGCACAAAACCAAAACAGAGATAAAAGAGAGGAAAAGAGCGAGGGATAGAGAAAAAGGGGTAACGGAAAAAAGGGGTGGGGGCAAGACAGAGAAAGAGAAAGAGAGAGGTGGTCCCACAATGATGTGGGCATGAATTCACTAATAGTATAAAACAGAGATGAAAGAGAAATGCAATGAAAAGAACGGGAGGAGAGAGAGAGAGAGAGAGAGAGAGAGAGAGGAGCGATGAGAGAGAGTGGAACATGAAGAACGTGTAGAAGGAGAATTGAGGAGGGAGGATATGGTTGGAGGGGGTAAAATTGCGGAAGAGAGGGATCGAGAGCGGAGAGCGAGGGTAGAGGTGAAGGGGGAAGGGACGTAGAGGAATGTAGATTTTGGTGATCGAGGATGAAGAGAGATAGGGGGAGAGGGAAAGAGAGAGAGAGAGGAGGGGAGAGGGAGAGGAGAGAGAGAGAGAGAGAGAGAGAGAGGGGAGAGAGAGAGGAGGGGCGAGAGAGAGAGGAGGGACGAGGAGAGGGAGGAGAGGGGAGAGAGAGCGAGTGAGTGAGGAGATGAGAGAGGGAGGAGAGAGAAGAGGGGAGAGAGAGAGAGAGAGAGGGGACCGAGAGAGAGATGAGAAGAGAGAGAGGAGAGAGAGAGAGAGAGAAGGTGAGAGAGAGAGAGAGAGGAGAGAGAGATGAGAGGGAGAGAGAGGGGTGAGGGAGAGAGAGGAGAGAGAGAGGTGAGAGAAGGGGGAAGAGACAGTGGAGAGAGATCGAGAGAGGGCGGGGAGAGTGAGCATGAGAGAGGGGGGAGGAGAGAGAGGGGGAGAGAGAGAGGGGTGAGAGAGAGGGAGAGAGAGAGAGAGGGAGAGAGAGGACGAGAGAGGGAGGAGAGGGACGAGAGTGGGGGGGGGGGAGAGAGAGAGAGATGAGAGAGAGGGAGAGAGAAGAGAGAGAGAGAAGAGAGAGAGGTAGAGGGAGAGGAGGGATAGAGAGAGCGGGGGGGAAGGGGAGAGAGAGAGAGATAGGAGAGAGAGAGAGAGAGGAGAGGAGAGAGAGAGGAGAGATGAGAGGAGTGAGAGAGAGAGGGAGAGAGAGAGACCAGAGAGATGCGAGAGGAAGGAGAGAGGGAGAGTGAGAGAGATGGAGAGAGAGAGAGGGGGAGTGGGAGGAGAGAGAGAGAGAGAGAGGGGGGAGGAGAGAGAGAGGCGAGGATAGGAGAGAGGGGGAGAGAGAGAGAGGAAGGGAAAGAGAGAGAAAGAGAGAGAGGAAGGGAGAGAGAGCGGAAGGGAGAGAGAAAGAAAGGAAGGAGGAAGGGAGAGAGAGAGAGGAGAAGGGAGAGGAGAGAGAGAGGGAGAGAGAAAGGATAAGAGAGAATGAGCGGGAGAGAGAGGGGGAGAGGGGAGAGGAGAGAGAGAGAGAGAGAGAGAGGGAGGGAGAGAGAGAGGAGAGAGATAGAGGAGAGAGGGAGGGAGAGAGAGAGGAAGGGATGATGAGAAAGAAAGGAAGAGAGGAAGGGTGGAGAGAGAGAGAGAGAGAGGGACGAGAGGGGAGCGATAGGGAGGAGAGAGAGGGAGAGAGGGAGGAGAAGAGAAGGGGGAGAGAGAGAGAGAAGGAGAGAGAGGGGAGAGAGGGAGGGAGAGAAGAGAGAGAGGGGAGAGGGAGAGAGAGAGAAAAGGAAGAAGAGAGGAATGGAGAGATAAAAAGAAAGGAGAACGAAGGGAGAGAGAGAGAGAGAGTGAGGGAGAGAGAGAGAGTGGGGATTAGAGGGAGAGAGAGAGGGGGGGAGAGAGAGAGAGTGAGAGAGAGGGAGAGAGAGAGAGAGAGATGAGAGAGAGAGGAGAGAGGTAGAGGGAGAGAGGGTAGAGAGGAGGGGGGTGAGAGGGGGAGAGAGAGAGAGAGGAGAGACGACGAGGAGGGAGGGGGAGAGAGAGAGGAGAGAGAGAGAAGAGAGAGGGAGAGAGAGAGAGGGGGAGAGGGAAGAGAAGAGAGAGAGATGAGGGAGGGAGAGAGAAGAGAGAGATTGGGAGAGAGAAGAGGGGGTGGGGTGAGATAGAGGAAGGGAAGGAGTGAAAGGAAGAGAGAGGAAGAAGGGGAGGAGAGGAGGAAGGGAGAGAGAACAGAAAGGAAGAGAGGATGGGAGAGAGTGAGAGAGAGAAAGGGAGAGAGAGAGAGAGGATGAGGTGCTGGCGATGGATGAGAGAGAGAGAGAGAGAGGGAGGAGAGAGGGAGGGAGAGAGAGGGTGGGTGAGGGAGGAGAGAGAAGAGAGAGAGAGGAGGGTGGAGAGAGAGTGGAAGGGAGAGAGAAAGAAAAAGGAAGAGAGGAAGGGAGAGAAGAGACGAGAGAGAGGAAGAGAGATTGAGAAGCGAGGGAGAGAGAGAGGGAGATGAGGGAGGGAGAGAGAGGGGGGAGAGAGAGAGACGAGAGGGAGAGAGGGAGGTGAGAGAGAATGGGGAGAGGGAGAGAGAGAGAATGGGAGAAGAGAGGAAGGGAGAGAGAGAGAAGGGAGAGAGAAAGAAAGGAAGAAAGGAAGGATGAGAGAGACGAAGACAGGGAGAGACGGAGGGAGAGCGTGGGGAGAGGAGAGGGAGAGAGGAGAGGGGAGAGTGAGGGGGGAGAGAGATAGAGAGAGGAGAGAGAGAAGAGAGGGAGGGCGAGAGAGAGAGAGAGATGGTGAGAGAGAGGGGGGGGGGAGAGAGGGGAGAGAGGATTAGAGGGGGTGAGAGAGAGAGGGGGGTGACGATGAGAAGGACGGAGAGAGAGGGCGAGAGAGTGTGAGAGGGGGGGGGGAGAGAGAGGGGAGAGCAGAGTAGGGGGAGAGTAGAGAGAGAGGGGGAAGAGAAGGAGAGAGAGAGGGAGGAGACGAGAGAGAGAGGGGGGGGGGGGGGAGAGGGGGGAGAGAGAGAGAGGGGGGGGAGAGGGAGGGGAAGGAGGGGAATGGGAAGAGGAGGGGGACAGGAGGAGAGGAGGAGAAAAGGGAAAGGGAAGAAGGAAGGAAGGGGGGGAGAATGGAGAAGGGGGGGAAGGAAGAAAGGGAAACTGGAAAGGAAGGAAAGGAGGAGAGGAGGAGGGGGGGAAAGGGTGGGGGGGGGAGGGGAAAGTTGAAAGAGAGGTAAAGGAGAGATGTGCATGTGTAATAGTTCTCAGTCACCTCAGGAGGAGTGTGGAGACATGCTGAGTCAGTCATTACCGAATTAGCTTTCTCTCTCTCTCTATCTCTCTCTCTCTCTATCCCTTCCTCTCTCTCTCTCTCTCTCTCTCTCTCTTCCACCCCCCTCTCTCTCTCTCTCTCCTCTCTCTCTCTCTCTCTCTCTCTCCCTCTGCCGCTTCTCTTTCTCTCCCTTCCTCTTTTCCTTCCTTTCTCTCTTTCCCTTCCTCTCTCTCTCTCTCTCTCTCTCTCTCTCTCCCTCCCTTCCTCTCTCTCTCCCTCTCTCTCTCTCTCTCTCTCCCTTCCTCTCTTCCTTTCTTTCTCTCTCCCTTCCTCTCTCTCTCCCTTCCTCTCTCTTCCTTTCTCTCTCTTTCCCTTCCTCTCTCTTCCTTTCTTTCTCTCTCCCTTCCTCTCTCTCTCTCTCCCTTCCTCTCTCTTCCTCTCTCTTCCTTCCTCTCTCTCCCTTTCTCTCTCTCTCCCTTCCTCTCTCTCTCCCTTCCTCTCTCTCCCCCCCTCTCTCCCTCTTCCTCTCTCCCTTCATTTCTCTCTCTTCATCCCTCTTTTTCCCTCTTTCTCTCTTCCTTCCTCTCTCTCCCTCTCTCTCTCTCTCTCCCTCTACCCCCTCTTCCTTTACCCCCTCTCTCTCCCTTCCTTTCTCTCTCTCCCTCTCTCTCTCTCCCTTCCTCTCTCTCCCTCTCCTCTCCATCCCTCTCTTTTTCTCTCCCTGTCTCTCTCTCTCTCTCTCTCTCTCTCTCTTCCTTCCTCTCTCTCTCCCTTCCTCTCTCTTCCTCTCTCTCTCTCTCTCTCCCTCTCTCTCTCTCTCTCTCTCTGTTACCGGATTAAGACTGTAACTCTGTATTGATTTAGCTGTTAGAGACGCTGACAGAGCTGATAGCACTTCATATTTATACAAGGAATGAACTCGGAGTGAATCTGACTGTCCTCACTTTCACTCCTTTTATTTCTTCACCTTCCATTCTATTCATTCTCTCTCTTTCTCTCCCCCATAACCCCCACCCTCCCCTCATCCCACATGTATTATATACAGGTCCATAAATATACACACTGCATATTCATAGTACTCAATAGTCATCATTAAGAAAAGCCCCGTCTCCATGTGGGCAGACGAGCAGCATCTCCGACTGAGCAGTAATATTAATACAGCAATCATCACTGCAGGCATGACCAAGTAATACAGACCAGCACGGCAACGTAAAGAAAAAATATATATACGTACACTTTACATACAGACCAGCACGGCAACGTAAAGAAAAAATATATATACGTACACTTTACATACAGACCAGCACGGCAACGTAAAGAAAAAATATATATACGTACACTTTACATACAGACCAGCACGGCAACGTAAAAGAAGAAAATATATACGTACACTTTACATACAGACCAGCACGGCAACGTAAAGAAAAAAAATATATACGTACACTTTACATACAGACCAGCACGGCAACGTAAAGAAAAAATATATATACGTACACTTTACATACAGACCAGCACGGCAACATAAAGAAAAAATATATATACGTACACTTTACATACAGACCAGCACGGCAACGTAAAGAAAAAAATATATATATACGTACACTTTACATACAGACCAGCACGGCAACGTAAAGAAAAAAATATATATACGTACACTTTACATACAGACCAGCACGGCAACGTAAAGAAAAAATATATATACGTACACTTTACATACAGACCAGCACGGCAACATAAAGAAAAAATATATATACGTACACTTTACATACAGACCAGCACGGCAACGTAAAGAAAAAAAAAAATATATACGTACACTTTACATACAGACCAGCACGGCAACGTAAAGAAAAAAATATATATACGTACACTTTACATACAGACCAGCACGGCAACGTAAAGAAAAAATATATATACGTACACTTTACATACAGACCAGCACGGCAACGTAAAGAAAAAATATATATATACGTACACTTTACATACAGACCAGCACGGCAACGTAAAGAAAAAAATATATATACGTACACTTTACATACAGACCAGCACGGCAACGTAAAGAAAAAAAAATATATACGTACACTTTACATACAGACCAGCACGGCAACGTAAAGAAAAAATATATATACGTACACTTTACATACAGACCAGCACGGCAACGTAAAGAAAAAAAATATATACGTACACTTTACATACAGACCAGCACGGCAACGTAAAGAAAAAAATATATACTTACACTTTACATACAGACCAGCACGGCAACGTAAAGAAAAAAATATATACTTACACTTTACATACAGACCAGCACGGCAACGTAAAGAAAAAATATATACTTACACTTTACATACAGACCAGCACGGCAACGTAAAGAAAAAACATATATACGTACACTTTACATACAGACCAGCACAGCAACGTAAAGAAAAAACATATATACGTACACTTTACATACAGACCAGCACAGCAACGTAAAGAAAAAACATATATACGTACACTTTACATACAGACCAGCACGGCAACGTAAAGAAAAAATATATACTTACACTTTACATACAGACCAGCACGGCAACGTAAAGAAAAAATATATACTTACACTTTACATACAGACCAGCACGGCAACGTAAAGAAAAAAATATATACTTACACTTTACATACAGACCAGCACGGCAACGTAAAGAAAAAATATATACTTACACTTTAGATACAGACCAGCACAGCAACGTAAAGAAAAAACATATATACTTACACTTTACATACAGACCAGCACGGCAACGTAAAGAAAAGAAATATATACGTACACTTTACATACAGACCAGCACGGCAACGTAAAGAAAAAAATATATACTTACACTTTACATACAGACCAGCACGGCAACGTAAAGAAAAGAAATATATACGTACACTTTACATACAGACCAGCACGGCAACGTAAAAGAAGAAAATATATACGTACACTTTACATACAGACCAGCACGGCAACGTAAAAGAAGAAAATATATACATACACTTTACATACAAAAAAAATATATACGTACACTTTAGATACAGACCAGCACGGCAACATAAAGAAAAAATATATATAAATACACTTTATAATAAAAGTTCTATATATATATATATATGGTATCCAAGTGGGTTGCTTTGGTATCCCAGGTGGTTGTTAGGGTGTCGCTAGGTGATCCCATATTATTAAGGTTTTGGAGGGCTCTAAGGTGGTTGGTTGATATGGTTTTCTAAACGGTTGCTACGCAAGTATCTCAGGTGATTGTTACATTTTCCCTGCTGGTTGCTAAGTGAATGCTGGTGAATGCTACTGGCTGCTATGATAGCTTTCATGGTTAATGTTATTCTGGTTTACTATCATAATAAAGGTGGGTGCACAAACTTTATTCATTCCTATTCCACAGTTGGAACAGTGCCAGTACATCCAAAAGTACAGGACAAGTATAAAATATTATAATAATAAGAATCATAATTACAGCAACAAGAAGCATCCATATATATATATATATATATATATATATATATATATATATATATATATATATATATATAGGGTGTAAAAGTTTGTGCACCCAACTTTTATTATGATAGTAATATTCATAGTTACATTAACCATGAAGGCTGTCATAGCAGCCACCAGCATCCACTTAGCAACCATAAGGGAAATGGTAGAAACCACCCGGGATGCCATGGCAATCAACCATCTAGAACACCATATCAACCAACCACCTTAGAGCCCTCCGAAACCCAAATATTATTGGAAAGCATAGCAATCACCTGGCAAACGCCCTAGCAACCACCTGGGATACCACAGAAGCCACCTAGCAATACTATAGCAACCCACTTGGATACCATATATATATATATATTTCTGACAATGCACACAAAAACAACATGCTCACATATTAACACAGTCTAATTGTTTCAGAGACTGTAGCAGGGTATTGTGATTAGCATCGATAGTATTGAGATTCAGAGCTAAGAGGCTTACGCTAAATGCCGAGCGCAATCACTTCTGTCACTGCTGTTTACCTCGCAGCGACATCGAGCTGCTTATGCAACGTAAAGAAAAAACAAAAAAATAAAACCCCCCGAGTGAACGAGGACTCCCACGCCCGGCCCCGTCGGCCCGGAGTTTTCCACAGGCCGCTCAATCAATCAAACGTTATTCGCCATCTCAGATGAAACCTGCTGTAGGAGCATTAAAATAAACACAAGCTTGATCTACATCAGCCTCCGAGACGCGGGGCAAGGTCATGATCCGTCAGCCGCTGATTGACAGGTGACAGCCAAAGTTCGGGGGTCCTTAATGCAGTTTCTATTGACGCAGGGAAGCTGCAGATAACAGCACCGCCCACATGCCTTAATGTACAGCTCAGCATTCGATTAGCCATTTCGCTCAGCATTCTCTTCACAATCAGCTCTGATAACAGAGAGCGGCTGATGGATCCGTGTCCGAAAAAGCTTCGCCAATGTTGTTTATGTTATGGACAAGCAAAAACACAAAGAGCTTGTCGCCGATACCACATGGCAACAAATCTATATCGGCGAAATACACAGGGCAGTCACATTATTATGACCACCAGCTAATATCCAGCTTTACCGCAGTTGCCGTGTGCAACAAGAACAGCAGCTGGATAAACTGGGAGACTCAGTAAGGTCCTGGTGGGTTGTCACGGGTATCTGGAGCCATGCTGACTGCAGTGCATCCCACCAGCAGGGAAACTGTAGCAACCACCTGGGATACCATGGCAACTGCCTAGCAACCATCCAGAACACCATATCAACCAACCACCTTAGAGCCCTCCGAAACCCTAATAATATGGGATAGCATAGCAATCACCTAGCAACTCCCTAACAACCACCTGGGATACCACAGAAGCCACCTAAAAGACTGACAGACTGTGAGACTCAGTGAGGTCCTGGTGGGTTGTCACAGGTATCTGGAACCATGCTGACTGCAGTGCATCCCACACTGAAAAAGAGCTGTAGCAACCACCTAGGATACCATTGCAACTGCCTAGCAACCATCTAGGACACCATATCAACCAACCACCTTAGAGTCCTCCGAAACTCTAAGAATATGGGATAGCATAGTAATCACCTAGCCACAACCTGACAACCACCTGGGATACCACAGAAGCCACCTACCACACTGACAGACTGACAGGTATCTGGAGCCATGCTGACTGCTGTGCATCCCACCAGCAGGGAAACTGTAGCAAACACCTGGGATACCATGGCAACTGCCTAGCAACCATCTAGAACACCATATCAACCAACCACCTTAGAGTCCTCTGAAACCCTAATAATATGGGATAGCATAGTAATCACCTAGCAACACCCTAACAACCACCTGGGATACCACAAAAGCCACCTACCAGACTGACAGACTGCGAGACTCAGTAAGGTACTGGTGGGTTGTTGCAGGCATCTGGAGCCATGCTGACTGCTGTGCATCTCACCAACAGGGAAACTGTAGCAACCACCTGGGATACCATTGCAACTGTCTAGTAACCATCTAGAACAGCACATTGACCAACCACCTTAGAGCTCTCCGAAACCCTAATAATATGGGATAGAATAGCAATCACCTAGCAACACCCTGACAACCACCTGGGATACCACAGAAGCCACCTACCAGACTGGCAGACTGGGAGACTAAGTAAGATCCTGGTAGGTGGTCACAGGTATCCGGAGCCATGCTGACTGCAGTGCATCCCACAGCTGCTGGAGGGAGCGTGAAGGAGGATCCATAGAGCCAACACCACCATCTAGGTGGTCCCACAGATGCTCAGTTGGGTCCAAGTCTGGGGAATTAATGGTCCAGGGTAATACTTGGAAGACTTGCTCAGCTCTTCCAACCAATGTGGGACATAGGTTCCCATCCGCCCCATCATTTAAGCCAGAGTTGTTATGGATTGTATCATTGTTGGACCTATTTTTGGACCCACTTGCTAACTGCTTGCCTAGATCACCGCTTGCCTCAAACCGTGCGGAGGCGGTCAGTAATCTCTCTAATAGACTTGATTACGTGACACTGTATGACTCACTGTTATCTATAATCATGGAGCAAAGTATGTTAGCATAGCTAATGCTAGCCATCTAGCCTGAACTGCGCCTGTACTTTGGTCCCTGGTTACAGATAACGGTGAGTCATGCAGCAGCAGCAACCACATAATCAAGTCTATGGGAGACTCGGAACGTCTCCTGTATTCTGGCGGAGGCCGGTCAGCTCTGCCTTTGTTTGTTGAGGCTGCAGGGGTTTCCGCGCCGATCATCGTCCTCTGTCCGTTTGATTCCGCCGTCACGCCCGAGTCCCAAATTTAACCTCAGTCTGCTTTTCCAAAACGATTACCCTCCACAAAGACTGGACGCCGTCTCCGCTCCCTACTCTCCCTGCCCCGGGTCTGCCCATCTCGGCCCAACTGGCCCAGTTATGTCTCTCTGTCTTTCTCTCTCTCACACGTTCTCCCTCCCTCTGTCCAGCTCTTGTTTTTGTGCTATGACAGGACAAGGGTCATACATGCCAGAGACCACCTTTCATTTATTTCATATTCTGATGTACAAGCTATTCGTTTGGCAGCATCGGGAGCAAAGCAGGAAACACATGTAATATACTGGAGATGACACAGAAGCCTCAAACAGAGTTGAATATAATATCACATGCTTGAGTATCTAGTGTGTCCACTTTTATTACAGCTTCCATTCTTTTCAGGAGACCCACTTACAGTTGCTCAAAGAAATCTCAGGTGATTATGGTGCTGGACACCATTGGATAAGACAACAAGTGTGGATTTCAGGTTCCATAGCTCCGGTTTCTTGATGGGCTTGCTGGAGTAAAGTAATAGGAAAGTAATCAGATCAGATTTGAAATGTCACTGTCTCCATTTTCCTGAAGGCTCTGATAAAATGTCCTGTGTGGTTGGCGATGGAGCATAACGTAGTATAATCCTTTTTACGAAGCTCTACATTCCTCTGGTTCTCTCGATCGGCGCTAAAGGCAAGCGTCCTCCGAAACCCTAATAATATGGGATAGCATAGCAATCACCTAGCAACTCCCTAACAACCACCTGGGATACCACAGAAGCCACCTAAAAGACTGACAGACTGTGAGACTCAGTAAGGTCCTGGTGGGTTGTCACAGGTATCTGGAACCATGCTGACTGCTGTGCATCCCACACTGAAAAAGAGCTGTAGCAACCACCTAGGATACCATGGCAACTGCTTAGCAACCATCTAGGACACCATATCAACCAACCACCTTAGAGTCCTCTGAAACCCTAATAATATGGGATAGCATAGTAATCACCTAGCAACACCCTGACAACCACCTGGGATACCACAAAAGCCACCTACCACACTGACAGACTGCGAGACTAACGTAGTATAATCCTTTTTACGAAGCTCTACATTCCTCTGGCTCTCTCGATCGGCGCTAAAGGCAAGCGTCTCAGGAAGGCCGCCTAGGGTGCGCCTAAGTAGGATACAAATTCACAAGATTCCTGGGTCTGTATCTCTGGTTACATGACGTCTAGTAATTAAAAGCTTGATGTTGACTGACCATTCAGCTGACTACTAACTGACCCTGTGCTTTATGAAAACAATAACATGTACAACTAAAACAAGACAACAGGTAAAGAGCCTGGTGATTCCAAGATCTGTATCTCCGGTTTCCTGAAGGCTAGGGTTAGTTGAAAATGGCTCTTCTGCTCTACTGGCCTTTGGAGTTTGGCTTCATCAAAGATTTTTAGGTTAGATGTTTTTAGGCTATTTGGTTTTATTCATGATGTCATCATCTGTGATTATATATATATATATATATATATATATATATATATATATATATATATATATATATATATATATATATATATATATATATATTATATTACCAAAAGTATCATTTACCCATCCAAATCACTGAATTCAGGGTTCCAATCACTTCCACGGCTGCAGATGTAGAAAACCAGCACCTAGTCAGATTGAGAACGACAGCAACTCCGCCACCAAGTGGTGAAACACTTACAATGACAGAGCGGGTCAGCGGATGCTGAGGAGCATAGTGCACTGAGGTCACCAACTTTCTACAGAGTCAATCACTACAGACCTCCAAACTTCATGTGGCCTTCAGATCAGCTCAAGAACAGAGCGTAGAGAGCTTCATGGAATGGGTCTCCATGGTCAAGGAGCTGCATTCAAGCTTTACGTCAGCAAGTGCAACACAAAGCACTGGATGCAGTGGAGTAAAGCATTCTGCCACTGGACTCTAGAGCAGTGGAGATGTGTTCTCTGGAGTGACAATCACACTTCTCCATTTGGCAATCCGATGGACGAGTCTGGGTTTGGTGGTTGCCAGGAGAACGGTACTTGTCTGACTGCATTGTGCCGAGTGTAAAGTTTGGTGGAGGGGGGATTATAGTGAGGGGTTGTTTTTCAGGAGGTGGGCTCGGACCCCTAGTTTCAGTGAAAGGAACTCTTAATGTTCGGCAGACCAAGACATTCTGGACAATCTACGCTCCCAACTTTTCCAACATGACTGCGCACCAGGGCAAAAAGCAAGATTCATAAAGACATGGATGAGCTTGACTGGAAGAACTTGACTGGCCTGCTCAACCTGATAGAACACCTTTGGGATGAATTAGAGCGGAGACTGTGAGCCAGACCCTCCAACATCAGTGTCTGACCTCACAGATGGTCTTCTTGAAGAACGGTCAAACATTCCCATAAACACTCTGCTAAACCGTGTGGAGAGCTGAAGAAGAAGCTGAAGCTGTTATAGCTGCAAAGGTTGGGCTGATCAAACTCGAATAGCTAGTACTTTTCAGCAAGACACTGGGTCACATTCAGCAGCTGTCATTAAGAAGAAATGTCTTCTTATTGTTTTCTTATTAGGGATTTGAACAGAATGTACACTCATTCAACAGGACCGTTCAACACATTGAGGAAAGATCATTGTTAAACTTTGGCCCAAAGATCCTAAATACACAACCAAATCTACCAAGGCCTGGTTTTGGATCTTTCCAGGTCCGTCCCCAGATGTCCATACTTGGAATTTAAAGAAAGCTGTGGTGGCATGAATTCAAGCTTGTGATCATCTACCAGGAATGTTAGGGTTAGGTTGTGTTGAGGTCAGAGTTAACCGTAACCCTAACCCTAACCCAAGAATGTGAAATATAGATGTTGGTCAAACTAATGCTTTTTGAAGGTAACAGTTGTGCGATGCAACTCAAGCCAGGGTTGACTCATCATAGATGGTGTCATAAATGAAACCACAGCTTTGCAACAAGCAGCTTTCAATATCCAGTAAGTACTGGGTTGCATTGCTAGCCTTCAGGCACCCAGAGATACTGATCCTGGAATCTCACGACTTTGCTGGGACATTCACCCAAATATGGTAAGAACAGAGTAATAAAGTATACAGAGAATCAGATGAACTACAGTCTGTAAGCGGAGCTCCTGTATGGTCAGTGGAGCTGATACAGTGGACAGTGAGTGGAGGTCCTGTATGGTCAGTGGAGCTGATACAGTGGACAGTGAGGGTACATACAAGGAGATGGACCTAATGCAAGTATATCTGTATTAGTATGTAATAAGGATTCTGTAATGTAATGAAGATTTTCACATCCCTCTCTCATCCATCTCATCACTCTATTCATCACTTCCCGGCTTGAATGACAGGAAGTATTCTTCCGTAACCCCCCCCCCGTTTTCCATTATGTAACTGCATGCTCCGTCTCTTCTTTTTTTTCCCCCCATTTGGGGAATGATATTTATAATTTGCGTGACCTCCGGGTCAGCAGCTCATTAGGCGAGAGCGGCAGATACGCTTTTTCGTTTTCGTCCGCCTGATGTTTACTCGGACTTGTAATTAGTCTCCAGTCATGAGCCTTCATATTTCACGGGACGGCGCGTGCGTGTGGGACTGCTCGTGCGTGTCCATATGTTATAGATTTCTCCTCGTTACCCTTCCCCGAGCGCCGGCGACGATCATCAGTCACTCGTTATCCCACGCTGACCTGATTTGATTGGAGGAGAGGTGAAAGTTGAGCGTAGGCAGCGGATACATAATGACTACATTCACTGATTTCCTCTGCGTCTTCCATCCGACGGACCCCCAAACCCCCTAATTAGCGGGTAATGATGATGATGGGTGGTTAATTCAGTCACAGATTGATTAATGATTTATCTTAACGCCCTGCAGTTGTCATACAGTACAGCGCGCTGTCAAGTGCTGATGTAACAAGACGGGCAGTGTCTTTAACAAATTACTATATGGCCAAAAGTAAGTGGACACCTCTCCTAACGACTCATAAAGAGTTCAGGTGTTGCTAACAGGGGTATAAAGTCAAACACTGGCAGGAGAATAGATTATACAGAAGGACTCAGTGGCCCTGCTAGAGCTGCCCTAGACAGCTGTAAGTGCTATTACTGTTAAATGGATATGTGCAGGAGCAAGAACAACTCAGTGGTAGATCACTACTGGACACTACTGAGTTCAGGTATTTCAGCCACACAACAGGTGTATACAATCCAGTAGTCTCTATAAACAGAGTTCAGTAGTCTGGAATAGCAATTGAAATAGCAAACTGGAATAGACCACTGATGCAATAGGAATTGTGAAATGGACTCTGGAGTGGTGTAAAGCTCCACCACTGGACTCTGGAGTGGTGTAAAGCTCCACCACTGGACTCTGGAGTGGTGTAAAGCTCCACCACTGGACTCTGGAGTGGTGTAAAGCTCCACCACTGGACTCTGGAGTGGTGTAAAGCTCCACCACTGGACTCTGGAGTGGTGTAAAGCTTCACCACTGGACTCTGGAGTGGTGTAAAGCTCCACCACTGGACTCTGGAGTGGTGTAAAGCTTCACCACTGGACTCTGGAGTGGTGTAAAGCTCCACCACTGGACTCTGGAGTGGTGTAAAGCTTCACCACTGGACTCTGGAGTGGTGTAAAGCGCTGAACGGTGACTTCAAACACTTTGGGATTCTCTGGAATGTGGATTGTGAGTCAGGCCTTCTCATTCAACATCAGTGCTTGACCTCACAAATGCTCTTTGGATTGAATGAACATGCCTTCTCAGAAGATTGGACATGATGGGGGCTTCCACATGGTCTTGGAATGGAATGTCCAACAGTTGATTTAGTCTGTATGGGCTTTAAAACCATTATTTCAAAACAATATGAAGCACCAAGCTTTTGGTTTTCAGGATGTTGATGATCATGTATTGTGGCAGAGCTCAGAAGGGAGGTGGTCTTAGCGGGGCCTCACCGTGCCCCCGAGGTTAAACGTCTGCAAATCCGACTCAATCCGCTCTTTGGATGCTCTCTGTGCTTTCCTGTTTCATCGCCTTCCTTCCCGCTCGCTCGGAGGAATTAAGAGAGAGAGAGAAAAATCATAAATATGAAAAGATTAATTTGACACTTAATCTGGAAGACGTGGAGAGCAGCTCTCTTGGTGCTTCTCTGGCGTGGATCATAACTTCTCTGCTATCGTTGGAGTTAATCTAGCGAGGGGGCTCTTTCATCCCTCCAAAACAGCCCCAGTAAATACTGATAAAAGCAGAAGAAAGGGAGAACTAGCGGGACCCGGAGGGGCGAGAGAGACAGAGAATATCTGAGAGAGAGAGAGAGAGAGAGAGAGGCAGACTCAGTGAGATAACAGTAGGTTATTTTGAAACTCCCCGAGCTTCTGGGGCGCCCAAATATCTGTGAGCCGAATGCATAGATGGAGAGATAGCAGAGCAGAGCGGAGCTGCTAACGTACAGAGGAGTATAGAGTGAGCTGTGAGCTGAGGACACAGTCGCGAGTCTGTTTCTCGTGTGAAATTAAAGCCCTATTGGAGCTGGATTAGTATTACATGGGGTCGTGCTGTAATTTGAGGGATTACTGACGAGATCTGTGATGGGAATCCAGTCTGAATCTGCCGTGTCTGCAGTTTTTAGAAGTCTCTTATTAAAACTGGAGTGAATTACCTTCTGCAGTTCTCCAAACTCCGAGCTCCCTCAGTAACAACAGTCCTGCTCGAATCCACATCCCAGTAACGTGATGACAAAACCGAGTCATAGAAACCAGACGAGGCTGAATTCGTCTTCCTAATCCCCTGCTTCCTGTCTGAATTCTCTCACTCCACCTTAAATTTAACTAAACTTAATAGTAGAAATCAGATTAGACTTAATTTGGCTTCCTTTTCACCTGCTACTTGTCTGAATTCTCTCATACCACCTTAAATTTAACTGACCTTCGTAATAGAAACCAGACAAGGCTGAAGTAATCTTACTTTTCACCTGCTTCCTGTACAAACTGTCGCATTCCACCTTAAATCGAACAAAACCAGGTAATAGAAAACAGACAAGACTGATTTTGGCTTCCTATTCACCAGCTTTCTGTTTGAATTTCCTTATTCCACCTTAAATATAACAAACCTGGGCAATAGAAACAAACAAGGATGAAGTTGGCTTCCTATTCACCTGCTTTCTGTCCAAATTTTCTCATTCCACCTTAAATTTAACTGAACTTGGTAGTAGAAATCAGATTAGACTGAATTTGGCTTCCTTTTCACCTGCTACTTGTCTGAATTCTCTCATTCCACCTTAAATTTAACTAAAGTTGGTAGTAGAAATCAGATTAGACTGAATGTGGCTTCCTATTCACCTGATACTTGTCTGAATTCTCTCATTCCACCTTAAATGTAACTAAAGTTGGTAGTAGAAATCAGATTAGACTGAAGTGGGCTTTCTATTCACCTGCTTCCTGTCTGAATTCTCTCATTCCACCTTAAATTTAACTGAACTTCGTAACAGAAACCAGACAAGGCTGAAGTACAAAACAAAACCAGGTAATAGAAAACAGACTGATTTTGGCTTCCTATTCACCAGCTTTCTGTTTGAATTTCCTTATTCCACCTTAAATATAACAAACCTGGGCAATAGAAACAAACAAGGATGAAGTTGGCTTCCTATTCACCTGCTTTCTGTCCAAATTTTCTCATTCCACCTTAAATTTAACTGAACTTGGTAGTAGAAATCAGATTAGACTGAATTTGGCTTCCTATTCACCTGCTACTTGTCTGAATTCTCTCATTCCACCTTAAATTTAAGAAACTTGAGTAACAGAAACAAACAAGGCTTAAGTGGTTTTCCTATTCACCGGCTTTGTGTGCAAACTTTCTCATTCCACCTTAAATTTAACCAAACCAGGTAATAGAAACCAGACGAGGCTGAAGCCAGCTTTCTATTTAGCAACTTTCTGCCAAATTTTCTCATTCCACCTTAAATGGAACTGAACTTGGTAGTAGAAACCCAGCCAAAGTTGAAGCTGGCTTTCTACTTACCAGCTTCTTGTCCCAGTTTTCTCATTCCACCTTAAATATGGGTAATAAAAAGTTACCAGGCTTTTTTGAATTTCCTTATTCCACCTTAAATATAACTAAGATTGGTAATAACAATCCAGACAAAGCTGAAATTGGCTTTCTATTTACCAGCTTCTTGTCCTAATGTTCTCATTCTACCTTAAATGTAACAAATCTGGATAACAGAAACAAACAAGGCTGAAGATGGCTTCCTATTCACTGGTTTCCCGTCTGAATTCTCTCGTTCCACCTTAAATTTAACAAACCCAGCTTCCTGTCTGAAACAAACAAGGATGAAGTCAGCTTTCTAATCACCAGCTTTGTTTCCCAGAGTTCTCATTCCACCTTAAATGTAACTGAACTTGGTAGTAGAAACAACATGAGGCTTTAGTTGGTTTACTTTACACCTGCTTCCTGAGCAAATTGTCTCATTCCACCTTAAATTTAACTGAACTTGGTAGTAGAAATCAGATTACACTGAATTTGGCTTCCTAATCCCCTGCTTCCTGTCTGAATTTTCTCATTCCACCTTAAATATAACTGAACTTGGTAGTAGAAACCCAGACAAGGCTGAATTCAGTTTACTTTTCACCAGCTTCCTGTCCAAATTTCCTTATTCCACCTTAAATTGAACAAAACCAGGTAATAAAAACCAGACAAGGCTGAAGTTGGCTTTCTATTCACCAGCTTCCTGTCTGAATTCTCTCATTACACCTTAAATATAACTGAACTTAGTAGTAGAAACCAGACGAGGCTGAAAATGTCTTTCTATTCACCAGCTTCCTGTCTGAATTCTCTCATTCCATCTTAATTTAACTGAACTTAGTAGTAGAAACTGAAGCTGTCTATTGGTCATCTTCCTGTCGTGAGGTCCAGTCAGAGTAACATGTTGTTTAATGTGGTTGTTGTTGTTGTAACTTTCTGTGTTGATAATGTTGGAATCACAAGAAATATTGCAAATCTGATGTGATCAATCGATTCCTGAGACACTTCTGGTCTTCTATGATCTGCTACACGACCACCTTCCCATTGGAAAAACATGCCTTTGATCCAACATGGTGGCTTTCCACATGGTGGCCATGTTCGTGATGAAGCCTTTAAGATAGCCCCCCTCACCTGTTACTTGCTGGGCTATTCAGATACATCATCTTCCCTTTCATTTCATTTCATTTCCTGAGACTGTGTGAATGGTGCCTGTATGTATCATACATATGTACATTTTCAATTTCTTCTTATTTTTCTTTAAAAAAAAGGAATTTTTTAAATTTTTTTAATGTTGAGCCCCAGTTGGGTTATAATCTTAAACCTCAGTTGGGTTAAAATCTTGAGGTCCAGTTGGGTTATAATCTTAAAACCCCAGTTGGGTTATAATCCTGAGGTCCAGTTGGGTTATAATCTTAAAACCCCAGTTGGGTTATAATCTTGAGGCCTAGTTGGGTTATTATCTTGAGGCCCACTTTGGTTATTATCTTGGGCCTAATTTGGGTTATAATCTTAAACCTCAGTTGGGTAATAATGTTGAGCCCCAGTTGGGTTATAATCTTAAACCTCAGTTGGGTAATTAAGGTTGAGCCCCAGTTACTTTATAATCTTAAACCTCAGTTGGGTTATAATCCTGGGCCCCATTTGGGTTATAATATTGAGCCCCAGTTGGGTTATAATCTTGAAGCCCATTTGGGTTATAATCTTGAGGCCCAGTTGGGTTATAATCTTAAACCTTAGTTGGGTTATAACCTTGAGACCCAGTTGGGTTATAACTTTGAGCGTGTTATTAATTTGCGCCCCAGTTGAGTTATTATCTTGGTGACTGTGTGAATGGTGCCTGTATGTATCATACATATGTACATTTTCAATTTCTTCTTATTTTTCTTTTAAAAAAAGGAATTTTTCCCAAAACAGCTCCAGAGAGAAGTTTTTTCTGTCGTACATTCTTGTAATCTATCATTACGGTTATCACTGCTGCTCCTGTTGGCCTGCTGGATTTCACCATTATCACATCAGAAAGCCGCAGATGACAAAAGAGCTGCTTATTATGCTGAGCGCAGTGACGGCTCTGACACCGTGTGATGCATCTGCGCTTTATCTCTAGCTGTGTTCAATCAAACTCTCTATAAATCAGCCTCGCACAATCTGAGCTAACTGCTTCTTCTGAGCGCCTTTTCACCTTCATACTTATTACCACTGGCCCGAGATTAACGGCGTTGATCAATCGTCCAGATTTACAGTCAGCTACTGAACATTCATGCCTTTATGAGTTTCAGACAAGCCGGGGGTTCCAGAACGTTTGGTAAATGTTGTGTGTGTTCCATCCACTACAGAAACCTGGACAACGAAGGCCGCTGTGGTTATGAGCTACATTGTGGTTGGCTTCGTATTTGAATGTTATGCACCAGTTAGGTATTAGCTTTGGTCCCCAGGTGGGTTATAACATTGATGCCCAGTTGGGTTATAATCTTAGACCCCAGTTGGTTTATAATCATGAGGGCCAGTTGGGTTATTATCTTAGGCCTCATTTGGGTCATAGACTTGAGGCCCAGTTGGGTTATAATCTTGAGCCCCAGTTGGGTTATAATGTTGAGCCCCAGTTGGGTTATAATCTTAAACCTCAGTTGGGTTATAATCTTGAGGTCCAGTTGGGTTATAATCTTAAAACCCCAGTTGGGTTATAATCTTGAGGTCCAGTTGGGTTATAATCTTAAAACCCCAGTTGGGTTATAATCTTGAGGTCCAGTTGGGTTATAATCTTAAAACCCCAGTTGGGTTATAATCTTGAGGCCTAGTTGGGTTATTATCTTGAGGCCCACTTTGGTTATTATCTTGGGCCTAATTTGGGTTATAATCTTAAACCTCAGTTGGGTAATTAAGGTTGAGCCCCAGTTACTTTATAATCTTAAACCTCAGTTGGGTTATAATCCTGGGCCCCATTTGGGTTATAATATTGAGCCCCAGTTGGGTTATAATCTTGAAGCCCATTTGGGTTATAATCTTGAGGCCCAGTTGGGTTGTGATCTTAAATCCCAGTTGGGTTATAATCTTGAGGCCCAGTTGGGTTAAAATATTGGGCCCCATTTGGGTTATAGTCTTAAACCCCAGTTGAGTTATAATCTTGAGGTCCAGTTGGGTTATTATCTTGAGGCCCACTTTGGTTATTATCTTGGGCCTAATTTGGGTTATAATCTTAAACCTCAGTTGGGTAATTAAGGTTGAGCCCCAGTTACTTTATAATCTTAAACCTCAGTTGGGTTATAATCCTGGGCCCCATTTGGGTTATAATATTGAGCCCCAGTTGGGTTATAATCTTGAAGCCCATTTGGGTTATAATCTTGAGGCCCAGTTGGGTTGTGATCTTAAATCCCAGTTGGGTTATAATCTTGAGGCCCAGTTGGGTTAAAATATTGGGCCCCATTTGGGTTATAGTCTTAAACCCCAGTTGAGTTATAATCTTGAGGTCCAGTTGGGTTATTATCCTGGGTATAATTTGGGTTATAATATTAAACCTCAGTTGGGTTATAATCTTGAGGCCCAGTTGGGATATTATCTTGGGCCCCATTTGGGTTATAATATTAAGCCCCAGTTGGGTTATAATCTTGAGGCCCAGTTGGGTTATAATTTTAAACCCCAGCTAGGTTATAATCTTAAACCTTAGTTGGGTTATAATCTTGAGACCCAGTTGGGTTATAACTTTGAGCGTGTTACTAATTTGCGCCCCAGTTGAGTTATTATCTTGGTAACCACTGGGGGCCCAGCTGGGTTACAGTTATGAGACCCAATTAGTCTACAGTTGTGGGCCTCAGGATAGGCTACCGCTGGGGGCCCAGCTGAGTAACAGTTATGGGACCCAGTTAAGCTACAGGTGTGAGCCCCAGGTGAATTTTGCCATTCCACCTTAAAATGATGACTGAATGTAGTGGCTGCACCATTTAAGGTGGAATGGGGAAATTGAGATAAGAAGCCAACTTCAGCCTTGTTTCCCCCTTTAATTTTTCCAAACAAGGTCTGGATTTGGACTTGGGAATGATCGGACCAGTAGTCACTGCAGTGCTAAGAATGATCCACCACCCAAATAGTAGCTGCTCTGTGGTGGTCCTGTGGGGGTCCTGATCATTAAAGAACAGAGTAATAAAGTATACAGAGAATCAGATGAACTACAGTCTGTGAGTGTAGACCTACACAGCGCTCCTGGAGCCAGGAGTGGAGCTGAAGTAGTATTTGCTGCTGAAATCAATGCAAATTGCTTAGTGCATGTGTTCCTCAGTCTATTATTGTTGTTTAAACCCTCCTTCTGTCGTTTCTCCTCCTGCCTCCGCTCCTGTTCCTGCTCTGCTTCTCATTTGCTTAATTGCACCCCAGTTAGGCGGCGCTGCTATTTGAAAAATTAAACCATCAGTACTTCACCTTATAGCTCTGGATTCAGTGCTCGGTTCCCAGCGGCGCTAAAAAACCATTAGAATGAATTAGAGTCAATAAAGTGTTTGATTATGATGAAAGTGGATGGATGGGCCAGTTGGGCGCTCAGCATGGAGGCCAAATGGCTTTTGGGTAGGAACGATAATTACTGAACATGAACGCTATAGTATTGTTCTGATCAGTGGCGTAACTTTGGGGGGAGGGAGTGGGGGGGGGTGCAGGGTGGGCAGCCTGAGCATCTTATACACCTGCAGACTAGATAGAGTTTGTTAGACTCACTGCTGTATCTGTATAGTACTTGCTCTGTGGGGGTCCTGTGGGGGTCCTGTGGGGGTCATGGCCCATTGTCAGTACTGGCAACCAGCATGTGACCCAAAGGTGGTCCACATATTTAAAAAACTCAGTAGCTCTCATGTTCCAGAACAGATCTGGTCCACTTCTGGCACGGATATGGTAGAGCCACCCTATAGGCAACCTGCATGTGAGCCAAAAGAAATGAAGGCAGTGGTTGTGATCTGGCTGAATTCTGGCCCCTGAGTTCCCAGCAAACATGTCCACGTGGACCCCATAAGGGGTTTTATCTGGGATGTATGGGATTTATGTGAGCTTGTAGTGGCTTTTTGATTGGTGATACATAGGCCCCAGTTGGGTTCTAACTTTGGGTCCCAGTTGGTTTATAACTCTGGTCCCCAGTTGGGTTATAACTTTGGGCCCCAGTTGGTTTATAACTCTGGTCCCCAGTTGGTTTATAACTTTGGGCCCCAGTTGGGTTCTAACTTTGGGTCCCAGTTGAGTTCTAACTTTGGGTCCCAGTTGGTTTATAACTCTGGTCACAGTTGGATTATAACTTTGGATCCCAGTTGGGTTCTAACTTTGGGTCCCAGTTGGTTTATAACTCTGGTCCCCAGTTGGGTTCTAACTTTGGGCCCCAGTTGGCTTATATCTTTGGGCTCCAGTTAGGTTCTAACTTTGCGCTCCAATTGGGATAAAAATTTGGGCCCCATTTTACAACCGCTGGGGCTCCAGCTGGGATAGAGTAAAGGGACCCGGTTAGGCTACAAATCGTGGGCCCCAGTTAGGTTACAGGTGTGGACCCAAGTTGGGTTATCCTTGTGGGCACCATTTGGATCATGGGGCCCAGTTAGGCTACATTTGTGTTTATAGCTACAATTACAATTATTTCTGTTTTGATTGTGGGGCCAGTGAGTGAATATTCACATGGGCCCCACTTGCAGCCCAGATTGGCCCCAGTAGTGGCCTACATAGGGCCCATATGCAGCCAGTAGACAAATCTTTGTGAGCCCCAACTGAGTTGCCCAAATGGGACCCAACTGGCAACTCCTGTTGGACATGTTGGCTGGGCTATGGTTGGACATGTTGGCTGGGCTATGGTTTAATTGGGGTCAGGTTGTGGTGGAGTTCCGGTAACCGGATACGGATGAAGTCATTGCTGTCATTCCACGTTGGGATGCGGGGACGGATGTACGTAAGAAGCGTGGGCCAGAACTGGGCCGAGACTCATTCACTATGGGGGAGGAAGTAAGGTCAGCATAATAGAGTCAGAGCGCAGATAATAATTCACACAGTAGAGCAGCGTGTGGTGACGGTGGGAGTGTAATTCGGTGTGATGGGCCGGCCCGGCCGGTAATAGGGGTGTAGGAGAGAAGTTCACATCTGTCTAATGGAATACAAGCACGTCCAAAGGCTGCGCGTAAACAGTGCCGGGAGAAACGCTCTATAAATAGAGTCTCGGACACTCACATCCAGTCTAAATCTTCTGTCGGCCTGACATTAACTGACCCCAATTTTTTGGTTTATTTGGTTGCCGGGGGGACGGACAGCGCAGCGTGAAATTGTCTCTTTTTGTTTTTTTATGGCTAATCTGCTGTTACATTGCCAACAGTGAAGAACCAAGACAGATTTGTTGCTGTCGTTGTTCTCGTTGTTGACGTTTCCAGCCAGCCGGACACTTCCAACAGGACACACGATTAAGCTTGCTGTCCAGTTTGGTGAGCTGATTCGACTAATTAGCCTAACGACTCTGATCGTTACACAGAAGCTGAGGACTTGGCTTCACATCTCGGGCTGACATGAAAAGTTTGTACTGCAAAATAAAAAATAGCACACAGTAAGATCCAAAGATAAACATCCATCTTCCACTTTATCCCGCTAGTCGGGGTCAGTGGAGCCAATCCCAGCATCATTGGGTGAAGGCGGGGTATACCATGGACAGGTCACCAGTCCATCACATGGCCAACAAACACTCACACCTACGGGCAGTTTAGAGTGAGGATCCTAACATGCATGTGTTTGGACTGTGAGAGGAAACTGGAGAACCCGGAGGAACCCACTCAAACACAGAGAGACCATACACACTCCACACAGAACCACCCGGACCGGGAATCCAACCCAGATCATCTTACTGTGAGGAGACAGTGCTGACCACTACACCACCATACTGACCACTACACCACCATACTGACCACTACACCACCATACTAACCACTACACCACCATACTAACCACTACACCACCGTACTAACCACTACACCACCGTACTGACCACTACACCACCGTACTGACCACTACATCACCGTACTAACCACTACACCACCGTACTAACCACTACACCACCATTCAGGTGGTCCCACAGATGCTCAATAGGGTTTGAGTCTGGGGAATTAGGGGTCCAGTGTAGTACTTGGAAGTCTTGGCCAGCTCTTCCAACCAATGTGGGACATTTCTAGTCGTGTGACGTGTTGCTTGGGGGGCCCCTGGCCCAAAACATTTTGCGATGCCGATCAACATTTATGATACAATATATTTTTATTTACGAGGGCCTTCCATTTTAAGGATCCTCTGACTTTTAGGGACTTTGACCCCAGGGCCTCTAGCCATGCTTTTGCGGGCCCTAGCCATGCTTTTGGGGGCCCTAGCCATGCTTTTGGGCCCCTTATGAAAATGGACAAGGCGTTGTGGTACTGCTCTGACTTCGACTTCTGGCTATAAGGGGTCCTAGGAAAGAGGGGGGCATAATTTTAGAGGGCCCTGGTTATGAAAGCCCCTACCAGGGGGCCCTAGAGAAGAGCAGGCCATACCATTAGAGGGCCCATCATGAGGGGCACGGGTTGCGGGGGAGTTGCCCAGGGGCCCAGACTGTCCCTAATCCGTCCTTGAGTTGAGTGCAGCCTGAAAGCAGAGGACGGGGTGGAGGACGTTAGCAGGCAAAGCGAGAATGAACAGAGACTGGAGGAAAAGGCCAGACGAGGAGGAGCTGACGTGGAGAAACGGAAGTGAAGGGCCGTGAGGAAGAAGAGGAGACTGGAAAGAGAGGGAGAGAGGGAGAGAGGAAAAGGGCGCGTATGTCCAGCGTTGTGTAAGTTCTGCTCATCACAGGGTCCGAGCCTGGATCCCCAGAGCGAGGTTAGAAAACCTGACACTCATTTATTCTCTCTGGCACTTTTATTCTCTCTCTCTCTCTCTCTCTCTCTCTCTCTCTCTCTCTCTCTCTCTCTCTCTCGTCTTTTAGTCTGACTCACGCTTGCATAATTCATAACGACCCGGCAAAGTCTCAATTACCAGCCCCGGTCGTTCGCTGTTTGTGTTTTCTGCTTGTTTGTTTGTTTGTTCTCTGGCTGTGTTTGGGGTTATCTGGCCTCCTCTCTGTCCCGCCCACTTCAGTCCTCCATGGCCGAGTGATGTGAGCTAGAAAAAAGCCCTCTTCGGCGTTCGCACATCGATTGAGCCGCCGTCAGCATCGGCGTCTGCTCGCATCGCTCTAACCCACCACTCCACCTCTCCAGCAGAAACACCTCCACCCACGCTGCGCGTTCAGCAGAGTTTCAGACCCAACCGTGGGAGAAACACCTTCACAGCTCAACAAACATCAGACGCTGGCGCTGGGAAAACGGCCATCGACATGAACTCGTCATCATCAGAGAACGTCAGATATACAGACGCCTTTATTCATTTAGGAGAGATTATTTCATATTAAACAGACAGATGTCCGGACAGACAGACAGACACATGTCCAAACAGACAGACTGAGAAATGCCCAGACAAATAGATATATTTTCAAATAGACAGACAGATGTTCAGACAAACAGACAGATGTCCAGACAAACAGGCAGATGTCCAGACAAAAAGACAGATGTCCAGACAGACAAACAGACAGACAGACAGACAAATAGCTTTCTAAATAGACAGACAGATGTCCAGACAGACAGATATATTTTCAAATAGACAAACAGACAGATGTCCAGACAGACAGACAGATGTCCAGACAGACAGACACATGTCCAGAAACATAATGTCCAGACAGACAGATAGATTTCCAAATAGACAAACAGACCAATGTCCACATAGACAGACAGATGTCTAGACAGACAGACAGAAAGATGTCTAGACAGACAGACAGATAGATTTCCAAATGGACAAAAAGACAGATGTCCAGACAGACAGATGTTTAGAAACATTTAATGTCCAGGCAGACAGACAGATAGATGTCTAGACAGACAGACAGATGTCCAGACAAACAGACAGATGTCCAGACAAACAGACAGATGTCCAGACAGACAGACAGAAAGATTTCCAAATAGACAAACAGACCAATGTCCACATAGACAGACAGATGTCTAGAAACAGATAGATGTCTAGAAACAGATAGATGTCCAGACAGACAGACAGACAGACAGATGTCCAGACAGACAGACAGATGTTCAGAAACAGATAGATGTCCAGACAGACAGACAGATATATATCTGGACACTAAGCTGCAAAAACAGCTGCAGTCTGTTCCCGTGACATCATAGGAGCAAACTCATTTACATATATATATTCACCCACTCAGCCGACAGCAGTTTAGCCCCACCCACTCATTAAAATTCTAGACAATGTTTTTTTATGAATGAGGCAGGACAGCCAATCAATACCAACACCGGCACCACACA
This sequence comes from Megaleporinus macrocephalus, assembly GCA_021613375.1. Lineage (NCBI taxonomy): Eukaryota > Metazoa > Chordata > Actinopteri > Characiformes > Anostomidae > Megaleporinus > Megaleporinus macrocephalus. The sequence goes on along the minus strand of CM038720.1, from coordinate 3,153,635 downwards.
CTGACCACAGAGCAGTCTGACCTCCACTTTCAACCCATGCATGCAGTGAAACACACACACTAGTGAACACACACACACACACACACACACACACACACACACACACACTACCGCCTCTATGAGCAGGGGGCAGCCCTGTCCAAGCCGTTGGGGGTCAGGTGCCTTGCTCGAGAGCACTTCAATGGGGGCCTGTTGGTTCAGGGGATCAAACCAGCGACCTTTGGGTCACAAGGCTGGTTCCCTACTGTCCAGCCCACGACTGCCCCCAGAGCAGAGCTCGTTAATCTTAAAAGACACAGAATCAGAAACGGCCTGTTTCAGTCTTACTGGGATAAAGAGAGCCAGTGTTGCTTTGGACACTGGTGGGCAGTCATGTTGGAACAGGAAGGGGCCGTCCCAAAACAGTTCCCACAGAGTTGGGAGCATGAAATTGTCCAGAATCTCTTGGTCTGCTGAAGCATTAAGAGTTTCTTTCACTGGAACTAAGGGTCCGAGCCCACCTCCTGAACAACAACCCCACAACATGATCCCCCCCTCCACCAAACTTTACTCAAGTACCGTTCCCCTGGCAATGCTGGAACACCAGACGTAGAAGTGTGGTCACTCCAGAGAACAAGTCTCCACTGCTCTAGAGTCCAGTGGCGACGCGCTTATCTCCACTGCATCTGACGCTATGCATTGTGCTTTGTGATGTAAGGCTTGGATGCAGCTGCTCAGCCATGGAGACCCATTCCATGAAGCTCTCTACGCTCTGTTCTTGAGCTGATCTGAAGGGCACATGAAGTTTGGAGGTCTGTAGTGATGGACTCTGTAGTGTTGGTGAGCTCTGTGCACTATGCTCCTTAGGATCCGCTCTGTCATTGTACGTGTTCTACCACTTGGTGTCTGAGTTGCTGTCGTTCTCAATCACTTCCACTTTGTTCTAACACCACTGACAGTCCACTGTGGAATATTTAGTAGTGAGGAAACTTCACCACTGGACTTGTTGTACAGGTGGCGTCCCATCACGGTACCACGCTGGAGTTCACTGAGCTCCTGAGAGAGACTCATTCTTTACTAATGTGTGTAGAAGCCGTCTGCAGGACTAGGTTCATGGTTTCAAAGTATCAGATTTATTTATAAATTAACACTTTTATTCTAAATATTTAACATACGGACGCAGCCGTTATTCCTGATGCGCAAGGCCTGCTGGGTAGATGAGGTCAGATGGTTTCAGGTCTAAACTGGACTGTGGTGTGAAGGAGTGAAAGTTAGTTACTAATCTAGCTTAAAGAAAACCATGTACATTGTGTTGTTGATGTTGTTTCAGTGAAAGGCAGTGAAAGACTGATATTAGTCTAAACAGCTTCACAAACATAAACAAGGAGAATAGTTAGTAAAGCAGCATGTGGACCAACACAGCTACCCAAAGACCCCCGCTCTGCTCTCCTCACTTCAGTCTGGATGAGTTTGAGTGGTTCAGTAGACCACCACTGGTGAGAGACTTGACGGAGGCTGTTGGTTTTAAGCGGAGACTAAAACACAATGCAGTGCCACAGTTTCCCCACACAGGAAGTCCAAAAGCTCCAGATTATGGAGAACCACGAGAAGAACCGTGAACGTGAACATGCGCTGGATTCTCTCCTGAGAACGTTTAGCGTTAGCGTCAGCTGCTTCTCCTGGTTTGTGGATCCTGAAGGTGAAAGTACAGTCTTAGTAGTGAACATACTACTTCACTAATAAAGGAGTGTGAAGCTCAGAGACACTCCCGTTCAGTGTATCTAGCTGTTTACTGAGAGTAAATGTTTCCTGCTAGAAAGCGGAGCTCCTTTAACAGACACTCTCCTTCTCCATCAACACCAACACACAGCTTCACAACAACTCCAGCACTGTGTCCACTCTCTCCTCCACCCTCTCTGTTCACCATTTACACTAACGTGGTGTGATGTCACCGCTGATGTCAGAAATGTTGTGTTCTAGTTCAAACTATAGCTGTAAGCTAGCTGTGAGCTACAGCTCCTCCCTCCGTGGCACACTGATAGGCAGTGCTTAATTTGTAAAACATCAGGTGATGGAACACTAAAGGTGGGTGATCCAGCAGGTGGCAGTGAGGGAAAAGGTCCTGGAACGCATAGACACAACAGTGCTTTAAGTGTCCATCTAACATAATAGCAATCTATACAATAAAATAATCCTAGCTTTAATGACTGCAGTAAGGAGCTGCAACCATAAGATCTCAGAGATGCCACTGGACGAATAGCTTTTGGTTTCCTACAAGAAAAAAGATGACAAAGAGGAGGTGGAACCACATAAAGAAGTTCTGGAACACAGGTTCCTGAAATCCCTTACAAAAAAGAAGTTTATTCAAGTGTACCATTAGTTTACTTATTTTAAACTAAAAGGAAGTAAGTATACTTTCAGTTTACTTTTTATGTTCTTCTCAGTGATATACTAAACACAGTTATACTTAAGTATGCTTGGGTTATACTGACAAGTATAGAACAGTCTAAGTATATTTGGCCTTTACTTGTACTTAATCTTTTGATTGAGATAGTAGAAGTGAATATTCTTGTTCTACACAAAATCACATCCAGTACAATATTTATTTAAAATTTGATTTATAAAGATTTATTAAGATACAAATATGTTTCTTAATCTGAGTGTGTCTTGTTTATTTTACGTGTGTCCACTGGTGAGTAAGTAAACGTTGTTAAGTTCTATTTTAAGTAGAAAAAAAACCTTAAACCTAGTCATATACTTTAAAGTACAACATTAATATAAGCAGTAAATTATAAGTATTAAGTTCACTTAAAGAAAACTTACAAGCTAGTAAACTAACAGTAAAGATTACTTTTAGTGTAGTTGCAGTACAAAAGATGTAAACTAGTTTATACTTGGTTTACTACTCTTACACTTAAAGTGTACTTAAAAGTATACTTTTAAAAACTAGAAAGTGGCCAATTTAGTCCCAAGAAGTATTAAAATAGTACATATTCGAGTGTACTACTAGTACAATGACATTAGTATAGTAACTACATAAAGTATACTTAATAAAATGAACTTTAAGTATACTTATTTTCTGTAAGGGATATGAGAGACAAATTAAGCACTGCTGATAGGGAAAGAGAGGGTGCGTCCAAAATCGCGTACTAGATCAGTACGTACTCAGTTGGAGCTAGAGCGCACTGCTGTAACGGACAGCTGTCAGTCTAGCTGTCAGTGTGCGAGTGTGCAGCATACACGCAACCTCGGACGCACTACGTCCGCCATCTTACCAACGTAAAGGTCCGGCTATTCATTTAAAAGCTCCGTTTACTGACAGATTTAGAGACTGTCTATGACGCCGTTCTGCGTGTTTGTCTAAATATCTACTCACGCGGTGCCGAGCTGTAGCTCAGAGAAGACGAAACAGGAGGAATGTAATCATTGTTTACCTCAGAATCAGCGCTAACTCCAGTATCGGAAGTTTACTAGCCGTAGCTACGTACACACAGCCGGCGTACCGCGTTTCACAGCACTTCTTCCTCCGTCTTGAATTCCGGGATAGGACAGTGTGCTGGGGCGCCATACTTAAACATGTCTGCCGGTGCAGTACGTCATCCGGGGACTTTTCGCGTACTGCTTGCGTGACGGATCCCTCTGCGGTCTCAGCTCCCGAACCCTACCCCTCACCAGTGGAACAGGAATTTGCGCACACACTCGTCCATATGTCCATCTTTTTATTATGGTGGTAACTCACAGCACTGGAAGACAATCTGTACTTTTCTTAATTTTCTGTACTGGAGTGGCTACTGCAGTTAACACCAAGCCGCAGCATAGAAATCACAGACTGTTCATTTATATATTTAGCACATATATGGCAACAACTTTAAAACCTGCCCACAATATGGCTTTATATATAAAAGCTTTCAAGAATTAAAAACCAGTAAAATCTTGTACCACAAACATACACATTAAAATGGATGAACATGAGCACATTTCACAACAATAAGACATAACCGAACATTAACATTAACATTAACATATTAACATGAAAAAAATACATCAGCGAAACACATACCTGGAAGACAATCTGTACTTTTCTTAATTTTCTGTACTGGAGTGGCTATTGCAGTTAACACCAAGCTAGATAAATAAATAAAAATATCTCGTTAATGAAAAAAATAAAAGGATTAGCTTATACGCTGCTAGCACGGCTACAGAAAGTGGAGGGAAAACAGCCTCGTGTTCGTCTCACTCAACTTCTAACAAAGAAGACTGAAAACGCTCATAAACTCTTAACTAGAACCTAAAACAGCGAATTTTCAGAAAAAAATACTTTTTAATATGTCTTATAATTAGATAAAGAGCAGTACTTTTAACTGAAACCATGTTTTTGACCCCTATTTTCTTATAAAACTCGGAGCTCAGCACCTACCCGCAGCATAGAAATCACAGACTGTTGCTAGGGGACCGGCGGCTCAGAAGGATCAAACGCAGCGTAACTGCAGTTCACTACTTACCAGTAGGGGGCATTAAAACTGCATTTCAGTGTATTACAGAGCTTAATTTTATGAAATTCATATAAAAAAACCATATTTTCTTCCTCTGTTACACTTGCCGAGCACTAAGTATTCGGACACCCTCGTCACACTCGCGCGATTTCGGACGCACCCAGAGAGAAAGGGACTGCGCTCCAGCGCTGCCCAATCAACAGCAGCTAAGGCGGGGCAAGTCAAATTCTCAAATGCGATTGGCTGCAGCTCAGCACACCAAACTTCGCTCAAATAGCGCTTAACCCCTTAACTGCCGAGGAGTTCTTTAAACTAGGGATTACATTAGGAATTAAACCTTTAGCTCTCATGAAATGGGGGTTACACTGTGTTTAGTATATCACTAAGAAGTACATAAAAAGTAATCTGAAAGCATACTTACTTACTTTTAGTTTAAAAGAAGTAAACTAATGCTACACTTGAATAAACTTCTTGTTTTTGTAAGGGAACACTGAACAGTAGCATGTTTAGCTAGCTAGCTGTGCTCAAGCGTGACGGCAGGTTACTGCAACCATTTGACGTCACTACCCGCTGATCACGTCAACCATGGTGACCTACGTGCAGCGGATTTTACAGAAAATCTAATAAATCTGATACTTTTAGTGATTTTTAACAACCTGTTCTTATAATTTAGGCTTACACGTGTTACCAGCTGGTGTTCCCTTTAAGGTGAGAACACTAACAACATTAATACATTAGAGTACATGTGTTTTTCCCCTTTTGTTTGTTTTCTTGATAGGCAAAGAGGGGATGCTATGCCCCCGGTGGCACACCACTCAAATCCGTGTGAACGCGGGACGCTTAATGTGGCGATAATCCTAATCTGTGTAATATTCCTGCCGCAGTTAGCTCGCTCCAGAGGGCACCGTGGGTGTAATTACCTGGTGCGAGAGCATTACCCAGCTGTCTATTAAAGCGCATTGCTGAACGCGCTGAGCCCATAAAGCGTATCCCCCCCATCTCCCCGTTCCGACCGCCCTTACATAAGACGCAATAACCGTCGCATGAACGCAGCGTCCAGGCGGGTCATTGAGGGAGCGACGGCGATCGTCTTACAAGGTCGTGGCTTTATTAACGAGCGAACGCTGAGTCGCGCCAACAGGGATGAGAATATAACGAGAGGAGATGGGTCGATGTAGCCGAGCATTACAATTTCGCATAAGGATTGAAAAAAAATACAAATAAATAAAATATATATATTCATCCAGAGGAAGGATGCATACAGGAAAGCATGCAAACCATCAGCCCAGAGGCTCATTTGAGGTTATGGGATCAGACAAATGTCCATGTATGGACTGCTTAACATCAGTGAATCCAGATGTTTCTCTTAATCACTTTCTCTGTGACCTTCATGTTTTGCTCTGATATTTGATCACCTCTGAAATCCAGTAGAGGATAACCAGCTTCCAACACCATCTGCTGCCCAACTGCTTATGAAAGAGAGGACATCCCTCCACACGCACTCAGGTTTGATCCTATATATATATATATATATATATGTATATGTGTGTGTGCTATTTATCAGCTCCACTGACCACACAGGAGCTCCACTTACAGACTGTAGTTCATCTGATTCTCTGTATACTTTATTACTCTGTTCTTGAGTAATATCAGGACCCCCACAGGACCACCACAGGACTTGCTGATCCACCTTGTAGATGTAAAGTCAGAGACAGTAGCTCATCTGCTGCTGCACAGTTTGTGTTCCTCTAGTCCTTCATCAGTGGACACAGGACGCCGCCCACAGGACACTGCTGTCTGGATAGTTTTGGGTGGTGGACGGTTCTCCGGTCCAGTGCTGTCAGGGCTGCGTTGTTGCTCCCGTGTTCTTCTCTGATTGTACTACAAAGTTGAAAACAGATGAAAACAGATGCGTACAGAGAGAATCACCGCAGCGGGGAAGCGGCTGCTGAACAGAAATCCTGGCAGGCGTCTGTGAACACAGATATTAGTGTGAGATTCCCAAATCCGATTGAAAAAATGCAAATAAGCCCACAGATCCTTAGCTTAGAGCGCAGGAGTGCGTGGGTGCAGCGGTGCGCAGGCAGAAGGGGGGGTGGTGGTGGTGGCGGAGGGGTTGGGCGATGTTGAAGGGGGGCAATGAGCAAGAGAGAATGACATAAAGTGCTGCGTGAGAGAAACAAGGTAGCATGAATAATAATAATACTGATAAAGTATATATTCTTAAACAGAACCAATAGGAAAAGCAATAGAGAGAGAGAGAGAGAGAGAGAGAGAGAGAGAAAAGAAAAGAAAATAGAGAGATTGGGAGAGAGAAATGATCTGCAAAAAGAGAGAGAGAGTATGAAAGTGAGAAAAAATGAGATAGTGAAGGAGAAATGAGACAGAGAGAGAGAAATAGGATAGTAAGAGAAAGTTAGGGAAACAATTTAAGAGTACAAAGAGAGAAGCAAAGTAAGATGAAGGAGAAGATAAAGAGAGAACTAGTATGAGAAAGAGAGACGGGAGATAGTATGAGAGAATAGAGCGAGTGTGTAGAGAGAGTGTGTGTAGAGAGGAGAGAGAGTGAAAGAGGGAGAGAGAAAGAGAGAAACAAGAGAAAGAAAAACAAGGCAACGTACTGGAGAGACAGAAAAGAGAGAAAGACAAATATGGGTAGTATGAAAGAGAAACACGAGATGGTATGAAAGTCAGAGGAGGGAATGAAATAGAGGGATAAGATGAGGGAGCGGGAGAAAGGCGAAGAAACGAAGTAGTACAAAAGTGAAAAAAGAAATGAGAAAGTATGAGAGACAGTATGAAAGAGATAAACAAGGTAGTATCAAAGAGAGAAAAGAGATAGTAGAGAAGAAAGAGATAGAAAATAGAGATATTGGGAGAGAGAAATTATCTGCATGAAAGAGAGAGAGAGTAAGTGAGAAGAATAAGATAGTAAAGGAAAAATGAGAGAGAGAGAGAGAGAGAGAGAAGCAAAGAACGAGTGAGATGAGAGGAAAATGAGACGGTATGGTGGAGAGAGAAGCAAAGTAAGATGAAGGAGAAGATAAAGAGAGAACTAGTATGAGAAAGAGAGACGGGAGATAGTATGAGAGAGTAAAGGGAAAGAGAGAGATAGAGAGTGTAGAGAGGAAAGAGAGAGGGGGGAGAGAGTGTAGAGGGAGAGAGAGTGTGTAGAGAGAGAAAGTGTAGAGAGGAAAGAGAGAGGGGAGAGAGAGTGTAGAGGGAGAGTGTAGAGAGGAAAGAGAGAGGGGAGAGAGAGTGTAGAGGGAGAGTGTGTGTAGAGGGAGAGAGAGAGCGTGTAGAGGGAGAAAGAGAGAGTGTGTAGAGGGTGAGAGAGAGTGTGTGTAGAGGGAGAGAGAGAGAGAGTGTGTTGAGGGTGAGAGAGAGAGTGTGTAGAGGGTGAGAGAGTGTGTGTAGAGGGAGAGAGAGTGTGTGTGTGTAGAGGGTGAGAGAGAGTGTAGAGGGTGAGAGAGTGTGTGTGTGTGTGTGTGTGTGTGTGTGTGTGTGTGTGTGTGTGTAGAGGGGGTCCTCCAGGGCTTCCTCGGTGTCTGTTCGTACCTGTAAGTGTTTTGTGGTGTTGAAGGACATCGTGATGAGATGCGCTGTGTCAGGTGGTCTCTCCTCGGCCCCCCTCACTACACACACTCCTCAACTGTCTGCCCGCGTGTCAGATCTACAGCACAGCAGACACTCAGACTGTTTAACACTATACACCTCCAGAGTCCTTATCTACACCATACACACACACACACATACACACACACATACACACATACACACACATACACACACACTCACACATACATACACATACACATAAACACACACACACACACATACACACACATACACACATACACACACATACACACACACTCACACATACATACACATACACATAAACACACACACACACACATACATACACACACACACATACACACACACATACACACATACACACACATACACACACATACACACACACTCACACATACATACACATACACATAAACACACACACACACACACATACACACACACACACATACACACACATACACACATACACACACATACACACACATACACACACATACACACACTCACACATACATACACATACACATAAACACACACACACACACATACACACACATACACACATACACACACATACACACACATACACACACACTCACACATACATACACATACACATAAACACACACACACACACATACATACACATACACATAAACACACACACACACACACATACACACATATATACAAATATATACACACAAACACTCACATGCACACACACACAAACACATACACACACACAAACACAAACATAAACACAGACACGCACATACACACTCACACACACAATATACACAAAACACACACACACACACACTCATACACACAACCCACTCACACACAAACACACACACACACACTCATACACACATACCCACACACACTCACACACAAAACACACACACACATAAAACACACACACACACACACACACACACACACATACACACAAACACACACACACATATATACACACATACACACACAAAACACACACACATGCACACACACAGACACAAAACACACTCACACATACAAACACACACACTACAAACACACACACACTCACATACACACACACATACACACTCACACACACACACACTCACACTCAGACACACACACACATACACTCAGACACACACTCACACACACATACATAGACACAAATGAAGGTTTGAAGGAGCAGTGATGGTGGTGATAAAGGAATGAAGGGATGAAGGAGCAGTGATGGTGATGATAAAGGAATTGAGGGGTGAAGGATCAGTGATGGTGGTGATAAAGGAATGAAGGGGTGAAGGAGCAGTGATGGTGATGATAAAGGAATGAAGGGGTGAAGGAGCAGTGATGGTGGTGATAAAGGAATGAAGGGATGAAGGAGCAGTGATGGTGATGATAAAGAAATGAAGGGGTGAAGGAGCAGTGATGGTGGTGATAAAGGAATGAAGGGGTGAAGGAGCAGTGATGGTGGTGATAAAGAAATGACGGGGTGAAGGAGCAGTGATGGTGATGATAAAGGAATGAAGGGGTGAAGGAGCAGTGATGGTGGTGATAAAGAAATGACGGGGTGAAGGAGCAGTGATGGTGATGATAAAGGAATGAAGGGGTGAAGGAGCAGTGATGGTGATGATAAAGGAATGAAGGGGTGAAGAAGCAGTGATGGTGATGATAAAGAAATGAAGGGGTGAAGGAGCAGTGATGGTGATGATAAAGGAATGAAGGGGTGAAGGAGCAGTGATGGTGATGATAAAGGAATGAAGGGGTGAAGGAGCAGTGATGTGATGATAAAGGAATAAAGGGGTGAAGGAGCAGTGATGGTGGTGATAAAGGAATGAAGGGGTGAAGGAGCAGTGATGGTGATGATAAAGGAATGAAGGGGTGAAGGAGCAGTGATGGTGATGATAAAGGAATGAAGGGGTGAAGGAGCAGTGATGGTGATGATAAAGGAATGACGGGGTGAAGGAGCAGTGATGGTGGTGATAAAGGAATGAAGGGGTGAAGAAGCAGTGATGGTGATGATAAAGAAATGAAGGGGTGAAGGAGCAGTGATGGTGATGATAAAGCAATGAAGGGGTGAAGGAGCAGTGATGGTGATGATAAAGGAATGAAAGGGTGAAGGAGCAGTGATGTGATGATAAAGGAATGAAGGGGTGAAGGAGCAGTGATGGTGATGATAAAGGAATGAAGGGGTGAAGGAGCAGTGATGGTGATGATAAAGGAATGAAGGGGTGAAGGAGCAGTGATGGTGATGATAAAGGAATGAAGTGGTGAAGGAGCAGTGATGGTGGTGATAAAGGAATTGAGGGGTGAAGGAGCAGTGATGGTGGTGATAAAGGAATGAAGGGGTGAAGGAGCAGTGATGGTGGTGATAAAGGAATGAAGGGGTGAAGGAGCAGTGATGGTGGTGATAAAGGAATGAAGGGGTGAAGAAGCAGTGATGGTGATGATAAAGGAATGAAGTGGTGAAGGAGCAGTGATGGTGGTGATAAAGGAATTGAGGGGTGAAGGAGCAGTGATGGTGGTGATAAAGGAATGAAGGGGTGAAGGAGCAGTGATGGTGGTGATAAAGGAATGAAGGGGTGAAGGAGCAGTGATGGAAAACCTAGTCAAAGTCTGGACTTAAATCCGATTGAGATGCTGTGGTGTGACCTTAAACAAGCCGTTCATGCTCGTGTGGCTGAACTGAAACAATCCTGCGGAGAAGAGCCGCCAAAATTCCTCCACAGGGACGTGAAAGACTCATTGCCAGTTACCTCAAACCATGCGTGGTACAACCAGTTATTAGGTTTGGGGGGCAATTACTTTTTCACATAGGGCCCGGTTGGTTTGGATAGCTTTTTTTTCAGTTAATAAATTAAACCATCATTAAAACCTGCTGTTCGTATGTACTCAGGTTCTCTTCATTTCACAGCACTCTCGGTTCTCCTCCGTGACTCTGGCTTTGGTCTGTAGAGCTTTCTCTCTGGAACAGGTTGAGAAATACGGAGCGCAGGCGGACTGGGAGGACTCGGAAGACTTTACTATTCATTACATTTCCATAAAACAGACATTTGTTACTGTTCGCTGTTCGTCTGAAACACTGAGCGCTAACATTCCAGCTCTAAGTTAAATGAAGTATTAAAATCACTGAATAGCAAGTACCCACAGTCGCACACATGATGGATTATCATTACACTGGCGTACAAAGAAGAAGTGATACGTTTCTCTTGTTCTGGGCAACAATGTACAAACACACAACTATAAATATGTATATGATAAGCGAGGGAGCGCACTGGGAATGGTCTCAGCTGGTAGGATGAAGAATGATGGCAGCATCTGAGTGAAAAAGACGAGTGGAATCATTAGTGACTGAGCAATACAAGGCAATGTGAGGGGATACATTCATTCATTCATTCATTCATTTATCTTTTGAACCACTGGTCCTTCTGGGTCATCGGGGATGCTGAAGTTTATTCCAGGGAGTGGTGGAGCTTTACACCACTCCAGAGTCCAGTGGTGGAGCTTTACACCACTCCAGAGTCCAGTGGTGGAGCTTTACACCACTCCAGAGTCCAGTGGTAAAGTTTTACACCACTCCAGAATCAAGTGTCAGAGCTTTACACCACTACAGAGTCCAGTGGTGGAGCTTTACACCATTTCAGATTCCAGTGAAGAAGTTTTTCAGCACTCCAGACTCTTGTGGTGGAGCTTTACACCACTCTAGAGTCCAGTGGTGGAGATTTACACCAATCCAGAGTCCAGTGGTGGAGCTTTACACCACTCCATAGTCCAGTGGTGAAGCTTTACACCACTCCAGAGTCCAGTGGTAAAGTTTTACACCACTCCAGAATCAAGCGGTGGAGCTTTACACCATTTCAGATTCCAGTGAAGAAGCTTTCCAGCACTCCAGACTCTTGTGGTGGAGCTTTACACCACTTCAGAGTCCAGTGGTGGAGATTTACACCAATCCAGAGTCCAGTGGTGGAGATTTACACCCCTCCAGAGTCCAGTGATGGAGCTTTACACCAATCCAGACTCCAGTGGTGGAGATTTACACCACTCCAGATTCCAGTGAAGAAGCTTTACACCACTCCAGACTCTAGTGGTGGAGCTTTACAGCACTCCAAAGTCTAGCGGTGGAGCTTTACACTACTCCAGAATTCAGTGGTGGAGCTTTACACCATTCCAGATTCCAGTGGTGGAGATTTACACCAGCCCAGAGTCCAGTGGTGGAGATTTACACCCCTCCAGAGTCCATTGATGGAGCTTTACACCAATCCAGACTCCATTGGTGGAGCTTTACACAACTCCAGATTCCAGTGAAGAAGCTTTCCACCACTCCAGACTCTAGTGGTGGAGCTTTACAGCACTCCAAAGTCTAGTGGTGGAGCTTTACACTACTCCAGAATTCAGTGGTGGAGCTTTACACCACTCCAGAGTCCAGTGTTGGGGATTTTGACCACTCCAGCCGACACTTGGCATTGCACATGGAGATGTTGTGTGTATCATACGTTTGGACTGGGTTTAGAAAAGCCTGTACTGATCCATTCAATTTTGCTTTCTGTAGCTCCAGTCATCTCACTTCCAGGCTGAATCAGGACCCGCCTCGTCCAGACTCCCCACCACCCGCTTTGTTATTCGACTTCTCCCCGTGTTTGCTCCACGCCGCAGTGCTTGTAGGGAGAGCTTTTTTTTTTTTGCTCTACAGGAACGCTCCAAAACCACTCCGGCTCTGTAGCTCCGCATTTATCTGCGCTCAGAGCCACCGTGGTGTGATTATTCAGTCCGACTGTGACAGTCATCCTCCTGCTGAGGCGAGGAGACGCACCAGAGGAACGATTCCGACTATCTGAAGCCTTCAGACCCCGAAGCCTGCGTGCTCTGTCATACAGAACGGAGGAGCATCTACCGGAACGGAGAAAAGAGGGGTAAAGACGAGAGGAATTTTATCTGGTTGATTATGTGTGTGTTGGGTGGGGGGTGGGGGGTGGGGTGTAGGGTGTTCTGCTTTCGGCTGGAGAAGATTCTCGGAGTGCCAAGAAGAGAGACAGAGAGAAAGAGAGAGAGAGAGAGAGAAATGGGAGGAAAACGAAGGAGAGGAGAAGAAAGGTGTGCCTGACAGGAGGGCTAAATGAGGATCAGCTAATGAATGGAAGAGAAGGATGAGCTCCGTTTCAAAGGGAGAAAGGAAGAAAAGAAGGAAAGAAAGGAGTGACTGATTGCGTGTATTACCCTGTCGACTCCTAATCCAGTCTCTTTTTTTTTCCAGACCGACGTCACCCAAGCAATTTCACTTCAAAGCCTCGGAACGCACGGCCAATTACCGCGCGTCCCGGCGTTCCTCTTGGATTTGAGGGAAATATATAATTTAAGAAAAAATTTTAATTAACACGGAGAGAGAGAGAGTGAGAGAGAGAGAGAGAAGGAGGGAGAGAACAGATCTCTCATCTGGTAGAGAAGCAGAATAAACCTCATCGACTTTCACCCTAGGCTCTGTGGGACACCCTCTTCTGGTTCCCTGAGAACTTTCAAAGATTTTCTAGGGATTGTGGATTCGTTGCTGCCACAGCCATCCGTAAGTCCAGGAGGGTCCAGGATACTAGCTCTCTGTTTCTCTCTGGGTGGGTAGGATGGTCCTTAAACGCTGTAACAGAATCAGCAGTCAGTGTTCTTCTCAAAGCGTGTTCAATAAGGCTGCATCAGCAGATGTGGTGAAGCTTCACATGTTTCCAAGGCTTTCTACCTCCTAGCGTCTTAGCAACATGGTTTCGAATGTGGTTATGGAAAAGTTTGGGAGAAGGACCATGAATCCACATCCATACTTTTCCGTTCCTGTGAGAGTTTTCACAGTCCCCACCACCACCGCCCCATCTCCTACAACCTCCTCAGTGCCAGTTGTGCTACCAAAGTAAAGAAGAAAGGGGGGTCCAGCCTCCCATCTACAGGCAGAAGCCATCAACGCTCTAAGTCAGTCTTTTCTCGTATTACCGCAACATGTTGAAGGCACAGTCTGAACTCGCAACAGGTTCTTCCAAGGAAGAACATACAATCATACAAGTGGTGTGTGGTGAGGATGGTGGAGTGGTGGTGGTGCGGAGTGAAAATGGTGGAGTGGTGGTGGTGGTGCGGAGTGAGGACGGTAGAGTGGTGGTGGTGCGGAGTGAGAACAGTAGAGTGGTGGTGGTGCAGAGTGAAGACGGTGGAGTGGTGGTGATCCAGAGTGGGGACGGTAGAGTGGTGATGGTGTGGAGTAAGGACGGTAGAGTGGTGGTAGTGCGGAGTGAAGATGGTGGAGTGGTGGTGCAGAGTGAAGACAGTGGAGTGGTGGTGGTCCAGAGTGAGGACGGTAGAGTGGTGGTGGTGCGGAGTGAGGACAATGGAGTGGTGATGGTCCAGAGTGAGGACGGTAGAGTGGTGATGGTGTGGAGTAAGGATGGTAGTGTGATGGTGGTGTTCTTCTCAATGCGTGTTCAGTGAGGCTGCTTCAGCAGATGTGGTGGAGCTTCACATGTTTCTGAGGAACCTTGTTTTGAATATGGTTAAGGAATAACTGTAGTTTGGGAGAAGGACCATAAATCCACAAATCCACCACCACATCTCCTACAACCTCCTCAGTCCCAGCCGTCCTACCACAGTCAAGAAGCAAGGGGGTCCAGCCTACCATCTACAGGCAGAATCCGCCAACTCTCACAGTCAGTCTTCTCTCGAACTCTGCCACACGTTGAAGGCACAGTCTGATCTCGAAACCATCAGAATTTATGCACCCACTGTTTCTCTATAGAACAGAGGTCACTAATAGGTGGACCACGGTCCAGATCCGGACCCAGACGTTGTCCAATGCGGACCCAAATTGAAAAACTATCTAGAATAATTTCATTTAGACTGTTTTATTTTAAGCGGCGGAGCTTTTCTAGTCTTTACGGTATATGGGCTTTACGGCACAGATACCAATCACGTGCGCTGTAAGATCACAGAAGGCTCCTCAGCCAATCAGATCTGTGCACGTTGGGGCGTGCGAAGGCGAGGTAGGAAGCGAGGAGCAGCAGTTGGAGACTAAAGCGAGTCAGAAAGAATAAGGAGCTCTAAAAACAGAAAAGTGAACAGAGAGAACTGAGTGTTTAACAGGAACGGTTCTGGAATGGTTCTGGAACGGTTCTGGAATGGACCTGCTCGTCTACTTCTGGAGAATACCGCTCTGTACAACCAACATGTTAATCCGTGAAGCTGAGTTAACAAGAAGAACCACGTTTATTTACTTTCTCTATAAATAAACACTTTAAGATGAACTTTTTTCAAAAGCATTCTGTTTTTTTAATGTAGCTCTTATTTTTATTGAGGTGAATAAAAACATTTATTATTAGTTTATAAATAATTAATTCAGTTCAGTATTTAAACAGTAAATATACTGAAATATACTGAACGGTATGTGTGATGTGTTGGTGTTTCAGTAGTTGATGGTATAAGATGCTGATACTAGACTACTTCAGTAAACAGGATACACCACTGAATCAGAAGAAAGTTAGAAATGATGATGGTCCGGACCGGCCTGAGGAGATCTCCTCTAACTGGACCGTACTGACTCTAATTAAACACCCCTGCTCTAGAACCATCAAAGAATAGTTCACAACAAAACTGGGGAGAAAGTAGAGTAAAACTCCAACTAACACATTAATAATGGTTGTTAAATGGTTGCTGGCTGGCAGTTTGACCTCCCAAGACCAAAAGTGTGTGGTAGTTTGTGTGGGACTGTGTGTGGTAGTCGTTATCTACTATACTTTCTAACATGTGTGACCATAAGTGACCTGCCTGCTATCTTGAGCCTGCCAGCCAACCCTGAGCTGTGGTTGTCCACTGCTTCTGTATTCAATAAAAGAGCATCCACTCAAAACACTATGCTTCCCACTGCGATGCCACAGTGGTGTCAGAAGTGGGGTAGCACCACCTCCCCCCAAGAGGTCTGGAAAGGAATGGCGCTACCTTGAAGGACACGTTGGAGAGGAACGTGCCCAGCGAGGAAGGACCAGAGCGGGGGATGGTGCGGCACGTCCCAGGGACTCCGCTCAGACTTTATGAGGTCATCAGGATGGTAAACCGTTGAAAGGGGGTCCATGTAGCGTCCCACTTCTGGCTTGTTGTGCCTCGGTCTTCTTTTGTCTCGAGGGCACAATACAAACAAACTCTGAGGCGTGATGTTCCTTCACAGAGGCTGAAGTCTGTGAACTGGAGCCAGTCTTTTCTGGAGCAGAGAGCGAGGGAGGGAGGGAGGGAGGGAGAGAGGGAGAGAGGGAGCGGGAGGAAAGAAGAAACCTGGCAGACTCCTAAACGAAGGGAACAAACAGAGAGCAGGAGAAAGACGACGCGGGAGAATATCCCTTTCAATGGCAGCAATTTATGCACTTGGTAAATCCCCCCCACTTCGCCCCCCCTGCCTTTCCTCCCTTCATCCCTCCCTCTCTCCTTCCCTCCCTCCCTCCCAAATCCAACAGCAATATCCTTTCTGTCTCGCCCCAGAAACTATTAATACTTTCACTCTTTTAATGGAGATAAATGCACACGAGCGACAACACGGCCGGGAGACACACACAAAAGGGGGGGGGGACAAGGACGGGTGCAAGATGGATGGACGGCATTAGAGAGAAAAGAGGAGAACACTGACTGGCGCGGTGAAAAACACCTTGATAAACAGGCGGAGTGATTCCCCTCCTGAGCAAGGTGTCCTCCTTTAATGATCACAGAGAGAGAGAGAGAGAGAGAGAGAGAGAGAGAAAGAGAGAGAGAGTGAGGGAGAGGGAGAGAGATATGGAGAGAGAGAGAGAGAGAGAGAGAGGGAGGGAGAGAGCGAGAGAGAGAGAGATGGAGAGGGAGATAGAAGGGGAAAAGAGAGAGAGGGGAGAGAATGAGAGAAAGAGAAAGAGAGAGAGAGAGGGGAGAGAGGGGAGAGAGAGAGATACAGAGAGATGGACAGAGAGAAAAAAAGGGAAAGAGAAAGAGAAAGATAGATAGAGAGATGGAGAGTGAGAGAGTGGAAGAGAGATAGAAAAAGAGAGGGACAGAGAGAGATGAAGAGACAGAGTGAGAGTGTGTAAGAGAGGGAGAGGGAGAGAGAGAGAGAGAGTGGAAGAGAGAGGAGAGAGAGGAGAGAGAGAGAGAGAGATGAAAAGACAGAGTAAGAGTGTGTAAGAGAGGGAGAGAGAGAGAGAGAGTGGAAGAGAGTGGAAGAGAGAGGAGAGAGAGAGTGGAAGAGAGTGGAAGAGAGAGGAGAGAGAGAGAGAGAGAGAGAGAGTGGAAGAGAGATAGAAAAAGAGAGGGACAGAGAGAGAGATGAAGAGACAGAGTGAGAGTGTGTAAGAGAGGGAGAGAGAGAGAGAGAGTGGAAGAGAGTGGAAGAGAGAGGAGAGAGAGAGAGAGAGAGTGGAAGAGAGAGGAGAGAGAGAGAGAGAGAGAGAGAGAGTGGAAGAGAGTGGAGAGAGAGAGTGGAAGAGAGAGGAGAGAGAGAGAGAGAGAGAGAGTGGAAGAGAGTGGAAGAGAGAGGAGAGAGAGAGAGAGAGAGTGGAAGAGAGAGGAGAGAGAGAGAGAGAGAGAGAGAGAGTGGAAGAGAGTGGAAGAGAGAGGAGAGAGAGAGACAGAGGCACCCTCATTCCATCCTGCTCGTGGATATCCCGACTGCAGACTCATTAGAATCCCTCAGAAGCCCAAACACAATAATGATTTTAGGGGGTCCACATTGGTCCTGTTTCAGTTCCTCCCTCAGGACCCCGCGCGCTGCTTGTGTGGGTTTATGTACCAGAAACACTTAGAATTCATTTCCATGTGACGATGTTCCAGCAGAGAGCAGCGACTGTTACAGCTGGACCTTCAAACTGGACCATAACAGTCAACCAGGAGAAGAAGCGCTTCCATGATAACGTTCTTCTGCTAGCGCCTCCATGAGATTCCAGTGATTTGTTAGCACTGAAACTGAAATATAATAATAAACGTTCTGATCAGCTTCACTAACTGGCCACTTTATTAGAAACACCAACCACATACTTCCATTAACTGGCCACTTTATTAGAAACACCTACCTTGTGCTTCCACTAACTGGCCACTTTATTAGAAACACCACATTGTACTTCTTCTAACTGGCCACTTTATTAGAAACACCACCTTGTATTTCCACTAACTGGCCACTTTATTAGAAACACCACCTTGTGCTTCCACAAGCTGGCCACTTTATTAAAAACACCACCTTGTATTTCCACTTACTGGCCACTATATTAGAAACACCACCTTGTGCGTCCACAAAGTGGCCACTTTATTAGAAACAACAACATTGTGCCTCCACAAACTAACCACTTTATTAGACACACTGCCTGTGCAGTGCTACAAAAGAGGGGTTTCTAATAAAGTGGCCGCTGAAAGTCCATTGATGTCTAATGATTGACAGACATGGTCATACATGTCGGACTGTCACGTCATCCTCAGTGTTTATTGGTTAACTGTCACTCAGGCACTGCTTGACATTCGGCTCAGCCTGGTTTTGTGACTCGTCAGGACGCGGCTGTGTGTTTGTGTTTGTGTTCACTGGGTGGTCCGACAGTTTTCCTCACTCTAACTGCACGGACCCCTTCTCAGAACAACATCAGCCGCATAATGGAGTTCAGCACGTCCCACAGCGAGACCTACATAACCAGCGAGACACGGATTTACACTCAAAGTTTCAAACTGGTCGTCCCCGCTGATAAGCAAGACCCTGAGACCACTGACCAATCAGATCAAAGGTAAAGCAGACCCTTCTGTTGTTAGTGAGGAGGGACTGCAGGCCTACACACCTGTGTTCTATCAGTGTTATGTTATTACGGTTGTGCGACTATATATCAAATATCATTCCAGATTGTCTGATCATGTGATTCAGGCTTATTTATGGCTTTTTGATCGGATGAAATTCCAAGTCTTGGCATTTGAATACATAGTGAAGCTGCTGAACTCGGTGGTCTGTAATGTAACGTCTCCTCTTCATCACCTCATCTACAGCATTTCAGTTCCAAATAGACGTGAAACTCCCAACAACAAAGTGGGCGGAGCCTCGCTCTGTTTGCCAACAATCAGCTATATACACCACCTGCTATCATCCAATCACCAACCTGCTCACTGCATGTATGTTGGGATACTTGGATCCAGCAGTGAGCTTCATGTACTAGGCTAGAACTTCAGGAGATGTTGGCTGCAGCTCAGAGACGCCGGGCAGGACAAGCCGTGATGAGGGCTGAGATGTCTGTGCCACACCAACACTGTCCACCTTGCATCTGGAAATACGTGACTGGACTATCTGTGGGGCCAGTCGCTGGGTGTACGCTGTATGCCAAGCATTAAGATCAGGTGGAACTGAATCATGTGGCTCATCATATATTGGGAGAACACTTTTCCATCACCTTTTTCCACAGCCCAGGCTCTTGTGTTTGCAAAAAGCTGTTGGCTAGCTTTATATATTCATATATACCATCACTGTCCAACTGACTTATCTCCATTTTTGTCTATTTTTATTTCTCTACATGGTTTGAACACGGCAGCTGTTATTTACATTGTGTGGAAATTTCCTAATGAATGGACGAATAGAAATGCTTCAAAATAGCTTGGAAAGTTTTCTGGTTCCATTGAGTTCCATTGAAAGTGAAGACAGTTCTTGGCCTTTCCAGTCCAGTTGGCATGTTGGAGATATTTGTTCTCCATTGGGCTGAAGATGTGTGTGTATATATATATATATATATATATATATATATATATATATATCACATGAGTGTATTAAATTCCTTCAGGGGGTAGTTTCCACAAGGAGAAGCTTGCAAAGGGTTAAATAAACACACCGACGTATGTAGAATGTAACGGGGTGCACGCATAGTTGGGCTGGTGAAGAAGCAGATGTAGGCAAGCTTTTAAACAAACTAGACTTCTTTAATAAACAAACCAAACGAAAGGTAAACAAATGAGTTGGACGTGACATAAAAGCACTATTTACTGTATTAATACTGTTTAATATTTAAATAATAAAGTGTTTACTGAGTAAATAAAAGCTTCCTGTCTGAAAAAAATGGCTTATTAAATATAATAAGGTCCCCAAGTGTTTAAAACTTTTACACAGTAATGTGTGTATATATATATATATATATATATATATATATATTTTTTTTTTTTTTTTTTTTTTTTTTTTTTTTTTTGTCTTTCTGACTGACTTCTCAACGCTTTAATTATTTGCTGCAGGTTCCTCCTCCAGGTTTTACCTCCAACCACAATCAGCTAATGAAAGATTTCTGAAGGCTGTAATGAGCTGGATCAGGTGGGGCGGATTAGTGTGGATCCTAAATCTGCCAGAAGGTAGACCACCAGGATCAGAGCTGGTGACCACTTTCAGTATTGCAAAGAGTTAGTCAAAGAGTGTTCCAGTAAAATGGGGTGAATCAGACTGACTGATATATATATGTATACGGTTGAATCCCACATGGGTCTAGTCTATTAGGGAATAACTTGGCCCCCGTTTCCTGATGAGCCTCCTCTTTTAGAGAAGAAGGTTGATGAAATATGAACGTGTGGAGCTGCTCGGGGGGCTCCGAGGAGGAGGCTGAGGGTTTCTGAGACAGTGTTGGTGGACAATGTGAGCAGAGAGACGGTTATGTAACTGGGACAGACCGGACCATCCAGCCACGGGGACCATTCCTGCAAATCCCGTACGCTTTAATCTGCTTATCCACGGCAGATTGAGGCAGCGCGGCACGACTCGCAGCTCCGACTGTATGTGCTCGTGTGTTTGTCTGTCTGTCTGCAGATTGTTTGCGCCCGCCATCCTTCCAGCGCCGAGCCTTCCTTCATCTCTCGCTCGCTTCTATTCTCCCTTTTTCATCCCCTCGCTTCATCCCCTCGCATCTCTCCATCACGCTCCCTCATCCTCCAGCCCCCAATCCCTCAGCGCTCCTCCATATGTTTCCTGACATCCGTCTCGCGGCGATGATCCAGCGCATTGTTTAAAGTCAGATTCAGAGTTTCCTTCCGAGATCTGCCAAGACGTGTCCGCCGTCCAAACTTCTCCTCCTTAGTTTCAGATTGGAGTTCAACACGTCACTGACGCCTATACCTCCACAACCAGCTGCCTCGAAGCGAGTCAGATGTGTTTTACAGTGGTGCTGACGGAAACCAGGAGTCACCACAACACCTACAACACAAATATAGACATTTACCCCTTTTTGACACCACACACTGGACCAGAGTGACCCTCTGAGCTCCAACTGAACCTCACCCGGACAGGGAGTGACCACACTAGTTGAACAAACTGGATTTTGGGGGTCAAACCCAGTGTGATCCCACTCTGATACTCATCTGGTTCCAATCACCACCACCACTATGGACGACCCTGACTTGGCTAGTTTCTCCAGAACAGAGCGATTCTTACCAAGCCAGTGCTGACCAGCTCTCCTCCTGCAGCTTCCACCTCCAACCTCAATCAGCTAATGAAGGATTTCCGAAGGTAACTATGGGATCAGGATCAGGTGGGGTGGATGAGGTTGGACCTGGAATCTGCAGGTAGGTGCACACCCAGGAGCAGAGCTGGTGACTGAATCCCACATGGGTCTAGTTTATTAGGAAATAACTTGGCCCCCGTTTCCTGATGAGTCTCCTCCTCTCGGATGAGGTTGGACCTGGAATCTGCAGGTAGGTAGACGCCCAGGAGCAGAGCTCTATATGTTTCCTGACATCCGTCTCGCGGCGATGATCCAGCGCATTGTTTAATATGAGATTCAGAGTTTCCTCCCGAGATCTGCCAAGACGTGTCCGCCGTCCAAACTTCTCCTCCTTAGTTTCAGATTGGAGCTCAACACGTCACAGAAGCCTATACCTCCACAACCAGCTGCCTCGAAGCGAGTCAGATGTGTTTTACAGTGGTGCTGACGGGAACCAGGAGTCACCACAACACCTACAACACAGATATAGACATTTACCCCTTTTTGACACCACACAGTGGACCAGAGTGACCCTCTGAGCTCCAACTGAACCTCACCCGGACAGGGAGGGACCACACTATTTGAACTAACTCAGTGCTGACAAGCTCTCCTCCTGCAGCTTCCACCTCCAACCTCAATCAGCTAATGAAGGTTTCAAGGATTTCTGAAGGCAACTACAGGATCAGGATTAGGTGGGGCGGATGAGGTTGGACCTGGAATCTGCAGGTAGGTAGACACCCAGGAGCAGACCACTTTCAGTCATGCGGGAATTTCCTTTGAAATCCGTGTTGGTGCTGGAGGTTGCCTCGGAGTCATGACGCTGGAGCGCTCAGAGTTTGATTGCGATTATTTCCGAATCAGAAACTGCAGCTGCAGCTGTTCTGCGCGGCTCAGTCACCGTTCTCAGCAGCAAGGACGACTGGACTCGCTCAGAGACGCTGCAGGGAGATCCTCTCCGAGAGAGACAGGGAGAGAGAGAGGAATAGGGAGGAGGAGGTTTGGTGGTTCTGGCCGGACCTGGTTTGTGCTGATTGTGTGAAATAGCATCTCCACACCTCTGCACGGCCAGGAGCGGCCCAGACCGGATCAAAGCCTGAAGAGCCGCAAAGAGGAGGACATCCATGTCCTTAAGGAGAAACCTCTCTCTCTCTCTCCCTCTCTGTCTCTTCTTTCTTTCCTTCTGTCTGCTCTCTTTTCTCCTTTATATCACTCCTTCTCCGCTCTTTCTTTCTCTCTCCTCGTTCTGTCTCTCCTTCACTTCCTCCTCTCCTCCTCTCTCTCTCTCTCTCTCTCTCTCTGATGCTCTTACCCACACCGTGACTATCACCCACAAACAGAGTAGATGTGGATTAGCACAGGGAGAGAGAGAGAGAGCGAGAGAGGCAGCTCTCTGTAGAGCTCTGTGTGCACACACTGCCCTCTGCTGGCTGTAAAGGGAATCGCAGGGTCGTTCAATCACAGACCCTAGAGGTGCTTCACTCTGGAGTCACCGTCACATGCAAATAAGGCATGATCAGCATTATTTTGTGGAGGTGAGTGTAAATAATTATCCATAAGGTGTTAGAATATGTCTACGCTGTCTCTAATCCATCTTTTTGGAAGTGTCCTTCATTTTGGAAAAGAATTCCATAAGGCCAGACCACCACTCAGCATTAGCTGACACAGCACGGAAGCAGGCGGATCCCTCCCAGGTGGGCATTTGAGATGCATCATCTTCCCAGGATGAGGCACAACCACTTGCCTCGACTATGATGGTTTGAAGGCTGGCTGTTGCTATGAGATGTACGGGCTGTACAGTGCTCCATGACTCCATGACCGTGCCAGAGATACCCACTCAGAGCATCGCTGGAGGGTCCTGTCTGGACACTGTCAAGGCATTCTCCTACCAGGCTCCACTGCTGAGCCTCACCCTGCTGCTTTTTTCTGCCATCTTGGCTGCTGGTCCTGAGTCTTCAGCCAGGCTTCTCCACTGTCCGCCTTTGGGTTTGAAGCGCCATTCCTCGGCAGGCCACTAGAGGCAGCATTCCATTTCTGACCCGAGTGTATTTGCATATGTTTTTTGTTAACAAGGGAGATCCCATGTTCAGTGCTACCTCAGTTATGGTGGCTTAGGCCATTTTCACACCAGCACTAGTTAATAGTGATGGGAAAGTGATACCAATGCTTCGGAGCTTGTGTGGAGAAATCCAGAAAGTCGTTTATGAAGTATGGAGGCTTCGTTAAGGGCGAGTGATGTCACTGATGACGTCTGAAGTCTTGCTGATTCAGGACGTGGTTCGAGTGTTGGCATGATTTATTGTTTCTTAATAAAAATTAAAGTCACCATCAAACCACAATCACTGTCCCATCTCTTAAAACCACTGCACCAGTTTAAAAATCTATATCTCACATACTATTGGATTTATTTACTGACTGAAATCATACTGGCATTTAATTTTAATTAACAGACCCACACAATCAAACACAGATCAGTTGAACAAATAAATGAACCACAGAAAATTTAATTAAGGTGTTTTATGGATACACTTGTTTCCAGGCTGACAACATTGCAAGAGGCCATTGCAAATAGTTGAAATGACAATAAAAGTTTTGGCCAGCAGGGGGGTTCATGGGCACATAAAGCTCAAGTAATGAACCTTTTTT
This sequence comes from Megaleporinus macrocephalus, assembly GCA_021613375.1. Taxonomy (NCBI): domain Eukaryota; kingdom Metazoa; phylum Chordata; class Actinopteri; order Characiformes; family Anostomidae; genus Megaleporinus; species Megaleporinus macrocephalus. Next base: position 3,129,463 of record CM038720.1, on the reverse strand, counting down.
TGAACCATCTGGAGGGAAATCTTCAACACTTCTGGCAATTACTACTAGTAAGTCCGGTTCAAACTGACTCAGACTCGGGTGCGGACCAAAACAACTCCGAGACCCTCCAGAGGAGGTGGTTTGTTTGTGTTGAGAACGTGATCCAACCTCGATCCGACTTAAGTACTAGGTGTTCTCCACAAGTTTGATCTAAACATCTCCTGCAGCCAGGTGTGCTTTGCATTATGGGATGCGGCAGATGGCGTAAACAGAGAACTGGAGAACTGTAGCAGCTAACAGGGCGAGGACAATGAAGCGAGGTCTCTCTTGGACTAGCAATGAGGGATGTTGTCTACTTGATGTTTGGAGTGAGCTGGGTGGTCTGCAGGTGGACTGTAGTTTGGTATATTATCAGATTATTATTACAGCTATGAACAGATGCTGTCTCTGCCGCTGCTCCGTGATACGCTCTACAAGAAGCATGCAGTAGTTTAGAAAACCGGATCTTCTCCCTGTGTTTACTTTCTTGCTCGCACGCCAGACAGCTCTGACCAATCAGAGGAGACGACGTGCCCACGTGGTTTGTTGGGCCGCAGTTTGGTGCGTTTCGGTTTTTGCCTGTAAAAACAAACTTAACCGAGGAAGAAACGCTCCAAGTAAACAAACTCATTAACTAATCCGGACCAGTGGAACGAACCACAGGTGTGAAAACACCCTTAGAGGCTGGGTGGTGTGGTGAGCTGCAAGTGCAGTCTTAGCTCCTATGGCCCTAGTGGGCCCAGGACATGCAACCAGGTTCAATCCACCACTCCTCTGCAGGCTGCTGGGGAGGGGCAATCCCACTTCTGACACCAGTGTAGCATTGACATGGAAACATTGCACATGTGGGTTCTTTTATTCCAACAGGCAGCAAAGGGAGAGCCACCACTCAGGCAGGTCATTTCTAGACATACATATTAACTGCATGGTGGGCTCTAACACTGCCACTACTACCCCACAGCCCAACCCAGGACAGCTGACACGTCTGGGAAGGGGGCTGACCACTTCTAACTACGCATCTGCGAGTAAGTGCTGCATCCTCATCCCCAGACAAGGCAGAACTCCTTGCCTCAGTTATGAGGGCTTAGATGCTGGCCTGTGCAGCCAGCTGCAAGTGCAGTCTTAGCTCCTCTGGCCCCAGTGGCCCCAGGAGATGCCCCAGGATTAAGACTTACCTGCTGCCTTTTCGAATGCTGGGAATGCCCAACAAACTCAGCTCCATCGCCAACTAGCCTATTCACTCCTTAGAAAGCAGCTTCTGGGCCAACCACAACGCTGCTGGAGGGTGAGTCCATGATGCCAGATGCAACAGTACTCCACCAGCTGTTGCCCAGATGTTTCTGCCTCCTGACAGGCAGTCCTCTTCTGCGGTTTTCAATCAGGTTCAGGGCTAGGGGGTGGTGCAATCCCACTTCTGACACCAGTGTAGCATGGGCATGGAATAAGACATGAAAAACATCACGCATGTGGGTTCTTTTATTCCAACAGGCAACAAAGGGAGAACCACCACTCAGCCAGGTCATTTCTAGCCCTACATCTTAACCCCATGGTGGGCCCTAACACTGCCACTGCTACCCCAGAGCCCAACCCAGGAAAGCTCAAGCAACAAACCAGCACCTCGCTAAAGGCATCCTAAGATCTGCTTATTATCACTTTGCATGGCCATGCCTCCCACGCTCCCGCGGGAGCACGAGCGCGAGCCAGCAGGGGGGTAGCACAATATTAATATTATTAGATCTTCCTTCTTGATCTCCCACAGCTTTCTGATCTCATCTCACCTGCAGCTCCTCATTCTGGGCACATCTAACATTAACAGCTTCCCATTAGTAGAGTCTACGGAATCGTGAAGGACGATATGAGAATCATTAGAAGAGCCGGACATTAGAATCATATGTGTGCAGTCATGTGCAGCTCTAATTATAATCTTTAGAGACTGACTGGAGCTGTAGAGAAGCTTGCTGCTGGTCCAGGACGCTGCAGGTGTGCGTGGGCTTGGGCTGTAATTAGGCTGCTGTGATTTCTCCAGTAGTTTTCATCAGTGTTTACACTCACTCTCATTTCAGAGCTGAGAGTAAAGAGAGAGAGAGAGAGAGAGAGAGAGAGAGAGAGAGAGTGAACCGCCGCCGGGCGATTAATCAACAGACAATAGAGAAGAGAGATGACTCAATGTGTGTGTGTGTGTGTGTGTTTACATTTTCAGGATAAAAAAAATATTCTCCCGACTTTGAAACTCAATTTCTTTTCGCTTCCAGACTTCAAGACGTGGGTTATGATCACATAAACAACAAATTGGACAAAAGTTTTGGGACACCTTATAAGGTCCCATTCTAAACCTACAGGCATTACTATGGAGTTGGTCTCCGCTTTGCAGCCATAAAAGCTTCCACTGTTCTGGGAAGCTTTACAATATTCTGAAGTGTTTGTAGGTTAGTTTTTAGATTTTATGTTTTTAGTTTTTTTTTCTTATTTAACATTTTTAGTTAACTTTTAATTTTCTTTTTAATCTTGTTTTTTTAGCTGTTTTCTTTTTATCTTTTATCGTTTCCTTATTTTCTTCTTTTCTTCTTAGCTATTGTTTATTTACATTTTACTCTTTTAATGTACTTAGTTTTATTTATTTATCTGTAGTCTTTATGATTTTATCGATTCCTACTACCCGGTCTGCCTATTTTCATTAACCGTCTTCGTGCTTTTCTTACTCCTCATACCACCGCTATCCTTGTTCACAGCCTTGTCACCTCCCGCCTTGATTATTGCAACTCTCTCCTTTTTGGTCTTACTCACAAATCTCTCCATAAGCTTCAATTGGTCCAGAATTCTGCTGCCCGTATCATCACCAGAACGCCTTCCATTCATCCCATCACTCCTGTTCTGCAACAGCTCCACTGGCTTCCAGTGAAATTCCGCATTGATTACAAAATCCTTCTGCTTACATTCAAGGCTATTCATAATCTCTCTCCACCATATCTGTCCAATCTTCTCCACGTTGCTACTCCTTCTCACACCCTTAGATCATCCTCTTCCATTCATTTGACTGTCCCCTCTGCTCGTCTCACTACCATGGGGAGTAGAGCTTTCAGTCGCTCTGCTCCCCAGCTCTGGAATTCTCTACCATCTCACATAGGGACTATAAACTCACTTTCACAATTCAAGTCCACACTCAAAACCCATCTGTTCAAGACTGCCTTTTCCATTTGATTGAAGTCTTTTAATTTTGTATATTCTTGTTTTTATCATCTTATTATTGTTTGCTATTTTGTATTTTTGTAAGGTGTCCTTGAGTGACAGAAAGGCGCCTATTAAATAAAATGTATTATTATATTATTATTATTATTATTATTATTATTATTAATTTTTTTATATTTGTTTTATATCTTATTTTATTTTATAATATTTTGTGTCTACATCTTATTAAAATGCTGGGTCTTTTATTTTGTCAATCCCCTTACAATGCATAATGCTCGGCTACTATGTAAATGAGGGCCACTCTTAATGTACTCTGAGTTTAAATAAAGGTTGATTGATTGATTGATTGATAGTTCATCCCAAAGGTGGGATGGGGTTGAGGTCGAGACTCTGTGTGGGTGGGTCAAGTTCCTCCACACCAAAACTCAACCCAACAAGCCTGTACACAGTCAGTCATGCTGGAACAGAGACAGTTCTTCAACAAACTGTTTCCCACAAAGTTGAAAATATATAGTAATCACTGGAAGTGAGGGTCCTCAGTCCACCCGTAATATAGAACCCCCACAGCATCATCCCTCCTCCACCAAACTTTACAGTCACAGTGCAGTCAGGCAGGTAACTTTTTCCTGGTGTTCCCCAAACCCAGACTCGTCCATCAGACTGCCAGATAGAGAAGCGTGATTGGCCACTCCACAGAAGACGTGTCCACTGCTCCAAACTCCAATGGTGGCACTTTATTACATCCCACGCTCTGTATTGTGCTTGGTCAGCTGCATGGACACTGAAACCCAGCCATGAACCTCCACAGTGTGAATGCTGGTGTTAAAGCCAGAGGAGGTTTGAACCCTGCAGGTATTGGTCACACTATGCTCAGCACTTGGAGTCCCCACTCTGTAACTTTACCTGCTCTGACACTTCTTACTGTGAGTTACTGTGATTCCAAAACACTTCTATGTTCAATCAAACTCTCACAGCTGATGGTGAAAGTCTAGGAGGAAAGGAATTAAAAAATTAAAGAAACGTACTTGTTGTATCCTATTTCAGACCATGCTGGAACTCAGTGAGCTCTTGAGAACCACACACACTTTTACTAATGTGTGTAAAGACACACTGCATGGTTAGCTGCTTGACTATATACACCTGTGACAATAGGACCGAATGAAACACCTGAATTTGATGATTAAGAAGTGTGTCCCAATACTTTTGTCAATGTGGTTTGTGTGTGTAAATTATATGGACATATATTTGGATAGTACATTCATATTATTATAACATATGAATATGTGTGCCCAGTTGTTATATAATCAATAAATATAAACCTGTTCTTTTCCAGAAAGCTCAGTGTGGACCACATCTACATCAAACAAAGTTGGACCTCCCATTAAGGCCACTAAAAGACCCCAGTGGACTTCTGAGTGAGTCAGAAACCCAAGGTTAACAGCAAAAGACCTACAGATACTCTACAAACTGCAAAATACATCTGTTCATGTGTCCACTATTAGAAATCACTCTGAACAAGTATGATGTTTATAGAAGGACACCATGAAGAAAGACCACCTGGATGTTCCACAGTGCTTCTGGTGTAATGTTCTATGGACAGATGAGACAAATATGGACTTCATCCCAACTGTGAAGCATGGTGGTGGGAGCATCATGGCTTGAGTCTGCTTAGCTGCCTCAGTGCCTGGATGACTGATAATCATGAAGGTGACCATGAATTCAAAGATGTTTGAAAAACAGGAGAATGTAAGGGCAGCAGTCTGAGCTGAGGAGACGTAGGTGCAATATTGTCGGTCTACAGTCGGGTGCGTTCCTGTGCATCACTTTCCTTGACTAAAACAAGAACGTCCTCGCTTTTTCATTCGCTGTGGCTGCAGCTCGAGCCTTCTCAGACGGTGGGTGATGCAACTAGACAATGACCCTAAACACACAAGCAAAACAACTACAGAAAGACCGTAGAAGATCTTGAAGAAGTCCTGACCTTACTGCTATCGAGATGCTGTGGTAGGTAACCTGAATAGGGGGTTCAATGGAAATACTGAGAGCTGAAAAACATTCCTCCCAACGTTATGTTAATCTCATGAGCATCTACAGGAAACGTTTGGTGGTGGTGATGACTTGGGAAAAGACGTCTGGTTCCATTAACTTGCATTAGAAGTAAAGTATGCTTCTCTAAAAAGAATGCTTTAGTGATACAAGATGTTCTTCAGGCAGCTGCGTTATCTAATACATATGAGACATTCTATAATTACATACAGGCACTTACGTAATACATATAATAGATATGTGCCATGTTACACTACCACTGTGTTAAATACACAGGGGACATACGGCTGACCACACATCCTGAACTACTAATGAGCTGAAACTAATTTGCAGGTCCAGAATCCCTTTTCAACGTTGCGTTAGTCTTATGAGCTGCTACAGGGGACGATTGGTGACGGTGATGACTTGGGAAAAGACGTCTGGTTCCATTAACTTGCATTAAAAGTAAAGTATGCTCCTCTAAAATGAATGCTGTAGTTATACACTGTGTTAAATACACAGGGGACATATGGCTGACCACACGTCCTGAAATAGCATGAAAACAAGCCTGTGTTCACGTGTGGGGACGTGGTGAGCACATGTAGAATGGAAGGATGGTCGTATTCGAAATAGAGAAAAGATCTAAACGGCAGCTCCTCTAATTAAACCGAATGTGAAAATGTAATCAGCAGATTGAAATGTTGTGAAAAGCCTCTCTCTCTCTCTCTCTCTCTCTCTCTCTCTTTCTCTCTCTCTTTCTCTCTCTCTCTCCTCCTGACCAGAGCCCGAGGCTCTTAATTAAAACTTCATTATTTTTAAAGACTTCTGTGTCTCCGGCCGCCCCATTATAACTGCTCCACTGTCTCTGTAGAGTCACGCTTAAGCTCCTCTCTTTATCCCCTGCAGTCATAACAAACGCGTCCAGAGTCTTTCTGAGAGCTGGACTGAACTGGCCGGACAGTTCCCGGTGATGGTGTTTGATAGAGAGCCTTAAAACAACAGAGAACCAGACAGAACCGTTCAGCGCTGACCGTCGTCATGACTACTCAATCATAAACTAACCAACACCTTCCAACAGACCTTCATCGATTCACCCATACATTCAGATTTTAATATTGATTGAACTAAAGGACATGAACCCATTAATCTCAAATAGCTAAACATAGCTTCATTAGCCAGAAGTCACTCTGAGGGCGTGTCTCAATCCCTAGTGAGTGTGTAAGTAGGCTGTCTAGGTAGTGAGTGTGTAAGTAGGCTGTCTAGGTAGTGAGTGTGTAAGTAGGCTGTCTAGGTAGTGAGTGTCTAAGTAGGCTGTCTAGGTAGTGAGTGTCTAAGTAGGCTGTCTAAGTAGTGAGTGTGTAAGTAGGCTGTCTAGGTAGTGAGTGTGTAAGTAGGCTGTCTAGGTAGTGAGTGTGTAAGTATCAGCGTTCTCTCCTCATCTCTCCTCATAAAACAGATTACTGAGACGCTCTAGTTAGAGAGAGACTGCGTCACGGCTTGTTCCCCCCACTGCAGCACGCCACCGGTGGTTTAGCTGGTTGCTAAGCTACCGA
>CM038720.1:3092681-3112681 GCA_021613375.1 Megaleporinus macrocephalus | reverse complement strand
ATATCCATACTGTAACAATCACCTAGGATACCACAGCAATCTTATAGAAACAGCCTAGCGACCACCTAGGATATTTTATTAACCAGAGAACATCCTTGCCACTACTTAGGATACCATAGCAACCACTTACAACCACCCTAGTAACCACCTGGGATGCCGTAACAAGCACATAGAAACTCTTTAGCAACGACTTAAAATGCCACAGCGACCACTAAGCAACACCATAGCAACCGCCTAGCAACACCTTAGCAACCGACTTGAAACTGGCTGTGCAATCACTCAAGAAATGAGTTCTACTTCTTATTTATGTATCTGTTTCCCTGTAAATGTGCTTCAGATGGATTGAGAGGATTATTTATTTATTTGTTTGTTTATTTATTTATTCAAGAATACAGGCAAATATATGAAGCGCCAAGCATGCAGTTACCTTCCCTGTCCAGCAGAGGGTGACATTCCATCACTTTCCTCTCTCACTGGAAGACTCTAGGCCTGAAACTGAAATCAGGTTTAATCCTTAAACTCAAAATGAACTTACAGGAAATTACAGAGTCAGAGTTTGTTATTCAGAGAAGGCACGATCTTACTGACGGGTTCTGGTACAGAAAGAAATGCCAGATGGGATACGGGAGGAAACATCTACGCTGAAACATCTCTCAGTCACGTGTGATGTATTGGCCAATACTCAGAGTCCCAGTATTGGAACCGTAATTAGAATCAGATTCAGATTTATATTATATGTATTTGATCTACTCTATATTAAATCTTAACGGGTTTAATGGATTTAAATGCTCTACAAACGTTGAGTAAACGTTCCAGAATGAATGGACAGCTTGAAAGTTTTACTCATACTCTGCAATATTCTCGTATTTGTTCGAAAAAACATATACCAAAACAGGCCCTCAGAATTAAACACTTTAAGACTAATATATATATAAGAGCTCTGTTCTGATTGGCTGTGTCTCATTTGAAAAGCAGGTAAGGCTGAAACAGTGTGGGTGGGAGGGGCTTTAACTACTGTTGGTTTTCAGGACACCATAAAAAATAATTTCCATATGTCATCCAAAGAAGAACAAGTATCCCCAAAATAGTAACTTTACAGGAGAGACCTAAAACCTGTGTTACTTTCAATGTAACTCAATGGAACCAGAATTTTTATTTATTTTGGAACATTTGTATTGGTCGACTTATCATGAAACATTCACACAATGTGTGTGTGTATGTATATACACTACCGCTTAAAAGTTTAGGATCACTTTAGAATTTCATTTTATGTAATTTTAATGCTATTCACAAACAATATTGTCCATTTCTCAATGAATGTAAGTGTATCAGATGATTTTTAAAGAATAAAAATGTTTGTATTAAAGTCTATTTTTGTATAGAGGCTTATTTTGTATAAAGTTCTATTATCAGTAATTCTCAGTCCTCTGTCTAAATCTCCTGGTACGACCACCAATCCAAGTTAAGGATGTTATTGGACTAATTGGTTGTTAGGACACTCTTGATCAATTGTGATCACAGCTGAAAAACATTCTACTAATAAGTGAGTATAAAAGGGAGAACAACATTCTAGGTTAGTTTAGTATCTGAAGATCAGCAGTTGATGGCTTGCTGACCGACTCACAATGACCAGAAAGAAACAACTTTCTTTAGAGACCCGTCAGTCCATTGTTGTGTTAAGGAAGAAGATACTCCATTAAAACAAGAACATTTCACTGTGATCCCAAACTTTTGAGCGGTAGTGTATATATATATATATATATATATATATATATATATATATATATATATATATATATATATATATATATATATAGGTGTTTGTTTTAGTCGATTGAATTAACGCTTTGAAAGGTTCTAGTCTGCCACCTATAAACACAGTGCTGTGATGGAGGTGGTGGATCACTGAGAGAGGTGTCTATCTCTTTAACACTGCTCTGACGTCATCATCATGCAGGTTCCCCAAAGCTGAATACATTACACTGCCAGCCACAGAGCAACACTCAGCCAGAAGACAGAGGAAAGATCAGAACCAGGTAGAGGAATCAGGAACTGCTTCATATCCGAGTATTAGTAGCAGTGTTTTACCAAAGCTCCCACAGTACCACTACTCACCACTCACGTATTTACTATTATTAAATATAACTTCATATCTGATCTCCTCAAACTCCAGATATTCCTAAATACAGTAATAAACTAAATATCTTTACAATGGCAACATTTCAACTGGACTAAATCTATATTCGCTGTTAAAGTCAAAAGAACTAAATGTTTTTCCAAGATACTATGGAGCATTTCTATTGGCCCATTCCTCATAAAATACACTATGTAAACAATAGCTGTCGTGTTCAAATAATATAAAAAAATAACAATTGACAAAAATTAAGATACATGTTTTACTTTTTAGTTAGGGTTTAGTGTAAATGTAGGAGTTAGGGTTTAGTGTAAATGTAGGAGTTAGGGTTTAGTGTAAATGTAGGGGTTAGTGTTTAGTGTAAATGTAGGAGTTAGGGTTTAGTGTAAATGTAGGAGTTAGTGTTTAGTGTAAATGTAGGAGTTAGGGTTTAGTGTAAATGTAGAGGTTAGGGTTTAGTGTAAATGTAGGAGTTAGTGTTTAGTGTAAATGTAGGAGTTAGGGTTTAGTGTAAATGAAGGAGTTATAGTTTAGTGTAAATGTAGGAGTTAGTCTTTAGTGTAAATGTAGGGGTTAGGGTTTAGTGTAAATGTAGGAGTTAGTGTTTAGTGTAAATGTAGGAGTTAGGGATTAGTGTAAATGTAGGAGTTAGGGTTTAGTGTAAATGTAGGGGTTAGGGTTTAGTGTAAATGTAGAGGTTAGGGTTTAGTGTAAATGTAGGGGTTAGGGTTTAGTATAAATGTAGGAGTTAGTGTTTAGTGTAAATGTAGGAGTTAGGGTTTAGTGTAAATGTAGGGGTTAGGGTTTAGTATAAATGTAGGAGTTAGTGTTTAGTGTAAATGTAGGAGTTAGGGTTTAGTGTAAATGTAGGAGTTAGTGTTTAGTGTAAATGTAGGAGTTAGGGTTTAGTGTAAATGTAGGGGTTAGGGTTTAGTGTAAATGTAGGAGTTAGTGTTTAGTGTAAATGTAGGAATTAGTGTTTAGTGTAAATGTAGGAGTTAGGGTTTAGTGTAAATGTAGGAGTTAGGGTTTAGTGTAAATGTAGGGGTTAGTGTTTAGTGTAAATGTAGGAGTTAGGGTTTAGTGTAAATGTAGGAGTTAGTGTTTAGTGTAAATGTAGGAGTTAGGGTTTAGTGTAAATGTAGAGGTTAGGGTTTAGTGTAAATGTAGGGGTTAGTGTTTAGTGTAAATGTAGGAGTTAGGGTTTAGTGTAAATGTAGGAGTTATGGTTTAGTGTAAATGTAGGAGTTAGTCTTTAGTGTAAATGTAGGGGTTAGGGTTTAGTGTAAATGTAGGAGTTAGTGTTTAGTGTAAATGTAGGAGTTAGGGATTAGTGTAAATGTAGGAGTTAGGGTTTAGTGTAAATGTAGGGGTTAGGGTTTAGTGTAAATGTAGAGGTTAGGGTTTAGTGTAAATGTAGGGGTTAGGGTTTAGTATAAATGTAGGAGTTAGTGTTTAGTGTAAATGTAGGAGTTAGGGTTTAGTGTAAATGTAGGAGTTAGGGTTTAGTGTAAATGTAGGAGTTAGTGTTTAGTGTAAATGTAGGAGTTAGGGTTTAGTGTAAATGTAGGGGTTAGGGTTTAGTGTAAATGTAGGAGTTAGTGTTTAGTGTAAATGTAGGAATTAGTGTTTAGTGTAAATGTAGGAGTTAGGGTTTAGTGTAAATGTAGGAGTTAGTGTTTAGTGTAAATGTAGATGTTAGGGTTAAGTGTAAATGTAGGATGTAGGGTTTAGTGTAAATGTAGGATATAGGGTTTAGTGTAAATGTAGAAGTTAGGGTTTAGTGTAAATGTAGGATGTAGGGTTTAGTGTAAATGTGGGAGTTAGTGTTTGGTGTAAATGTAGGAGTTAGGGTTTAGTGTAAATGTAGGAGTTAGTGTTTAGTGTAAATGTAGGAGTTAGGGTTTAGTGTAAATGTAGGAGTTAGGGTTTAGTGTAAATGTAGGAGTTAGGGTTTAGTGTAAGTGTAGGAGTTAGTGTTTAGTGTAAATGTAGGAGTTAGGGTTTAGTGTAAATGTAGGAATTAGTGTTTAGTGTAAATGTAGGAGTTAGGGTTTAGTGTAAATGTAGGAGTTAGTGTTTAGTGTAAATGTAGAAGTTAGGGTTTAGTGTAAATGTAGGATGTAGGGTTTAGTGTAGAAGTAAGAGTTAGTGTTTAGTGTAAATGTAGGAGTTAGGGTTTAGTGTAAATGTAGGAGTTAGTGTTTAGTGTAAATGTAGAAGTTAGGGTTAAGTGTAAATGTAGGATGTAGGGTTTAGTGTAAATGTAGGATATAGGGTTTAGTGTAAATGTAGAAGTTAGGGTTTAGTGTAAATGTAGGATGTAGGGTTTAGTGTAAATGTGGGAGTTAGTGTTTAGTGTAAATGTAGGAGTTAGGGTTTAGTGTAAATGTAGGATGTAGGGTTTAGTGTAAATGTAAGAGTTAGTGTTTAGTGTAAATGTAGGAGTTAGGGTTTAGTGTAGATGTAGGAGTTAAAGTTTAGTGTAAATGTAGGAGTTAGTGTTTAGTGTAAATGTAGGAGTCAGGGTTTAGTGTAAATGTAGGAGTTAGTGTTTAGTGTAAATGTAGGAGTTAGTGTTTAGTGTAAATGTAGGAGTTAGTGTTTAGTGTAAATGTAGGAGTTAGTGTTTAGTGTAAATGTAGGGGTTACTGTTTAGTGTAAATGTAGGAGTTAGTGTTTAGTGTAAATGTAGGAGTTAGGGTTTAGTGTAAATGTAGGAGTTAGTGTTTAGTGTAAATGTAGGAGTTAGGGTTTAGTGTAAATGTAGGATTTAGGGTTTAGTGTAAATGTAGGAGTTAGTGTTTAGTGTAAATGTAGGAGTTAGGGTTTAGTGTAAATGTAGGATTTAGGGTTTAGTGTAAATGTAGGAGTTAGTGTTTAGTGTAAATGTAGGATTTAGGGTTTAGTGTAAATGTAGGAGTTAGTGTTTAGTGTAAATGTAGGATTTAGGGTTTAGTGTAAATGTAGGAGTTAGTGTTTAGTGTAAATGTAGGGGTTAGTGTTTAGTGTAAATGTAGGAGTTAGTGTTTAGTGTAAATGTAGGAGTTAGGGTTTAGTGTAAATGTAGGAGTTAGTGTTTAGTGTAAATGTAGGGGTTAGTTTTTAGTGTAAATGTAGGAGTTAGTGTTTAGTGTAAATGTAGGAGTTAGGGTTTAGTGTAAATGTAGGAGTTAGTGTTTAGTGTAAATGTACGGGTTAGTTTTTAGTGTAAATGTAGGAGTTAGTGTTTAGTGTAAATGTAGGGGTTAGGGTTTAGTGTAAATGTAGGAGTTAGTGTTTAGTGTAAATGTAGGGCTTAGTGTTTAGTGTAAATGTAGGAGTTAGTGTTTAGTGTAAATGTAGGAGTTAGTGTTTAGTGTAAATGTAGGAGTTAGGGTTTAGTGTAAATGTAGGAGTTAGGGTTTAGTGTAAATGTAGAGGTTAGGGTTTAGTGTAAATGTAGGAGTGAGTGTTTAGTGTAAATGTAGGAGTTAGTGTTTAGTGTAAATGTAGGAGTTAGGGTTTAGTGTAAATGTAGAGGTTAGGGTTTAGTGTAAATGTAGGGGTTAGTGTTTAGTGTAAATGTAGGGGTTAGTGTTTAGTGTAAATGTAGGGGTTAGTGTTTAGTGTAAATGTAGGGGTTAGTGTTTAGTGTAAATGTAGGAGTGAGTGTTTAGTGTAAATGTAGGAGTTAGTGTTTAGTGTAGATGTAGGGGTTAGTGTTTAGTGGAAATGTAGGAGTTAGGGTTTAGTGTAAATGTAGGAGTTAGGGTTTAGTGTAAATGTAGAGGTTAGGGTTTAGTGTAAATGTAGGGGTTAGTCTTTAGTGTAAATGTAGGGGTTAGTGTTTAGTGTAAATGTAGGGGTTAGTGTTTAGTGTAAATGTAGGAGTTAGGGTTTAGTGTAAATGTAGGGGTTAGTGTTTAGTGTAGATGTAGGGGTTAGTGTTTAGTGTAAATGTAGGAGTTAGTGTTTAGTGTAAATGTAGGGGTTAGTGTTTAGTGTAAATGTAGGGGTTAGTGTTTAGTGTAAATGTAGGATGTAGGGTTTAGTTTCTTGTGATAAACTTCAAGCTGCTTCAGATCTGAGAACATCCACAGGTGTTTCTCTCCATCCTACCACTGTGAGATGACACTTCAACCCAAGCAGTGTAAGAAGCTCCTCACTGAGAAAAGGAGATCAAACAGGCACATCAAACAAAGAAGCTTCTGCTGTTCTCCAAACAGTGGACTGACCACCCCAGAGTCCAGAGCCTTAACCTCACTGGACGTTTTTGGGCTCATCTGGATGGTGAGGAGCAACTTCTAGGACTGAACTTAAAGACTGATAAGATGAAGGGCTATGAAATATAACCGCAGGGTGGTCTCTGACTTCTGAGCCAGTCAAGGTGAAGAACGAAGATATGCTCAATATGTGTTCTTCCCTTCAGAACATGAAAGTGTAGAGGAGGAGTCAGAACCGCGCGCGCGCTAGAGAAAGAGAGAGAGAGAGAGGGAGAGAGAGAGAGTGAGAGGGGAAGAGAGAGAGAGCCGGGCTAGATCGTGCTCTTGGTTCGTCTTTATTTTGCTTTTTCTGCTCCGGAGCTGATGCAGTGGCTCTGAAGCGGAGGAGCCAGGAGGAGGAGGAGCAGGAGGAGGAGGCTGAGATGGGAAACCCACGGAGGAGAGAGAGAGAAGAAACAGAGGAATAAACACGGAATAACCGCGTCCCTCTCTCTCTCTTTTTTTCGTCTGGTGGGTTTTTTTTGGAGGGGGGGGGGAGTTTGTTGCATCCCCTGTTCTCCGTGACGCGCTGGCGGTAGTGCGGCTGCTGGCCGGGCCGAACAGAAGGGTGTTGTCAGAAACCCAAAAAAGGAGGGAGGAAGGAGGAAAAGAGAAGAAGGAGCAGACGAAGAAGGAGCAGAGGAGGAGGAAGGAAGAGAGGAAGGAAGGAGGGAGACTGGGGCACGCGGAGAGAAAAAAAAAGGTGAATCGACGCGCGCGCGCTCGCGCCAGAGAGAGCGAGAGCGAGGAAAGAGAGAGAGAGAGCGCGCGAGCGAGGCTGCGACACTTGTACGACGAATTAAAAGGCCGAGCGATAAAAATAAAAGTGAAGGCGATGGCGTGAAGCGCGAGCGAGCCCGCGAGGAGTGAAAGGCGGATAGAGAGAGAGAGATAAAGAGGAAGAAGCGGAGGAGAAAGAGTCCGCAGCCGCATCTCCGCCTGAGCGCCGGGAAGCCTCGCGATCAGGTAAGATCAGGGAATACGCGCGAGCCTGCGTACGTATGCATGTGTATATCTATCTATGTATGTATGTATGTGAGTGTGTGCGCGCGCGCGCGGGGGCTCTCGCGCGTGTGTGCATGCACGATCTGTTGCTCAACACCAGCAGCGGCTCGCGCGTGCATCGATCGGCGGTGTGCAGCGTCACCGTCGTGATGAAGCGAGGCTCGCTCGCATACATTAGAGCGCGAGGGCACCGACTGACTCTGCGTGGAAATGCGTCTGCGCTCAATGCGTCTCCCAGTGTGCAGCGCGCGACCACCGCTAGCATGGCTGGCCGCGGGGACGATGAACTGACGCTCCTTCCGCCGCTGGTTAGCGAGGTCCACCGCTTTCGTGTGTGCGTCTGCACTTGAAAGAAGACGACCCCCCCCCATCCTCCCCTTCCCCAAACACCCGACCACCCCCTTCCCCCCACCCCCCCCCCCAACCTCTCTGCCTGGCGCTCAATGTTTAATGCCGTTTACGTAAGTGTGAAGGAAGCCAGCACGAGCTGAAGGCCCACCTCGATGGTCCATCCGCCTCAGGAACCCGCAAGAGTCTCGAGGATGGACGCCGAGGACTCGTTGTAGCACCCACAACCCCCCCACCACCCCTTCTCACCCCCCCACCCACCCCCAAGTCCAGCCAGGGGGACATTTATATGCTAGGCTGGTTGGGCCGCTGCTCAGTCAATGGCAGAATTCAGCGCGGACAAGGAAAGCTCTGTTCGTGCCGAGGCCTTTCATATTTCCCTGTTTACCAGCCTCGGGAACACCTGATCCCGCTGATTGGCTCATGGCTGGGAATGTGAGTTGTCACGCACGGACACTCCACCGGTCAGCATCGCCCGAAAAAGTGCTATCGAACTGACCTGCCTATGTGGTTTTCCAAGCTACATCTATAGACTTCGCTACTGTTTGTTGCTACGTGTTGTCAAGTCAGTCTAATCTCTTAGCAATCAATGACCAATCGTCCAGGCAACGTGATGCCGAGCTGGTGGTCTTCTTATTTCCAAAAAGTAATTCCAATATTCCAGTATTTGGTTCAACGATCCAGTGGTTGGATTGGCATTAGTTGGGATAAGCATTAGGTGGGAATTGGTGTTCTTTGCTCTTGGGCTCCCTCTATAGAGTGTAATTGACTATTACACCACCAGTAGCTCTACTGGTCGACTGCACGGGTGCATTTGTTGATGTGCTGCAGGTATAGAATCCGAATCCCCATCACATGCCTGAGCGTCACATAGGCTACTGATTATGATAAGGATCTTCTATGCAACCAGAATCGTGAGCCTAGTCTGTAGCAGCCATATGCCTGTGTGACGCGTGTGCACATGAATGTGGTTCGGAATCTTTAAGGGGGTCGGAATTTAGCACATCAAAAGCTCTAGACGAGGAGGAACCATGTGGATGTACATACGAGGTAGAGGAAGGTTACAGGACTTTATTACAGGAGCTTCAAACTTTCAAGGACGAGATTGAAACGGAACTGAGGTTTTTCCATACGGGAATGCTACAGCACGGAATATGTTTGCTGTTTCCTGGTCAGCTGTGAGACTGTCTTGCGTCTGTTCATCTCTTTTAGCTAGTCTGATCTCTTGCAGCCTCTGGCAGCGTCGTCTTCCATGTTGGGAATACCGAGCTGCTTCTTACTATACTTGTTTTTGTGGTTAAGGCCTATAGGCCTATAGCAGGCGTTCCGGGCCCGGAGCAGGAATAACAGAGATGCCCTTCTCCCAGTTACAAGTCCCATTAAAGCGATTTAGATGCTGTTATTTTAGGATAAAATCGTTACGTAATGTTTGCTTTAGGATGTAAACAAAGTCAAACACACTGAGTCAGAACTGTCCACAGTGGTGGTGAATGGAACCAGGCGTCTACAGAGAGTTCACTGGTCTGAAAGGGTTGTGAACACTCTGCCTGATGTCCTGAAGATGTTGTTCTATGATAGTTTTGTCCATGAAATCCATTCATGGTGGAGGGATACGTTAAAAGGAGGGCGTTGTGAGGCAAAATAGTGCCCAAAGAAAATTTATTGTTTTCAGATTTAGCATCACCAACATTTATATAAACCCAGAAGACACATGTAGGTTCACTGGTGGGTTTTGGTAGGAAATACAATGAGTATGTTTGTGTTGTAGACATGGAGGTCCCATCAGCACCACTGTGAAGAACATCTGAACCATCTCTCACCAAAACCAGTCAGAATCACTTTTATTATATCTCAAACGCTGAATTATGTATATGTTTCCATTATGTTGAAAGTGTATGTACGGTATTCTCGTATATGTTGTGGTGGTCTGGTGATGCATGTAGCTTCTACATGGACTGGTTTTTTAATGGAGAGCTTCAGTCTGTGAAGAACGGCGAGCTGCTTTCATATAGGCCACTATACCTCCATGTACGTTTCTCTCAAGGGGCTTTAGAGTGCTTAGAGTGAAGCATGAGGCCAGAAGAACAGTGAATGCTACGCTGTATAGCTAGAAGTATCCAGGTAGTCCATCTAATCAGTGAACTCAGCTACTTTAAGGTGCACCAATTGCTGACACAGGCATTCATTCATTCACACAGCTTGTGGAGCCTCCATAGAAATCACTGACCAGTAGAATGGGGCGCTCTGGAGGAACCACATGTGAGCCGAGTGTGGGCTACCAGGGTATAAAGCCCACCAGCATTGGGCTGTGGAGTAGAGGTACTGTGTGCTATGAAGTGATGGAGCTCCATCCTTATTATCCAGCATCAGTACCTCACTAACGCTCAATCAAATCCCCACAGCAATGTTTAACATCAGTATCTGACCTCACTAACGCTCAATCAAATCCATCAATATCTGACCTCAAAAATACTCAATCAAATCCTCACAGCAATGTTCCAACATTAGTATCTGACCTCACTAACACTCAACCAAATCATCACAGCAATGTTCAACATCAGTACCTGACCTCACTAACACTCAATCAAATCCTCAAAGCAATGTTCCAACATCAGTACCTGACCTTACTAATACTCAATCAAATCCTCACAGCAATGTTCCAACTCATTTTCACACCCAAACCTGCTAATCCACAGATATACTGACCAGCACTCCTCTATTTGTCATTTATTCATTCCTCGTTCCTCCCATAGGATCCCATTCGTTTTCGGCAAAACCCAAACCTCAGGGTTTCATGGTAACGTACAGCCTCCAGACTCCATGTTCTTCTTTTAAGGAAGATCCCCAACCTCTAATCCAAAGACATACTGGCCCTCACTCCTCTATTTGTCATTTATTCATCCCTCGTTCCTCCCATAGGGTCCCATTCGTTTTCGGCCAAACCCAAACCTCAGGGTTTAATGGTACGTACCGCCGCCACACTCTGTGTTCTTCTTTTGACGCAGATCCCCAACCTCTAATCATTTATTCATCCCTCGTTTCTCGCATAGGGTCCCATTCTTTTTCGGCCAAACCCAAACATTATGTTTTCGTTCAACCTACAGCCTCCAAACTGCCTGTACTCACTTAGGACAGATCCCCAACCTCTAATCCACAGACACACTGACCCTCACTCCTCTATTTATCATTTATGAGCAACCGTCCTGCATTTTCTTTTCTACACAGTTTTCTTTTGCTTGTTATTTTATAATTTGCAGAAACATCCCCACATTGCATATAACAGTGGTCTCCTGTTACTGTGGCCTTATGTTATTATTATGATTCTCTTAGTCTGGGCTTTATTAAAAAAGAGGGCCGTCTGCTGATGTGTGCCGGTCTATATTAGGGCAGGTAAGCTCTGCGACCTTACAGGTGTGTAATTTAGGTCTGCCGCTGAGTCATGCGATGAAATCAGGCCAAAGCGTCTTTATTAATCTTGCTAAATGTACCACGGGGCTTTTAAACGTTCTGCCCAAAATGGCTCCGGCTCGGAGCGGTCGAGGGGGCCGTTAGAGGGATTTATGTCGTAGGCTGGAGCGATGCTGGGAGATGGCTCGGACAAGACAGGCCTCGGAACGGATAAATAATGCAGAGGAACGCAGTGTTAACTGGCTGATAACCCTGCACGCGCTCCTG
This sequence comes from Megaleporinus macrocephalus, assembly GCA_021613375.1. Lineage (NCBI taxonomy): Eukaryota > Metazoa > Chordata > Actinopteri > Characiformes > Anostomidae > Megaleporinus > Megaleporinus macrocephalus. The sequence goes on along the minus strand of CM038720.1, from coordinate 3,101,275 downwards.
GCTTGTGCTGCGCTGTATGTACCGCACGTGTGTGTACGTGTTTAAGGAAAGGTCTGAGTGTGTGTGTGTTGTGTTGAGGAGGACTTGCGTGGACTGCAGGCTGATTAAAGTTTAAAGTGTTAGAGCCGAGTGGGAGTTCTGCTGAGGGATGAGTTCTGCTCGGTGCCTCCGCTCTTTCACAAAGTCGCAAACACATTTCCTCATATTCTCTCTTTTCTGGCTTTTCAAGTCCAGGCTTTCGAATAAGGCCCAGTTTCTGAAAAACAGCCCGTACGATGGTGGAGCGAAGCTGTTTGAGCAGCGACTGTTGTGACTACTTGGTTAAAAGATTGATTACTTGATTATTGGTTCAATAACATTCAATGAATTTGATAGTCAACATTGCTCTAACAAGGAATCTCTACAGTGATCAACAGCAATGCTCAACATCAGTACCTGACCTCACCAACACTCAATCAAATCCTCACAGCAATTATCCAGCATCAGTACCTCACTAATGCTCAATCAAATCCATCAGTACCTCACTGACCTCACAAATACTCAATCAAATCCTCACAGCAATGTTCAACATCAGTACCTGACCTCACTAACGCTCAATCACATCCTCAAAGCAATGTACAACATCAGTACCTGACCTCACTAACACTCAATCAAATCCTCACAGCAATGTTCAACATCAGTACCTAACCTCACTAACACTCAATCAAATCCTCACAGCAATTATCCAGCATCAGTACCTCACTAACGCTCAATCAAATCCATCAGTACCTCACTGACCTCACAAATACTCAATCAAATCCTCACAGCAATGTTCAACATCAGTACCTGACCTCACTAACACTCAATCTCATCCTCAAAGCAATGTACAACATCAGTACCTGACCTCACTAACATTCAATCAAATCCTCACAGCAATGTTCAACATCAGTACCTGACCTCACTAATACTCAATCAAATCCTCTCAGCAATGTTCAACATCAGTACCTGACCTCACCAACACTCAATCACATCCTCACAGCAATGTTCAACATCAGGACCTGACATCACTAATACTCAATCAAATCCTCTCAGCAATGTTCAACATCAGTACCTGACCTCACTAACACTCAATCAGATCCTCACAGCAATGTTCAACACCAGTACCTGACCTCACTAATACTCAATCAGATCCTCACAGCAATGTTCAACATGAGTACCTGACCACACTAACACTCAATCAAAGCTTCACAACAATGTTCAACATCAGTACCTGACCTCACTAACACTCAATCAAATCCTCTCAGCAATGTTCAACATCAGTACCTGACCTCACTAACACTCAATCAAAGCTTCACAGCAATGTTCAACATCAGTACCTGACCTCACTAACACTCAATCAAAGCTTCACAGCAATGTTCAACATCAGTACCTGACCTCACTAACACTCAATCAGATCCTCACAGCAATGTTCAACATGAGTACCTGACCTCACTTACACTCAATCAAATCCTCACAGCAATGTTCAACATCAGTACCTGACCTCACTAACACTCAATCAAATCCTCACAGCGATGTTCAACATCAGTACCAGACCTCACTAACACTCAATCAAATCCTTACAGCAATGTTCAACATCAGTACCTGACCTCACTAACACTTAATGAAATCCTCACAGCAATGTTCAACATGAGTACCTGACCTCACTAACACTCAATCAAATCCTCACAGCAATGTTGAACATCAGTACCAGACCTCACTAACATTCAATCAAATCCTCACAGCAATGTTCAACATCAGTACCTGACCTCACTAACACTCAATCAAATCCTTACAGCAATGTTCAACATCAGTACCTGACCTCACTAACACTTAATGAAATCCTCACAGCAATGTTCAACATCAGTACCAGACCTCACTAACACTTAATGAAATCCTCACAGCAATGTTCAACATCAGTACCTGACCTCACTAACACTCAGTCAGATCCTCACAGCAATGTTCAACATCAGTACCTGACCTCACTAACACTCAATCAGATCCTCACAGCAATGTTCAACACGAGTACCTGACCTCACTAATACTCAATCAGATCCTCACAGCAATGTTCAACATCAGTATCTGACCTCACTAACACTCAATCAAATCCTCACAGCAATGTTCAACATCAGTACCTGACCTCACTAATACTCAATCAAATTCTCTCAGCAATGTTCAACATCAGTACCAGACCTCACTAACACTCAATCAAATCCTTACAGCAATGTTCAACATCAGTACCTGACCTCACTAACACTTAATGAAATCCTCACAGCCATTCTCCATTATCAGTAACTGACCTAATTAGTACTCAATCAAATCCTCACAGCAGTGTTCCAGCATCAGTACTGGACCTCACAATCCTTCCTTTTGAAGTCGAGTGTGTTGAATAAGGCCCAGTTTCTGAAAAACAGCCTGTAAGATGGTGGAGCGCTGCTGTTTGAGCAGGGACTGTCATGACTACAGGATTAAGTGCTAGATTAAAAGTTGATTACTTGATTATTGGTTCAATAACATTTGCTAAATCTGACATCCGGTCAAATAACCAACAAGTTTGCCACCATTGTTCTAATGAGGGATCCCTACAGTGATCAACAGGGAGTTAGGCAAGGATGTCCACTGTTACCCTTGCTGTTCATCCTGAACGCTGATCATATCGTAATTTAAGTAGGAGTGGAGGAAAATGATCTAGGATTCAGGATTAGTTGAAAAATATCAATAACAATCTTTGGGCAGAAATCCGGATGACCTGAGGGCCCTAGTGAAGAAGGTTGAAGCACAGATTGTAAACAGGGCTCTTCAGCTCAATATTAAGAAGACTGTGTTCAGACTGCAAGCAAGTCAGAATTGTTTCTCAAATCAGATCTCTTGAGACAACTGTCCACACTTTTATTTGTAAGTGATCAGATCGGATTTGTGGGCGCAGTCATCACCCACCTACCTGCATGTGGTAACAACATTGGCGTCAGTAAATGCGTAACCGTGCTGGTGACATGACTTTCATAAGTGGAAGCAGGAGGGATAGAGGTGCATCATTTCACCCTCCAGACAACCCTCTTCCTCTTTTACCTTCAACACTTCCAATCACGATGGTCCGGTAAACTGGTTCTTCTCGTCTTCTTCAGTTCAGTGAAGCCACCTCCCCAGCATGGATACATTGACACCCATGTTGTTACCACAGCAGCCCATGGTGATGAGGGTGGCGATGTTTGGATGCATCTGATTTAAGAAGCAAATCTGATTCGCTTGCCATCTTTCAAGTGATGGTTCACAGCTGTTGGGTGCTCATCTCCAGTCCCAGCACCTATTATACTCTGGATTTGACATTGTTGTTGTTTGTCGCATTGCAAGACACAGTTTTAAATCGGATTTGAGTGTCCAGAGCATCCAGACTTGCTCAAGGTCACTTCAGTTGCTTCCTGTCGGTTCATGGGATGAAACCGGCAACTTCCAAGGCTGGTTCCCCAATCTCCAGTCCACTGCTGCCCCTATCATGTGGCTCTTTGCTGTCCAGACTATCAACAGTTAATCTGGATACAACCTGGATATGCCAATCGGATTTGGGCTGGCAGCCTGGACGTAGCCTAAGGTTGTGTTGACAGGCATGACTGCTGACCGTTGATGTAGAAGATGTGGAAGTGGTGGACAGCTTTTACCTACTCGGATTAATTATTAACAACTGACGCTCCACCACTCAAGGAATATGGCACACTCGGCAGAACAAGGATGTAGGAGCTTGAAGAGATCTTCCAGGGCATTTGTCTCTGCAAACAGAAATCAGAGTTGTCCACACTGTGGTCTTCTCTGTGGCTTTTAATGGAAGTGAAAGCTGGACTGTAAGCAAACGTGACAGGAAACTATATAAACGCTTTTGAATTTCGGTGTTGGTGAAGAACTTTGAGAGACCCTTGGACAAATGGATCCCAGAGCAAATCAAGCCTCACCTGTCACTCAAAGCCCTCTACACTGAAGCTCTTATATTGGACTATTTCTGAGAAGAACCAGTTTGCTGGAAACGACTATCATGATTGGAAGATTTGAAGATTTGAAGGAGAAAGAGGATGACCAGCCATGCAGAAGCCTGAAGACCCGAACAGAAGATAGGACACTCTTCAGGAACACTATCCATAGGGTCTTACAGTAATTTTAACATTGAGCACAGTTTTAAGAATGATGGGGGGGATTCAAAATGATGAATTTCTATCCATGTCTGGGCATCTAAATAAACCCATTCCAAAAGAGAAATGGGAATTTTTGATTGGATTAGCATTCCAGAGAGAGTTTCCTTTATTTGTAGAGGGTGATTGTGGTAAAATTAACAAATGCAGATACCTTAGCATAGTAGCCTGGAATCTTATAACTATTCTTATTCTTTGTAGCAAATATCTGTTGATACTGAGGTGATTATAATATCATGAGGAACAGTTAGTGTAGAGTTGCAACTTATACTTGGGCTTGTGGTCTTTGGTCCAGGACTTGTGCCACAAGGGCTCTGATTCTGCATTTGTATAGGTCGTAATAAAGATCATGTGGATGTTCTGTGAATGTCCAGGGAGGCAGCTTAGGACGCAAGACATAGGAAATTACCCCCTAGTAATTTAGGGATGTGGACAGGTGTTTTACATGAACAGTTTCCCAAACCAACAGGATACAAATTAAGCCCCCTTGAGCAAGACACCAAACCTGCAACTGCTCCCCAGGCACTGTGGATAGGGCTGCCCACCACTCTGGGCAACCTGTGACTCCTAAGCATGTCTTAGGTAGGGTGTAATATCACAGTGCATGTATGGGTTACCCAGTGTTTCACAGAGGTGGTCTAACTCGAGGTACATCCTGGTCCTTGTAAGGCTCCAGCACAGCAGGGCACCTTTTGCAGCTGCCCAGGGAAAAACATGCTGTCCAGCACTGTGTTAGCATGACGCTGAGCGGGATATCAATCACCTAAGCTGAGACACATATATATATATTTATATAGATATATATGTATTAGTACAAGAATGTGTTAAGAACATGTACTGTTGTGTCACCACACCACATAATGTGTATGCTGGGCAGATTTAGGTTCATTGTGGGCGGATAGCGGGTGGAGTGGTGGGTTTTCCAGAGTAGAGCATAGGGCTGTGTTTTTAGTGGCTGGAGAGGTTTCTTCCCACCATATTTAGTGTTGTTTTTAGCAAATTAAACATAAAGCTGTAGTTATAAACCATATAACATAAACCATAGCTCTTAGTCATCTAAAATACTCCAAATAACTCCAAATAATACAGGATTTTATGAGGTTTTTTATTGATAGCAATGTTTAACCATATATAGAAAAAACTTGCCCTTGATCGTAATGCTAACACTATGGCGGCTTTCAAGTTGGCGGCCACATTCAGGACATAGCCTAAAACATAGCCCCCTCACCTGTTACTTGCAGAGGTATTCAGATACATCATATATATATATATATATATGTTATGTCTGTTTGGCAAATTCAATTTATGTTAATTTGTACATTTTTATAACAGATCTTTGAATAATTGAATAATCAACTTTGGGAATTGTCTCATTTTCGTGATTATATGATAATTTTCCTAATTTTCAAGGCGTTTAACTGTGAGTATAAAGGAATCTTAAGAAAAAGCATTGCCTGGTTTGTTATTGTTCAGGTAAGTCAGTTAAGTCAGTAATGAATAGATGACTGTGTAGCTAATAGAGCGGAGACTGACAGGCGGGTCTAACTGGTAGACGTCTTTTCGTGTAATTCAAGGTAACGTAATAGAGTTTAATAGACTCATCAGTCAGTTGATTGTTATTGTGTACACGGTAAAGAACTTCCTATAAAAAAAGCTTCCTTGTCCTTCGTCTGTAATTACGTGGCAGTAAAATATCATCATTTTTATGGACGCTCGCACACTCGCATCTCACAAACCTCAGCCTGGTGTTCGCATGTGTTCAGCAGGCCGCTCACTGCTACGCCGAGAATTTCATTCCAAGGCTGTCATTTCACACCTTTAACCCACCCCAGTCTTTCAGTCGGGGGGCTACGTCAGGTGATGAAGTCAGGAGGTTATTGCATTATTTATAAGTGATACATAATGCATTTAAAGGAGTACATTAGTAGGCTTTAATGTGGGTCAACTGATTTATGATGATGGCAAAGTTCAGAGTTTAATGCCACATCATTTGCTGCCAGTAATGCTTGTGCAGCAGAAGTACAGCTATTATCCAGTACGAGAGTTTGGAATCATGATGGAATCACCGGAACTGGTATTCAATAATAACTTGAACAGTGTAGACTGAAATATTATAATGTAATATTAAGTTTTTAAAAAGTTTTGAAAGGATATATTACATTTATTAGAATAGATCATCAAAATTTGTTATATATTATTGTGCTATTAAAATGTTTGTAAAATTAATATAATTTATTAGCATTTTCTTGTTGATATCAAATGTATTAGAATTGTTTTCTTTTCTTAATTTCGGAAATTAATTTTAATAAAACCTTATATTGATTATTGAGTTTCTTGATGGTATACATTATTACTTTTATATTTTAAGGCAGTCAGGTTTTAGCCTAACATTAATTCACCTCAAGTTTTAAATTTCAACTTTCAATTTTATGTAAATGTAAATTTAAAATTTAAAGTTGAAACTTTAAATTAAAATTGATATATTTTTTCTCTCAACAACTAAAAATTACATTTTATTATTGAAAACTGTGATATTCATCTTTTGAATAGAGATATTAATATTTCTGAATTGTGGCGTATCGTATGTTTGTGGTGCGAAGCTTATGGTAAGTTTGTTAAGCTTGCGTTGGAGCTGGAATGTCTTTAAAGGGGTCTTGTGTTAAAGTCTGGCTTCGAGGTTTGAAGCAGCCAGATGTTTTTCTGTCAGCCTTTGTTTATCTCCCCAAGATCCACTCAGGGCTGAACACCAAACACGCACTAGTCGCACAACTACAGGCCGCCTGTACATCATGACAGCAGTGATAATAGAGATTTGAGATATATTACATTAAGTGAATACACTGGCTGTGGTTTCTTTAGTACACCAGGTGGCGCTGTGTGCTGTTTACTCTTTATCGCTGGTTTGGTTAGTTGTAAGTGAATGGCTAGACTTCTACTAGAGCTTCAGTTTGGATTCTAATTTTATTAGAACAAGCAAGTGAAACAATTGTAAGGTAATTTTATGTCTATGCTCAGATATGTTGTGTTCTTTATGTATAGTTGCAAATTTTGTATAAGTTTTTTTTGCTATTTTAAAAATAATTTATTAATGATAAATAGTATGTTGTATCTGGTGGTATCTGTTCAAGGTTTGATTACCATGAATATTAATTTTATTACAGCTTTATGCTGGAATATTTAATGTCAGATATTCAAAAATTAGTTTTTATATTATAATTTCAACCTAGATAAGAATTATATTAGAAATGTATTCACAATATAAATTTGCTTAGAAATTAATTATGGATGTTATAGATTTTATTAGGCACTCATTCTACACATTAATGTAGTTAGAGATTAATTTGAGATATTATTTAATTCCAGTCTATAAACTAATTGTATTAGAAATTCATTGTGGATGTTCATTTTATTAGAAATTTCATTCTGAATATGAATTTGATTAGAAGTTTATTTTTTGATATTAAAAGAGATATTTTATTGCAGTTAAATAAAAAAATATATAATGGAATTACGAGTTTAGATTGAATGATTCAGGATTAATTTATAATCAAATTAATATCTTGATTAGACCTGTATTAAAATTAATATTCAGCATTTATCAACACTGTAACTGCAATAAAATATCTTTTTTAATATCAAAAAATAAATTTCTAATCAAATTCATATTCAGAATGGAACTTAATATAATTAATTCATATTCAGAATGGAACTTAATATAATTCATATCTAGAATTGATTTCTAATATAATTAACATCAATAATGAATTTTTATGTATTGAATTAATATATAGACTGGAATTAAATAATATCTCAAATGGATCTCTAACTACATTAATGTGTAGAATGAGTGCCTAATAAAATTTACATCCAGAAATAATTCCTAAGCAAATTCATAATGTGAATACATTTCTGATAATTCTTATCTAGATTGAAATTATAGTATAAAAACTAATTTTTCACAAATTTACAATCTAAGTAGAATGTCTAATATAGTGAATATCTGACATTAAATATTCCAGCATAAAGCTGTAATGAAATTAATATTCATGGTGATCAAATCTTGAACAGATAACTACAGTACTTATAGTACAACATATTATTTATCATTAATCAATTATTTTAAAATAGCAAAAAAACCTTACAAAACATGCAACTATGCATAAAGAACACAATAATATTTCTGAGCATATACAAAAAATTACATTCTAAGTATCTCACTTGCTTGTTCTAAAATTAGAATCCAAAATTAAGTAGAAGTCTAGCCATTCACTTCATATATATATATATATAAGGCAAAGAAGCAGTAGAGCCAAGACTCTGTCCACTCATCCGTCCATCTGCTAAAGAGCCCCGTGGCTCTGTGGGAAACTCCTCACACCTTCACCTTCTCCAGACAGGTAT
>CM038720.1:3050181-3087681 GCA_021613375.1 Megaleporinus macrocephalus | reverse complement strand
TATTCCTTCTGGATTCTTTTCTGGAATCATAGCTTGCCATATAAAATTTTCCTTCAGGATTCCTTTCGGTAATCACATGTCTTTATCAGATTTTCCTTCTGGATTCCTTTCTGGAATCGTAGCTTTCCATATTAGATATTCCTTCTGGATTCCTCTCTGGAATCACAGCTTTCCATATAAAATATTCCTTCTGGATTCCTTTCTGGAATCGTAGCTTTCCATATTAGATATTCCTTCTGGATTCCTCTCTGGAATCACAGCTTTCCATATAAAATATTCCTTCAGGATTCCTTTTTGGAATCACATCTGTCATTATCAGATATTCCTTCTGGGTTCCTTTCTGGAATCAAAGCTTTCCATGTTAGATATTCCCTCTGGATTCCTTTCTGGAATCACAGCTTTCCATATTAGATATTCTTTCTGGATTTCTTTCTGAAATCACAGCTTTCCATATTAGATATTCCTTCTGGATTCCTTTCTGGAATCACATCTGTCTTTATCAGATTTTCCTTCTGGATTCCTTTCTGGAATCATAGCTTTCCATATTAGATATTCCTTCTGGATTCCTTTCTGGAATCACAGCTTTCCATATAAAATATTCCTTCAGGATTCCTTTTTGGAATCACATGTCATTATCAGATATTCCTTCTGGATTCCTTTCTGGAATCACAGCTTTTCATATAAAATATTCCTTCTGGATTCCTTTTTGGAATCACATCTGTCATTATCAGATATTCCTTCTGGGTTCCTTTCTGGAATCACAGCTTTCTGGATAACAGCTTTCCAGATTGCATCTTTCTGGGCAGCTAGATCACAGTTCTCTTCTGGAATCACATATTTCTGAATCAGTTTTCTGAATAGCATCTTTCCTCATCACCACTTTCTGGAATCACAATTTTCCAGAACCACATCTTTCTGAATCATATCATTCCATATCAGTTTCCTTCCGAGTTCCTTTGTTTCCTGAAGGAAAACTTTCCAGGTCACATATTCCTGGCTTGTAATCTGTCTAGATCAGGGTTTCTACAGGATTCATATCTTTGAGGATCACATTATTCCAGAATAGGGTTTGCAGTGTTTGAGTCATTGACCAAACGCTGACATCATCAATAAAAGCACTGCGGATGAAAATGCTTTGAAGTGACGTATAAATCCGACTTTACTGTCCTGCACACTGACAACTAACCTCTACACATCTTTAAATAACAGATCTTATTAGTATAAATACCGATATCCCGATAACGCTCAGGAAACCATCCAGCATGCCGCTGTTCGGGGAGCTGAGCGCTGCAGATTGGGACGCGTCCCTGAAGGACTCTGTTTGCTGTCACGCCTCTTTTGCTCCGAAAGCGTTTGACTGCTCTCCTGAGGCCGTGCCGGTCATGTCCAGGCATCGAGCGGTCATGCATATCTGACCGGACACTTTAAAGAGCCTCCATCTCCATTTCTATCGATCCGGGGACACTTTAGAAAGCCGAATGGATGTTGAGCCAACAGGGACCTTCGCTTATCCCGCCCTCGGAAGCAGCTCTGAATGCAGATCCCGCTGATTCGCTCTGCTAAGCTGATAAACATCCATATCTCCATATTTTCCAAATCATTCCCGAGCTGCTTTACAGCTGCTGCTCTGAACCAACGACCTATATCATTCAGTAACTACTATTAGTATTCAGTATCAGCTATCAATCATTTAGCCTCCAATATGAATTAATCAGTAACTACTATTAGTATTCAGTATCAGCTATCAATCATTTAGCCTCCAATATGAATTAATCAGTAACTACTATTAGCATTCAGTATCAGCTATCAATCATTTAGCCTCCAATATGAATTATTCAGTAACTACTATTAGTATTCAGTATCAGCTATCAATCATTTAGCCTCCACTATGAATTAATCAGTAACTACTATTAGTATTCAGTATCAGCTATCAATCATTTAGCCTCCAATATGAATTAATCAGTAACTACTATTAGTATTCAGTATCAGCTATCAATCATTTAGCCTCCAATATGAATTAATCAGTAACTACTATTAGTATTCAGTATCAGCTATCAATCATTTAGCCTCCAATATGAATTATTCAGTAACTACTATTAGTATTCAGTATCAGCTATCAATCATTTAGCGTCTACTATGAATTATTCAGTAACCAGTATGAATTATTCAGCATCTAATATGAATTATTGAGTAACCGCTATGAATTATTTAGCATTTACTCTGAAATATTCAGTAATCACTATGAATTATTCAGCGTCTACTATGAATTATTCAGTAATCACTATGAATTATTCAGTATCCACTATGAATTATTCAGTAACCTTCTATGAATTATGAATTATTACTATTAATTATTCAGTAACCACTATGAGTATTCAGTAACACTATGGATTATTCAGCGTCTACTATGAATTATTCAGTATCTACTATGAATTATTCAGTATCCACTATAATTTTTTAACAACTGCTATAGATTGTTCAGTATGTACAATGAATTGCTTAGTAATTATTCAGTACTATCATTTGTTGTTAACCACTATGAATCGTTAAGTAACCACAATAAATTGTATAGAATCTGCTGTAAATTATTTAGTAACCACTATGAATTATTCAGTATCTACTATGAATTATTCAGTATCTACTATAATTTTTTAACAACTGCTATAGATTGTTCAGTATGTACTATGAATTGTTTAGCAATTATTCAGTACTGTCATTTGTTGTTAACCACTATGAATTGTTCAGCATCTGCTATAAATTATTTTGTAACCACTAGGATTTATTCATTATCTGCTATGAATTATTCAGTATCCAGTGTGAATAATGTAGCATCTACTATGAATTGTTCAGTATCTACTAAAGATTTTTCACTATCTACTATGAATTATTCAGTAACCACTAGGAATTATTCAGTATAGACTATAAATTCTTTACACTCCACTATTATTTTTTTAACAACTGCTACATTATTCAGTATGTACTACGAATTGTTTAGTAATTACTAGTAATTATTCAGTTCTATAATTTTTGTTCAGCACTATGAATTGTTCAGCAACCACTATGAATTATGGGTGCTAGCAGACATGAGTATTATCACAGACTTATGGGGCGTGTCTTAAATCCTACTGAGCTCCTACATAGGCAGCATTTTACGTCATAGTATGTACTCCCGACATGTAGACTGTCCCAATACTTACATACCTTAAACATGCTGCTACTGAGAAACCTTATTTAGACCTGATTTTAAAGAAGTATTGAACTCTTCCTCAGCCGCTAAGACAATCCCATGATGCACCGCAGGCTAATCTAGGAGCAGTGAAGTGGTTTTAAAATGTGAGTTATTTTGATTCTCTGGAGTTTTAATGTGTTTCTGGTCATATAATCACACAAAACAGTATTTTATTATCAACTCTGTAACGAGTCCTTCACCATTTACACTTTATACTCCAGACATTAGCATTTATGCTAGCAGATTTTTAAAACTCGGGCTATTGTTTTGGATGCTGGCCGGTAGCTTAGCAACCAGATAAACCACCGGTGGCGTGCTGCAGTGGGCGGGAACAAGCCGTGACGCAGTCTCTCTCTAACTAGAGCGTCTCAGTAATCTGTTTACACACTCACTACCTAGACAGCCTACTTACACACTCACTACCTAGACAGCCTACTTACACACTCACTACCTAGACAGCCTACTTACACACCCACTACCTAGACAGCCTACTTACACACTCACTACCTAGACAGCCTACTTACACACTCACTACCTAGACAGCCTACTTACACACTCACTACCTAGACAGCCTACTTTCACACTCACTACCTAGACAGCCTACTTACACACTCACTACCTAGACAGCCTACTCACACACTCACTACCTAGACAGCCTACTTACACACCCACTACCTAGACAGCCTACTTACACACTCACTACCTAGACAGCCTACTTACACACTCACTACCTAGACAGCCTACTTACACACTCACTACCTAGACAGCCTACTCACACACTCACTACCTAGACAACCTACTTACACACTCACTACCTAGACAGCCTACTTACACACTCACTACCTAGACAGCCTACTTACACACTCACTACCTAGACAGCCTACTTACACACTCACTACCTAGACAGCCTACTTACACACTCACTACCTAGACAGCCTACTCACACACTCACTACCTAGACAAACCTACTTACACACTCACTACCTAGACAGCCTACTTACACACTCACTACCTAGACAGCCTACTTACACACTCACTACCTAGACAGCCTACTTACACACTCACTACCTAGACAGCCTACTTACACACTCACTACCTAGACAGCCTACTTACACACTCACTAGGGTTTGAGACAGACCCCTGGTTTGCCGCGTTGTGTATAAACAGATCTTCTACAGAACGTCTTGTATTAATCTCTTTCGCTGAAGCTTACTGAAGTACTGTGTTGCAGCAGCGGCAGTATATAGACTGTGTTTCTCTAAACGTTGATGTGCTTTGACGTCCAGACAGAAGGAACATGCAGGTAAAGCGATCCCGAGACGAGAATAAACAGACTAAACTCTCAGGACGGGAGCGTCACTCCGCTTCACTGCAGAGCCTCCAAAACGCTGCTAAATATTACAGAGCCAGTTAAACCGAGAGCTGCATCATCCAGTAATGAGGCTCATATCTCATTTTAATACTCGGCCCCCCGAAGACGCAGCTCATAGAAATACGAAGAAAAAAATACGCCGCATAGATAAACGAGTGAGAACGAGTGCAGTTCAAATACAGCCAATTAAAAGAGAGGTCCGTTTCTATAAACACACCGGCTCACAGCAGCGCTGCTAAACCTTAATACAGGTTCAGAACGTGTTCCTCATCAAACACAACACACTCAGTAAAACACTGACCGTTATCCTTCTGAAGAACCTGAAGAACCTGAAAACCATGCGTTCCAGTCATCAGCACACATCCAGTCAGGGCCCATACCCTGCAATTGAGGGCCGTTTGAGATTTTATGCATCCGAAACATTCTCAGTTTATTTTACAAGAATATTTTCAATTTTACAATCTCACTGAGCTCTGTTCTGATTGGCCAACCTGTATTACCAGTATGAAGGCACTTAGAAATTGGTAAAACATTCCTTAAAACCTAAATATTAATGAGCAGAGCTTAACAGCTTTGGGCTGTATATATATATATACACTACTGCTCAAAAGTTTGGGATCACAGTGAAATGTTCTTGTTTTAATGGAGTATCTTCTTCCTTAACACAACAATGGACTGACGGGTCTCTAAAGAAAGTTGTTTCTTTCTGGTCATTGTGAGTCGGTCAGCAAGCCATCAACTACTGATCTTCAGATACTAAACTAACCTAGAATGTTGTTTCTCCCTTTTATACTCACTTATTAGTAGAATGTTTTTCAGCTGTACATCACAATTGAGCAAGAGTGTCCTAACAACCAATTAGTCCAATAACATCCTTAACTTGGATTGGTGGTCGTACCAGGAGATTTAGACAGAGGACCGAGAATTACTGATAATAGGACTATATGTAAAATAAGCCTCTATACAAAAATAGACTTTAATACAAACATTTTTATTCTTTAAAAATCATCTGATACACTTACATTCATTGTGAAATGAACAATATTGTTTGTGAATTACATGAAAATTGCTTGAAATGAAATTCTAAAGTGATCCTAAACTTTTGAGCGGTAGTGTGTATATATATATATATATATATATATATATATATATATATATATATATATATATATATATATATATTATGAAGTATACTCTGAATTGAACTTATACATACTATTGAGTGTATCATACAGTATACTGTGGGGTACTCTTATGTATACTATGAACTCATGCATACTTTGACGTGTACTATGAAGTAAGCTGATACATACTCTGAGTAAATCCTGGTGTATATTTTGAAGTACACTATGAAATACACTTTGAAGTATACTATCAAGCATATTATGAACTATACTCTGAATTGAACTTATTCATACTCTGGAGTGTACTATACAGTATACTGTGGGGTACTCTTATGTATACTATGAACTCATACATACTTTGGCCTGTACAATAAAGTGTACTATGAAGTAAGCTGATACATACTCTGAGGTATACTCTGAGTAAATCCTGGTGTATACTTTGAAGTACACTTCAAAATAAACTTAGAAGAATACTATCAAGCATATTATGAAGTATACTCTGAATTGTACTATGCAGTATACTCTGAAGTAAACCGATACATACTCTGAAATGTGCTATAAAGTATATGTTAAATTGAGCAGGTGTATACTGAAGTATACTGAGGAGTAAATACTATATTCTTAAGTATGTTCTAAGGTATAGACTGAAGAGTACTATTCTGTATATCTTCATACTTTAAAAAAAAATAACACAGCACTTCTTCAGGAGCAGAAGACGAGGTGTCCACAAACTTTTGCCGGAGGATGTGACGGCGGTCCCGGGCGGGCCGCTCGAGGCTCTTTCGGCCGTTCGTCTTTGAGCAGTCTCTTCCCGGTGGACGGCGACAGATTGAGAGCGGCCGTGTAGGCGTGCGGGCTCCAGAAATGAAATGAAACTTTCTTTCCTGGTTTTTTCTCTGGGTCTGCGTCGCTGCCAGTCTTTTGCGAGCTGTGTTGAATTGTTACACAACAATCCGAGCGAGAAAGCGGGCGAATGCCAAGCGCTTGCGTGTCAGGTTTCAGATCCAGGCTGCAGAAGCGCTGCGGAGTCTGATTGTTTGACTTTCCTTGCTGTCTAACTGAGCTTCATCGCTTTGTCAACAAGCACGTCTCAGTTTCGCTGAACGATGGCATTGTTCACAAAGACTCCCATCACGACGCTGCTGTTCTCACACGTTCTCACCCCCCACCTCCCAGACGGAAACAACGGCACTCTGTTCCAGATGGCCGATAGGACAGCATGTTAACTCCGCTGTGGTGAATGATGTCAGGATACTCTTGTCTGAGTATACGATGTGCTCCATCAGTACTGCTAGATCTTTAGACCACTGCAGGAAACCATCAGTATTGCTAGATCTTTAGACCACTGAATGAAACCATCAGTACTGCTAGATCTTTAGACCAACGAATGAAACCATCGGTACTGCTAGATCTTTAGACCACTGCATGAAACCATCAGTACTGCTAGATCTTTAGACCACGTGTATGAAACCATTAGTACTGCTAGATCTTTAGACTACTGCATGAAACCATTAGTACTGCTAGATCTTTAGACTACTGCATGAAACCCTCTGTACTGCTAGATCTTTAGACCACTGCATGAAACCATCAGTACTGCTAGGTCTATAAACCACTGCATGAAACCATCGGTACTGCTAGATCTTTAGACCAACAAATGAAACCATCGGTACTGCTAGATCTTTAGACCAACGAATGAAACCATCGGTACTGCTAGATCTTTAGACCACTGCATGAAACCATCAGTACTGCTAGATCTTTAGACCACTGTATGAAACCATTAGTACTGCTAGATCTTTAGACCACTGCATGAAACCCTCGGTACTGCTAGATCTTTAGACCACTGCATGAAACCATCACTACTGCTAGATCTTTAGACCACTGCATGAAACCATTAGTACTGCTAGATCTTTAGATCACTGCATGAAACCATCAGTACCGCTAGATCTTTAGACCACTGCATGAAACCATCAGTACCGCTAGATCTTTAGACCACTGCATGAAACCATCAGTACTGCTAGGTCTTTAGACCACTGAATGAAACCCTCGGCACTGCTTGATCGTTAGACTACTGCATGAAACCCTCGGTACTGCTAGATCTTTAGACCACTGCATGAAACCATCGGTACTGCTAGATCTTTAGACCACTGCATGAAACCATCAGTACCGCTAGATCTTTAGACCACTGCATGAAACCATCAGTACTGCTATTTCTTTAGACTACTGCATGAAACCATCAGTACTGCTAGATCTTTAGACCACTGCATGAAACCATCAGTACTGCTAGATCTTTAGACCACTGCATGAAACCATCAGTACCGCCAGATCTGTAGACCACTGCATGAAACCATCAGTACTGCTAGATCTTTAGCCCACTGCATGAAACCCTCGGTACTGCTAGATCTTTAGACCACTGCATGAAACCATCGGTACTGCTAGATCTTTAGACCACTGCATGAAACCATCAGTACCGCTAGATCTTTAGACCACTGCATGAAACCATCAGTACTGCTATTTCTTTAGACTACTGCATGAAACCATCAGTACTGCTAGATCTTTAGACCACTGCATGAAACCATCAGTACTGCTAGATCTTTAGACCACTGCATGAAACCATCAGTACCGCCAGATCTGTAGACCACTGCATGAAACCATCAGTACTGCTAGATCTTTAGCCCACTGCATGAAACCCTCGGTACTGCTAGATCTTTAGACCACTGCATGAAACCATCAGTACCGCTAGATCTTTAGACCACTGCATGAAACCATCAGTACTGCTAGATCTTTAGACCACTGCATGAAACCGTCAGTACCGCTAGATCTTTAGACCACTGAATGAAACCCTCGGTACTGCTAGATCTTTAGACTACTGCATGAAACCCTCGGTACTGCTAGATCTTTAGACCACTGCATGAAACCGTCAGTACTGCTAGATCTTTAGACCACTGCATGAAACCCTCAGTACTGCTAGATCTTTAGACCACTGCATGAAACCCTCAGTACTGCTAGATCTTTAGACCACTGCATGAAACCCTCGGTACTGCTAGATCTTTAGACCACTGCATGAAACCCTCGGTACTGCTAGATCTTTAGACCACTGCATGAAAGGGCGGATTTAGAATAATTACAGAGGAGCTGTAAACAACCACGACCTTCTAGAGTAACTGTATCTAACAGATATATAGCATCACTGCACAACACGAACTATACTCTGATATAAAATATACTATAAAATATACTCTGACATATATTTAAAATATACTATGAAGTAAACTCTACTCTGGTTTCTTTCTAAAGGAGTCTGAAGAATACTCTGACCAACTAGACTATGAAGTAAACTTTGTCATATACTGTGATGTGTACTCCACTCAGATGTACACTGAGGTATACTATAAAATATAACCTCTAAAGTGTATTCTGATGCATATTATGAAGTATCGTATCACATATACTCTGATATAAACTGATATATACTGAAGTATAAAGTATAAAGTCTAAAGTGTACTAGGATTAGTAAGTGTACTTCAGTAAATTCTGGAAATTACTGTAATGTATACTCTAAATTGTACTATAAAGTAGATACTTTATATACTTTACTAGATACTTTATCTTCTTTACTAGACACTTTATCTACTTTACTACTTTTTATTAGATAGTATATATATATATATATATATATATATATATATATATATATATATATATATATATATATATATATATGTGTGATAAGTATCCTAAAGTGTAATTTAAAGTCAATTGATGCACACTATGAAGATATTTTGAATATTGTAATATATACTCTGAATTCAACAAGTAAACTTGTTGGTTGAAGTGACAAACACCAGAGTATACTCTTATAGTGTACTCTATATTTTAAAGATATATGTATATGGAGTATAATCTAAAGTGTATATAAGAGTAAATACTCATAGTTTAAACTCTTGATATATACTCTGATGTGTGCTATGAAGTAAACTTTGAAGTAAAGTAATATATACTCTGAAGTTATCTGACATATTCTGCGTAGAGTACTTTATAGTAGGGGTGTGCCATATCGTATCGTACACAATAATATCACCAACATTTTTAAATATGGTGAACGATATTATACCCTGAAATATCGAGCCATATCACCCTTCACTAATTATCACATCAGGTACTACTACTAAGAAAAATTTACACTTTTCTTATTTTCCTTTATATATCTACTAGAGACAGATTTTATCTGTCCAGTATCATTCACTTTACTTCAGTCCTGGATATATGGAGATATTTGGAGTGCATTATTTAGTATCGTGACATTCTTGACTTCTGTTACAATCTGATGAAAATTCTTGTATTTTTTAATATCTCAGTTAGGAGAGTGCCATATCATATCATAAGCAATAATAAAATTTAATTTTCATTTTGTTGCAGTAGTATTCATATTCATATATTCATATCGCCAAGATATATTTAATACCATTAAATATCGTGATATTATTGTAGGGCCATATCGCCCACCCCTACCTTGTAGTATACACTTAAATGAACTCTGAGGTCATTGCTAAATGTTGGGTTTGGATTCGTTGCTCATGTTTTTGTTATTTATCCATAATAGCTTATTTACAAATTGCGGTAATAGAGTTAAACAGGGGGGTTTGACTGAACTGAATCCCCCCAGTAACACTTTTAACTTGAGTTTAAATCCAGGCGATGACGCGAGCGACCAGTTTTCAGAACGTCAGGTGCAACGTTATGTCCAACGCTGATTAAACCTCAGTTTATTTCATTGAGCTCCAGTTAATGAATGTAAAATTAGAGTGTGTCTTTTATTATTATCGTCTCCGGCGGTAACCGCGCCTCCTAAAGATTCCGAATACCAGCCCAGCTGACAGGTTTGTCTCAGCGGGGCGTGTACCGGCTCGGGCCGACCTCACGCCCCTCAGATCAATATGGCCGGCGGTTCTGACTGAAAGACACTCATCATCATCATCATCATCATCTGGGCTCGGCGCGGCGGGGCTGAGGGAGCTCTCGGCGCCGCGTGTGGTTACTGTACACGCCTGTGTCGCTCCTGACGGTGCTGAAAGACAAACACGGCTGAGAAAGCGGCGCAACGTCTCCCTGCAGACCCGGGTGTGATGTGAGGAGACTGCAGCCCTCCACACTTCACACAGACCACGGAGGAGGAGAGATTTCCTCTCCGCAGCAGGAGGGGGGTGGGCGGCGTGTTCGGTGGGTGGAATGTTGGACATAAATATCTCCGACGTTAATTGAAGTACTGCAGGGAGGCTGTGTGCGTCTGAATCTGAGTCAGTTTCTTGCCGTAATAAAAACTTCCGTGGAAAAAAAAAAAAAAAAAGGGAAGTCAGCTCAACTTATAAAGGATAGGCTAACTAATAGCACGGCACACCAGATTCCATGCTCACGTAGTTTAAATCGGTTTGGTAAACAATATAGAATCTAGTTTTTACTCTATTTGCCTCAGGTTCAGACTTTCCCATAACGGGCTCCTACTTACGGATGGCTGTGGCATCAGTTTAAGGTTAAGCTGTAGCATCAAGCTGTAACAATGTCTCGGTATGCTGCATTGCTGTGGTGCAAGCTGCAGCTGGAGGGCAGCACCTGATTTTCCACATAGGGGGCGCTATCACACTCTCTCACAATGTCTATAGCTTACATTGTTTACAGTCACTCAGAATCAGTTTGGCTGATAAACCTTTTAAACCACTGTCGGACCTTTCGTCCAGTTTCTCGAAGCTGTAGTTTTAAACCTCTCACCAGTGACCAGTCACATCACCCCCAGACCAACTGTTCACTCTAAAATACTCACTCCTACTGAGCGCACGAGGGTGAAGCAGCTCGCTCACCAGTTTTCCTGTTCCAGGAAAGGTGGAAACAGGAGAACTGGTGAAGGAGAAGCTGAGCTGATGGAGCTGGTGGTCAGTAGGAGTGAGTATTGTAGTGTGTAAGGGTGATCTGGGGGAATCGGATGAACTACAGTCTGTAAGTGTAGGTCCTGTATGGTCAGTGGAGCTGATACAGTGGACAGAGACAGGGAGGTGTGGTTAGTGGTCAGTGAGTGTAGGTCCTGTATGGTCAGTGGAGCTGATACAGTGGACAGAGACAGGGAGGTGTAGTTAGTGGTCAGTGAGTGTAGCCGTTTGTTTTTGAGTGTCATGTCGCTCTCTCTCTCTGGCCGTGTTAGGGAGCGAGTGATTTATAAAGGTTCTGAGGGACGAGTGCAGACCCCCCCTCCCCCCTCCCCACTTCTCCAATGGAGAGCGTCAATGCGTAATTACTTCAGAAGACGAATGAGCCTCATCCACGTGGGCCTGGACCCCCAGCTAAATCACGCTCCTCTGTCCTCCGAGTTCACACACACACACACACACACACACACACACACACACACACACACACACACTCACACACACACACACACACACACACACACACACACTCTGGAGAAGCTGCGGTGTCAGTAAACAGTGTGTGTCCCCGTTTAGAGACTCGTGTAGCGGCCAGGACATACACACACACTCACATTTACCTTCCCGACACTGAACAGACACACGGTCAGCGTCCAGCGTCCAGTGTCCAGCGTCCAGCGTCCAGCGCCCGGCTCACTGCTGCTGCTGTTCAGTCAACAGATCTGCACCTACACAACATCCTATACATTGTCATATAGTATAAAACACTGAAATCTGATTGGCTGAGCCATGTCTGTAGCAGTTATTTCATCCTTTTTTTCTTCCCTTCTATTTTATTCATTAATTTCTTTCCATTTTTTCTTTCTTTTTTGAATTCTTTAATTTGTTCTTTCTATTTTCTTTCTTTATTTATTGATTTATTTCTTATCTGTGCTTCTTTTTTTATTTTAATTCCATCCTCCTCTTTTTCCTTCCCTCCCTTATTACTTCTTTTCTTTCTTCCTTCCTATCATTTCTTTTTTTTTCATTCATTCATTCACCTCACTTATTCATTCTTTTTTTTGATTCTTTCTTTGTTTCTTTCTTTACATTAATGTATTAATTTCTGTATATTCTATTATTATTATTATATTTGGCCTTTTACTAAGTTACTATTTAAAGACACAAGCTTTTTAAAATATTATCCAGTCCATATGTGTGTGTGTGTGTGTGTGTGTGTGAGTGTGTGTGTGTGTGTGTGTGTGTATGTGTGTGTGTGTGTGTGTGAGTGTGTTTGTGAGTGTGTATGTGTGTGTTTGTGTGTATATGTGTGTGTGTAGTGTGTGTGTATGTGTGTGTGTGTGTGTGTGTAGTGTGTGTGTATGTATGTGTGTGTGTATGTGTGTGTGTGTGTGTATGTGTGTGTGTGTATATGTGTGTGTGTGTGTATGTGTGTGTGTGTGTGTGTGTGTGTGTTTGTGTGTGTGTGTGTGAGTGTGAACTTGGTGATACTGAGTGAATGTAGTTTGGCAGGCAGAGTTTATACAGTAACTGAAATTAATGATGTGAGGAGAGTCATGCAAGAAAGAGTGGGAGTGAGAGAGAGAGAGCGAGTGAGAGAGAGAGAGAGATGGAGAGAGAGGGAGCGAGAAAGAACGAGAAAAAGAGAGTTAGAGAAAGGGAGAGAGATAGAGAGAGACAGAAAGAAAGAAAGAAAGAAAGAGGGAGAGAGAGAGAGAGAGAGAGAGAGAGAGAGAGTAGACTCAATAGATATTCTGGTATAGATTCCAGTGAAGTCATTAATTATTCCATGATTATAAATAACAGAATATCAGAAATCTGATATATAGCATATCATATCATAAAGAGTCAGACACGTGATGGTGTGCACATATGAAACACTGAATATACTTACTTAATATACACACATATGGATACTACATATATTTATATACTCTACATATGTGTAAATCTAGAATATGTAATATGTGCAATTAATATCTGATAATTGTCAATAACAATATTAATATATTTTTATTGTTATGTACATGTGCTACACATATCTGTTTGTAACTATTGATATATGGTTCAAATCTATAACCTATATTCAAATAAGCTCCCATGAGCATCACATATGCGTCCACATGTCACAAATACTGTATCTATAGAATATAATATAAATTCATATATGCTAATATTTGTCACATATGAATATGATGTATGATTATTTTATGGGGTAATATTTTCCATTACTGGCTACATCAGCCTTGTAGACAGCAGACAGCAAGGAGGTGAAGAGACGACTGTGCAAATGTGATTATTTGGTGAGCTTTCCCTTTAATGGACAGCTCCAGTGCTGAAATGCTGCACGACGGTCCACGTGACCGTCACGTCTTATTGGATCAGCTTCTCCGTCTTTCAGTGCAGGTCTGCGCGCTCAGAACGAGCTTTATCTGGAGGCAGTGCAGCTGGCGTACATACTGACACTGCCTCTCTCTCTCTCTCCCTCTCTCTCTCTCTCACTCTATCTCTCCCTCTCTCTCTCTCTCTCCCTCTCTCTCTGCTCTCGCTCACCCCTGGTGCTCTTTTTGAATGAACAGTAATTAGTGAATGTCCAGATTGCTCCCACTAACACACTGAAAGGACACACAGGCACACACACACCAGAGCCTGTAGAGGAGTTGGAATGAACACACACACACACACACACACACACACTCATGCACTACTCTGTGATATACAACGCAGTGCAATGTCAGAGACTGTCCTTCACTTATTTAATTCCAGCTGTTGTATCCAGCAAACATGTCCATGTGGGCCCCACATGGATTAAAGATGGGCTGCCAATTGAGTCAACCCACTTGGGGCCCACAAAGATTTGTCCATTGGCTTCATAAGGGCCCTATGTATATTTGCCCATGTGGGCCAATCTGGGCTGCAAGCGGGGCCCATGTGAACAATCATCCACTGGCCCCACAGTCCAAACAGAAATAACTGGAACCCTGCTGGGACCAGAAATGTAGCCTAACTAGGCCCAACAACAGTGACCCAAATGGTGCCCTCATTTGTAGTCTAACCAGGGCCAATAATAGCAGCCTAACTGGGCCCCCACGATGGTAACAAAGTGGAGACATCAGTGGTAACCCTCAAGAGGCCCACTGGGTACACTAACTGGGTGCCATAACTCTAACACAGCTGGACCACCAAGCCTCTGCTCCATACTAATGCAACTCTGTGTGGAAATGAATGTTGTGGCGGTGCACTGTGTGTTGTGATTATGTGCACCATCGAATCTAAAGGCGATACAACAAAATATTAGATTTCTTTTGGCCCGGCAGCTGATCCAACTCTAACTCTGACCTCTTTCTTTTTATTCATTTAAATTGGTTGTGATGGTGTTTATAGTGGTGGTGATGGTGTTTACAGTGGTGGTGTTTACAGTGGTGGTGATGATGTTTACAGTGTTGGTGATGATGTTTATAGTGGTGGTGATGATGTTTACAGTGGGGGTGATGATGTTTACAGTGGAGGTGATGATGTTTATAGTGGTGGTGATGTTTACAGTGGTGGTGATGATGTTTACAGTGGTGGTGATGATGTTTACAGTGGGGGTGATGGTGTTTACAGTGGAGGTGATGATGTTTATAGTGGTGGTGATGTTTACAGTGGTGGTGATGGTGTTTACAGTGGTGGTGATATTGTTTACAGTGGTGGTGAGATTGTTTACAGTGGTGGTGAAGGTGTTTAGTCGTGGTGATGGTGTTTAGTGGTTATGGTGTTTACAGTGGTGGTGGTGGTGATGTTTACAGTGGTGGTGATGGTGTTTACAGTGGTGGTGATGGTGTTTACAGTGGTGGTTGTGATGATGTTTACAGTGGAGGTGATGATGTTTATAGTGGTGATGATGTTTACAGTGGTGGTGATGGTGTTTACAGTGGTGGTGATATTGTTTACAGTGGTGGTGATGGTGTTTAGTGGTGGTGATGGTGTTTAGTGGTGATGATGTTTACAGTGGTGGTGATGGTGTTTACAGTGGTGGTGATATTGTTTACAGTGGTGGTGATGGTGTTTAGTGGTGGTGATGGTGTTTAGTGGTTATGGTGTTTACAGTGGTGGTGATGTTTACAGTGGTGGTGATGGTGTTTATAGTGGCGGTGATGGTGTTTAGTGGTTTTGGTGTTTATAGTGGTGGTGATGGTGTTAAAGTGGTGGCGATGGTGTTTACAGTGGTGGTGGTGTTTACAGTGGTGGTGATGTTTATAGTGGTGGTGATGCTGTTTACAGTGGTGGTGATGTTTATAGTGGTGGTGATGCTGTTTACAATGGCGGTGATGCTTACAGTGGTGGTGATGGTGTTTACAGTGGTGGTGATGGTAACCAGGGGTCTCCATGTCTACAACATAAATCTACACATTGTATTTACTATGAAACCCACCAGTGAAGCTACACGTGTCTTCTGAGTTTATCTGGATGTTGATGGTAAAATGTGGAAGATCTGAAAATACTAGGTTTTCTTTGGGGACTATTTGAACCTCACAGCGTCCTGCATGTATCCCTCCACCATGAATGGAGTTTAAGACCAAAACTATCGTAACACAACGTCTCAGACATCAGACAGTGTATTTATTTCTATATCTTTTAATACAGCATTCACCACCACTGTGAGCAGTTCTGGCTCTGTAAGTTTCTTCAGAGCAGAGCATTTCACACCGAACCGCTCTGAATGTATTCACGCTGTACTGAAATTTTGGTGGGCTTCTCCTTCGACAGTTGAGTTTAAATAAAGCTGAATGCTCAGAGTAACTGTTGAGTCATAATCAAGGCTGTGGGCGGCACCGGCGAGACTCGGCATCAAAAAACACGAAAGCAGCGAGGCGTTCGCTCGGGTTACTCTAACAAACTCCACTCGGCTCTCGCTGCTTCCTGTCTGACGCTGCGCTGATATGGTTTTACTCCTGCCCACTTATTCAGGCCAGCTAGAGCCAACACGGAGCTGACCATGAGGTCAGTGAGTGGCCAAGTGTGGGACAAGGACAGATGGACCACTCTCCTCACACTTCTGGCTCCAGCTCAGCCACATTAAAGGAGCACTTTGTCAAAAAGAATCCCAAAAATTAGGACCCCGGCCGCCCCACCATGGATATAACCATATATAGGGCTAATAGGATTTTCTATTCGTACTATTATATGTTATAATTTATGTGTTTCAAATGTATTTGGATCTCTAATTCTATGCTATACACAGTCGCTGTCCAAAGAAAAACACGAGCCGCTGTTGTTTACATTGTGTTTAAATGTCATGATTACTGGACCAATAGAAATACTCCAAAATCACATGGAAATAATTCTGGTTCCATTGACTCGCATTGAAAGTACAGCTAGTTTTTGGCCTCTCCTGTAAAGTTGCCATCATTGAGATTTATGTTTTCCTCTGGACAGCGACGATATATTTGGTTTGGTGTGTACATAAGCAGACAGACCTGTGATGTAGCAGGTTCTAGATTATCTAGAGCTTTACAGACGAGTACAGAAGTTTAAAGTCTGTTCTAAAAGGTACAGGAAGTCAGTGCATCTCTTTAAAATAGAACTGATCTGAGATCTGTTTAGTGTTTGTTAGGATCCCAGCTGCTGCATTCTGGACCAGCTGGACTGTTTTCTTAGGCATACCAGTAAGAGACCATTACAGTGATCAACTCTGACCATTACAGTGATCAACTCTGACCATTACAGTGATCAACTCTGACCATTACAGTGATCAACTCTGACTATTACAGTGATCAACTCTGACTATTACAGCGATCAACTCTGAACATCACAGCGATCAACTCTGACTATTACAGTGATCAACTCTGAACATCACAGCGATCAACTCTGACTATTACAGTGATCAACTCTGAACATCACAGCGATCAACTCTGACCATTACAGTGATCAACTCTGACCATTACAGTGATCAACTCTGACCATTACAGTGATCAACTCTGTCCATTACAGTGATCAACTCTGACCATTACAGTGATCAACTCTGACTATTACAGTGATCAACTCTGAACATCACAGCGATCAACTCTGACTATTACAGTGAACAACTCTGAACATTACAGTGATCAACTCTGACTATTACAGTGTTCAACTCTGACTATTACAGTGATCAACTCTGACCATTACAGTGATCAACTCTGACCATTACAGTGATCAACTCTCACCATTACAGTGATCAACTCTGAACATCACAACGATCAACTCTGACTATTACAGTGATCAACTCTGAACATTACAGTGATCAACTCTGACTATTACAGTGATCAACTCTGACTATTACAGTGTTCAACTCTGACTATTACAGTGATCAACTCTGACCATCACAGCGATCAACTCTGACCATTACAGTGATCAACTCTGAACATCACAACGATCAACTCTGACTATTACAGTGATCAACTCTGACTATTACAGTGTTCAACTCTGACTATTACAGTGATCAACTCTGACTATTACAGTGTTCAACTCTGACTATTACAGTGATCAACTCTGACCATTACAGTGACCAACTCTGACTATTACAGCGATCAACTCTGAACATCACAGCGATCAACTCTGACTATTACAGTCATCAACTCTGACCATTACAGTGATCAACTCTGACTATTACAGTGATCAACTCTGACTATTACAGTGATCAACTCTGACTATTACAGCGATCAACTCTGAACATCACAGCGATCAACTCTGACTATTACAGTGATCAACTCTGACTATTACAGTGATCAACTCTGACTATTACAGCCATCAACTCTGACTATTACAGTGATCAACTCTGACTATTACAGTGATCGACTCTGACTATTACAGTGATCAACTCTGACTATTACAGTGATCAACTCTGACTATTACAGTGATCAACTCTGACTATTACAGCCATCAACTCTGACTATTACAGCGATCAACTCTGACTATTACAGTCATCAACTCTGACCATTACAGTGATCAACTCTGACTATTACAGCGATCAACTCTGACTATTACAGCGATCAACTCTGACTATTACAGTGATCAACTCTGACTATTACAGTGATCAACTCTGACTATTACAGTGATCTACACTGACTATTACAGGTTTAGTACCAAGAATGAGTATTTCAGTTTTTCATGGATGTAGTTGCAAAAATTGGCCTCCACTGAGTAATATCAGTGTCAGAAACTGAACGTATTGGTTCTTATGTGGGAAAATTGCTTCCCAACTATATTTTTTTGTGCCCAGATAGAAAAGGGATAGTGGGCACCCAGTGATGGCACAGCTGGCGGCCCACATGCTTTGTGCTCAGCGTTTTCCAGGCAGCCAACCTCTGATTAAGTATAGAAGTACTGGACAACATGCCACTTTCCATTACCGTCCAATTTACTTATTATTCCTTCATTACTTTCTTTTTTCATCATCCCTTTTAAACGAGTGTAGTAAATCATTATAACAGTACCATCGTAAACAAAGCCAGTTACAGCTACACCCAGTCTAGTGTCAGCATATGAGCCCTGGTGACTCATCATTTCTCTCTCAGTAGTTTGTAATATTTGTCTTTATTTATTTTCCAAAATAAAAGTCTTTGCATATTTAAAAGGAGGTTATAAAACTGGCTAACCTTGCATGCATGGCAGCGTTGGTCCAAGGGTGGACCAGCATACAATCAGCAGGGTGCTGACCTTATCAAGCCAGTGGACTGACATATACTCGCTATGTGCGTCCTGAATATGTAAAAGTGACCGTCTCCATGGCAATTCATCGATTCAAAAAAGAGGCCGGGTTGTGTTTTTTTGTTGTTGTTGTTTTTCTCCACACCTTCTCTCTTTACCGCTGTTTCATGTCTCAAGCCTCCCTCGTTCGCTCGCTCGTTAACGTCTTCTCCTCCTGCTTCGTTAGAGGCCCCTTAATTGACTTTTATTTGATTATTCATGAGCTTGTTTATCTGATTGTATTTCTCTCATGCTGAGAGTTGCAGGGGTTTGAGAACGGAGTGTGAACCTCACTGTCCTTTGTGGCCCCGTCTGAGCGCTAAAAACTTTCCCCGGTATTGATTGGAGGAGGAGTGTAAATACAGAGTTTAACTTTAAGAAGAGTACAACTGAAGAAAGACATTGTGTTTTTCTCTGACACTGTCTTATTTTAGGTCAGTACGCTGATTAGTCTGATGTATGCTACATAGCTAGTCTGATATACCTACCCAGACTGATGTATGCTATCTAGCTAGTCTAATATATACCTAGCGAGTCTGCAATACATAGAGAGTCTGGTGTATACCAAGCTAGTCTGATGTATACCTAGCTAGTCTGATATATACCTACCCAGACTGATGTATGCTATCCAGCTAGTCTAGCTAATCCGATGTATGCCATGTAGCTAGTCTGGTACATACCTACCCAGACTGATGTATGCTATCTAGCTAGTCAAATATATACCTAGCGAGTCTGTAATACAAAGAGAGGCTGGTGTATACCAAGCTAGTCTAATATATACCTAGCTAGTCTGATATATACCTAACCAGACTAGAGTATGCCATCTAGTTAGTCTGATGTATACCTAGTTAGTCTGATATATACCTACCCAGACTAGTGCATGCTATCCAGTTAGTCTGATGTATACCTAGTTAGTCTGATATATACCTACTCAGACTAGTGTATGCTATCCAGTTAGTCTGATGTATACCTAGTTAGTCTGATATATACCTACTCAGACTAGTGTATGATATCTATCTAGTCTAATGTATACCTAGCTAGTCTAAAATACATATCCAGACTCGTTTATGCTATCTAGTTAGTCTAATGTATGCTACCAAGCTAGTCTGATATATACCTAACCAGACTGTTGTATATACTATCTAGTTAGTCTAATGTATGCTAACAAGCTAGTCTAATATATACCTACCCAGACTGATGTATGCTATCCAACCTAGCTAATCCAATATAGGCCATGTAACTAGTTTGATATATACCTACTCAGACTGGTCTTTGCTATCTAGCTAGTCTGATATATGCTACCTAGCTTGTCTGATATATATCTACCAAGACTAATGTATGCTATCTAGTTAGTCTGATGTATACCTAGGTAGTTTGAAATATACCTTCTCAGACTAGTGTATGCTATCTAGCTAGTCTAAAAAATAGCCAGACTTGTTTTATGCTATCTAGTCTGATGTATGCTACCGAGCTAGTCTGATATATACCTACCCAGACTGGTGTATGCCATCCAGCTAGTCTAGCAAATCCGATGTATGCCATGTAGCTAGTCTGGTATAAACCTAGCCAGACTGCTCTTTGATATCTAGCTAGTCTGACGTATGCTACCTAGCTGGTCTGATATATGCCTACCCAGACTAGTGTATGCTATCTAGTCAGTCTGATGTATACCTAGCTAGTCTAAAATACATATCCAGACTAGTGTATGCTATCTAGCTAGTCTGATATATACCTAGCTAGTCTGAAATACATATCCAGACTTGTGTATGCTATCTAGCTAGTCTGATATATACCTAGCTAGTCTGAAATACATATCCAGACTTGTGTATGCTATCTAGCTAGTCTGATATATACCTAGCTAGTCTAAAATACATATCCAGACTTGTGTATGCTATCTAGTTAGTATGATGTATGCTACCAAGCTAGTCTGCTATTTACCTACACAGACTGATGTATGCCATCCAGCTAGCCTAGCTAATCCGGTGTATGCCACCTAGCTAGTCTGATATATACCTGCCAAGACTGGTGTATGCTATCTAGTTGGTCTGAGCTAGTCAGATGTATGTTAACTAGCTGGTGTAATGAATATATTGATTGTCAGATGTATGCTACCTAACTAGTCTGATATATGCTACCTATCTAGCTGTTCTGATATATTGATAGCCAGTCTGGTGTGTGCTATCTAGCTAGTCTAATATGCAGGTCTAAGCTGGTCTATGCTGGTTTTTGATGGTCTGGAAAGGGCTTTTTTCTTCTTCCTGATGAAAGAGTAAATGGTGAAGGTCAACAATAAGATAGAAACTGAAAATCAAGGTCATTTCAGAAGCTTATATGTGGATGTATGACCGGGGACCACTGTGGACAACTACTTCTATAAGAACTTGTGTCTAGGACACCAAGGCATAAGTTATAGCCTCTAAATATCGTTGCAGGTTGATACCAAGCCATGTTTACAGACGAGAGTGTATCATACAGAGTTCCAGAATCAAGTCTTTTAGAGATTAGTGAACAGCTCCAGTCGGTGTCTGAATGATGCTAATTGGTGTGCTGTCAGGTTCCTTTTAGCTCGTTAGCGTAATAGGCCTCATAGATTCAGCAAAAATCTACGTAAGCAAACAGCGTAAGATATGCGAGCTTCCTGGTGGCAGAAACCGCCGTCCCTTTCCAACAACACACTCAGGAACACTTAGCAGCACCCCAGCCGACTGAATGGAGGGAACTGCGGGACGAGCCTGTGGACGGTGACAGCGGCAGAGCGCAGCGTAATTGTGAGGTCACCCTGAAATTAACACCGTAACGAGAAATAACATCCGAAAATGATTGTTCTCTCAGTGTTCTGTCAGACAGCTTAACCTCGGCGAGGATACAGCTGTCCAGAACGGATCGGCTAAGAACAAATTCAGCCGCAAATCACTCATATGGTGGATATTACAGTGCGGAGGAGATTACCGAGGAATAGATTAATGATGAATGTCATAAAAGAGTCGAATTGCCCTGCGTTCAGAATCGCTGTAAGCAAAGTTTCAGCCTGTGTGTGTGTGTGTGTGTGTGTGCTTGCGTAGGAGGATTTCTGGATGATCAGCACTTTAACCGTGTGCTGCTCGCGACTCAGCATTCAATATTTGTGAGTGATTTTCTGCGTGGTTGTCTGTCCTGTACACGCTCTCTTCAGGTACTTATACTTACTCAGGTACCATGACATGCGGGTAATGTGACTGTGTGGTATATAGTATATGGTGTTCGGTGTGTTTTATCAGTTCAAAATGATAAATACAATCACTTTGCTGGTCAAATAAACAGCTTCTCTAAGCAGGCGGTACACAAACGGTCATAGACGTAGTGTCCACACTTTCAGTGTGATCTAGAGTTAGTAAAGAGTCGGACTGTCTAGCTGTGATCATCTGTGTTATTTACAGATTAACAATCCATCTGAAATACAACCGCACTCCTGATACAGGGGTCAGTGCCTCATTTCCATGGTTACGCTACACTCCTTTCTATGGTTAGGCTATGTACACATTAACACAAGTTACTCCACAAACAAAGTTTCATGTTTTTGCTACAAGATTTTCATAGTTAAGCAAAATGTTTTATTACTTACACCATGTCATTCGCCATAGTTGCACTACACACACTTATATAGTTACACTACAACCAGTTATATAGTTACACTACACACACTTCTATAGTTACACAACACCTATTTCTATAGTTACACTACACCTATTTCTATAGTTATGCTACACACACTTCTATAGTTAGACTACACCTATTTCTCCAGTTACACT
Source organism: Megaleporinus macrocephalus (assembly GCA_021613375.1). Classification (NCBI taxonomy): domain Eukaryota; kingdom Metazoa; phylum Chordata; class Actinopteri; order Characiformes; family Anostomidae; genus Megaleporinus; species Megaleporinus macrocephalus. The sequence goes on along the minus strand of CM038720.1, from coordinate 3,064,546 downwards.
ACACACACTTTTAAAGTTACACCACAACCAGTTACATAGTTACACTACAGCTGTTTCTATAGTTACACTACACGCACTTCTATAGTGGCACTACACACACTTCTGTAGTTACACTTCAACCAGTTACATAGTTACACTACACACACTTCTGTAGTTACACTACAACCAGTCACCTACTTACACTACAACTAATCACATAGTTACACTACACCTGTTTCTATAGTTACACTTCACCTATTTCTATAGTTACACTACAACTAGTCACATAGTTACACTACACCCATTTCTATAGTTACACTACAACTAGTCACATAGTTACACTACACCTGTTTCTATAGTTACACTACACCTGTTTTTATAGTTACACTTAATCTATTTCCTATTTCCTATTCTATTTCCATCTATTTTTCTATTAGTTACACTGCACACACTTATATAGTTACACTACACGCACTTGTATAGTTACACTACACCTATTTCTATAGTTACACTACACACACTTATATAGTTGCACTACACACATTCTTCTGTAGTTACACTACACCTTTTTCTATAGTTACACTACACACTCTTCTATAGTTACACTACACAATCTTCTATAGTTACACTACACCTATTTCTATAGTTACACTACACAATCTTCTATAGTTACACTACACACTCTTCTATAGTTACACTACACCTATTTCTATAGTTACACTACACACACTTATATAGTTACACAACACCTATTTATATAGTTACACTACACACTCTTCTATAGTTACACTACACCTATTTCTATAGTTACACTACACGCATTTCTATAGTTACACTACACACACTTATATAGTTACACTACACCCACTTCTATAGTTACACTACATCCAGTTACGTAGTTACACTACACACATTTCTATAGTTACACTACACCCACTTCTATAGTTACACTACAACCAGTTACATAATTACACTACACACATTTCTATAGTTACACTACACCCATTTCTATAGTTACACGACACCCACTTCTATAGTCACACTGCAACCAGTTACATAGTTACACTACACACACTTCTCTAGTTACACTACACCTATTTCTAGAGTTACACTACACATATTTCTATAGTTACACTACACACACTTCTATAGTTACACTACAACCAGTTAGAGTTACACTACACATGTTTCTATAGTTACACTACAACCAGTTACATAGTTACACTACACATATTTCTATAGTTACACTACAACCTGTTACACAGTTACATTACACACACTTCTATAGTTATGTTACAACCAGTTACATAGTTACACTACACACACTTCTCTAGTTACACTACACCCATTTCTAGAGTTACACTACACATATTTCTATAGTTACACTACACATATTTCTATAGTTACACTACAAACAGTTACATAGTTACACTACACCTATTTCTATAGTTACACTACAAGCATTTCTATAGTTACACTACACCCACTTCTATAGTTACACTACATCCAGTTACGTAGTTACACTACACACATTTCTATAGTTACACTACACCCACTTCTATAGTTACACTACAACCAGTTACATAATTACACTACACACATTTCTATAGTTACACTACACCCATTTCTATAGTTACACGACACCCACTTCTATAGTCACACTGCAACCAGTTACATAGTTACACTACACACACTTCTCTAGTTACACTACACCTATTTCTAGAGTTACACTACACATATTTCTATAGTTACACTACACACACTTCTATAGTTACACTACAACCAGTTAGAGTTACACTACACATGTTTCTATAGTTACACTACAACCAGTTACATAGTTACACTACACATATTTCTATAGTTACACTACAACCTGTTACACAGTTACATTACACACACTTATATAGTTATGTTACAACCAGTTACATAGTTACACTACACACACTTCTCTAGTTACACTACACCCATTTCTAGAGTTACACTACACATATTTCTATAGTTACACTACACATATTTCTATAGTTACACTACAAACAGTTACATAGTTACACTACAACTATTTCTATATTTACACTACACACACTTCTTTAGTTATGCTACAACCAGTTAAATAGTTACACTACACACATATCTATAGTTACACTACACACACTTCTTTAGTTATGCTACAAACAGTTACATAGTTACACTACACACACTTCTCTAGTTACACTACACCCATTTCTAGAGTTACACTACACATATTTCTATAATTACACTACACCTATTTCTATAGTTACACTACACACATTTCTATAGTTACACTACACCCACTTCTATAGTTACACTACAACCAGTTACATAATTACACTACACACATTTCTATAGTTACACTACACCCATTTCTATAGTTACACGACACCCACTTCTATAGTCACACTGCAACCAGTTACATAGTTACACTACACACACTTCTCTAGTTACACTACACCTATTTCTAGAGTTACACTACACATATTTCTATAGTTACACTACACACACTTCTATAGTTACACTACAACCAGTTAGAGTTACACTACACATGTTTCTATAGTTACACTACAACCAGTTACATAGTTACACTACACATATTTCTATAGTTACACTACAACCTGTTACACAGTTACATTACACACACTTATATAGTTATGTTACAACCAGTTACATAGTTACACTACACACACTTCTCTAGTTACACTACACCCATTTCTAGAGTTACACTACACATATTTCTATAGTTACACTACACATATTTCTATAGTTACACTACAAACAGTTACATAGTTACACTACAACTATTTCTATATTTACACTACACACACTTCTTTAGTTATGCTACAACCAGTTAAATAGTTACACTACACACATATCTATAGTTACACTACACACACTTCTTTAGTTATGCTACAAACAGTTACATAGTTACACTACACACACTTCTCTAGTTACACTACACCCATTTCTAGAGTTACACTACACATATTTCTATAATTACACTACACCTATTTCTATAGTTACACTACACACAGTTCTATAGTTACACTACAAACAGTTACATAGTTACACTACAACTATTTCTATAGTTACACTACACACAGTTCTATAGTTACACTACAAACAGTTACATAGTTACACTACAACTATTTCTATAGTTACACTACACACATTTCTATAGTTACACTACACCCAGTTACATAGTTACACTACACCTATTTCTTCAGTTACACTACAATCATTTACACAGTTGAAATAAACCAATTGCACACAACTGTCTATAAAAGAGAGTGTGTGTAATTTGTTGAGAGGAATTCAGCATGAATAACATGAACCGTATGTATGAGTAGTTGAAGCTGCTCTGCGGTCCACACAGCGGCAGAGCTGGAGAGGTAGAGCGGCGGACAGCTGGAGCCGTCAGGCCTGCTGACGATGCTGTGTTTGGTGAAATGCCTGGGCTCCGCTGTGCTTTCCCACGCTCGGCTTTGAGCGCTCGCCCAGCCCCCAGTATTTGTCCCGTTTTGTGTCCTGGGGCTGCGCTGTTATCTGAAACCTCCTCCAACTTCAGCAGCAGGCCAGAAAGGGCCGCAGGGCAGCTAGAGTCGCAACACCCCGTCACGGAGCTAACCACGGGGTCAGAGAGTGACCGAGGGTGAGACAGGCCCAGATGGACACAGCCTGCACTCTTCACACTTCTGCTTTCAGGACGGCCACATTAAAGGATTGGCAAAATATCAAGTTTGCCCCAAACGCAGTTGATCAGCCGGGACATGTTTACCATCAGAAATTTGCTGCACTGGAACTACGAGGCTAATGAAGCCAACAAGTAATGGGATCTTCTACTCCACCAATCAGCATCAAGCTAAGCTTTCTACTCCTTACATTTACACTCCATTATCAGTACTTTCTACTCTTTACATTTACACTCCATTATCAGTACTTTCTACTCCTTACATTTACACTCCATCATCAGTACTTTCTACTCCTTACATTTACACTCCATTATCAGTACTTTCTACTTCTTACATTTACACTCCATTATCAGTACTTTCTACTTCTTACATTTACACTCCATTATCAGTACTTTCTACTCCTGACATTTACACTCCATTATCAGTACTTTCTACTCCTTACATTTACACTCCATTATCAGTACTTTCTACTTCTTACATTTACACTCCATTATCAGTACTTTCTACTCCTGACATTTACACTCCATTATCAGTACTTTCTACTCCTTACATTTACACTCCATTATCAGTACTTTCTACTCCTTACATTTACACTCCATTATCTGTACTTTCTACACCTTACATTTACACTCCATTATCAGTACTTACTACTCCTTACATTTACACTCTACTATCAGTACTTTCTACTCCTTACATTTACACTTTATTATCAGTACTTTCTACTCCTTACATTTACACTCCATTATCAGTACTTTCTACTCCTTACATTTACACTCCATTATCAGTACTTTCTACTCCTTACATTTACACTTTATTATCAGTACTTTCTACACCTTACATTTATACTCCATTATCAGTACTTTCTACTCCTTACATTTACACTCCATTATCAGTACGTTCTACTCCTTACATTTACACTCCATTATCTGTACTTTCTACACCTTACATTTACACTCCATTATCAGTACTTTCTACTCCTTACATTTACACTCCATTATCAGTACTTTCTACTTCTTACATTTACACTTCATTATCAGTACTTTCTACTCCTTACATTTACATTCCATTATCTGTACTTTCTACACCTTACATTTATACTCCATTATCAGTACTTTCTACTCCTTACATTTACACTCCATTATCTGTACTTTCTACTCCTTACATTTACACTCCATTATCAGTACTTTCTACTCCTTACATTTACACTCCATTATCTGTACTTTCTACTCCTTACATTTACACTCCATTATCTGTACTTTCTACTCCTTACATTTACACTCCATTATCTGTACTTTCTACTCCTTACATTTACACTCCATTATCAGTACTTTCTACTCCTTACATTTACACTCCATTATCAGTACTTTCTACTCCTTACATTTACACTCCATTATCAGTACTTTCTACTCCTTACATTTACACTCCATTATCAGTACTTTCTACTACTTACATTTACACTCCATTATCAGTACTTTCTACTCCTTACATTTACACTCCATTATCAGTACTCTCTACTCCTTACATTTACACTCCATTATCTGTACTTTCTACTCCTTACATTTACAATCTATTATCAGTACTTTCTACTCCTTACATTTACACTCCATTATCTGTACTTTCTACTCCTTACATTTACACTCCATTATCTGTACTCTCTACTCCTTACATTTACACTCCATTATCAGTACTTTCTACTACTTACATTTACACTCCATTATCTGTACTTTATACTCCTTACATTTACACTCCATTATCAGTACTTTATACTCCTTACATTTACACTCCATTATCAGTACTTTCTACTACTTACATTTACACTCCATTATCTGTACTCTCTACTCCTTACATTTACACTCCATTATCAGTACTTTCTACTACTTACATTTACACTCCATTATCTGTACTCTCTACTCCTTACATTTACACTCCATTATCAGAAACACATGTTAATGTTCAGTAGTAACAGATATGCTTCTTTAATATATTTACATTGTATTAAACTACATTCATGTTCAATGGGTGTATATGTGGCTGAAACAGGAAGCCTAGCGCATCCCAAATTTATCAACATTAACATTTTAATATAACATTATAGTCATTATGGCTTTTAGAAGAATGGGGTTTTGGGGAGGTGGGCTAGTGCACTATAGACCCCTGTGGTGAGGCCTAAGCTTTTGTCCTCAATGGCATTATTTTCAATTACATTACCTTTACTTTTATACTTTAAGTAGTTCTGAAAGCAGTACTTTTACACTTTTACTGGAGTAAATAGCTTCAGTTGACACCTCAACTTCTACAGAAGTATTTTTAAGCCCTAGTGTCTATACTTCTACCTGAGTAATGACTGTGAATACTTTTGACACCTTTGCTTTTTATTTATAATTTAATTTATACTGCATTTTAGTTGTAATTTAGCTTTGTACACTTTCTCTCTTTTATATGTATTCTTATTGTATTATTTCTTTTTTTATCTGAATATTTTTTCTCTTCTTCAAGAGTTTAAATTTCATTGTACGCAAGTACAGAGTGAGTCAAAAGTCTTAGAACACTTTTTTATTTCAGAGCTGAAAGGGAAAATGATGTATCTGAATACCCCAGCAAGTAACGGGTGAGGAGGCCTATCTTATATGCTATGTCCTGAACATGGCCACCATCTTGAAAGCCGCTATATTGAATGAAGGGCAAGTTTTTCCAATGGGAAGTTGGTTGTGTAGCAGATCATAGAAGACCAGGATTGCACCTTCAGATCTGTGTTCAGCACCAGAGACAGCACATTTGAACCACAAGAGATATTACAAATCTGATTGTATCAATTGATTTCTGAGTCAAATTTCAGTAAGAAGAGTGCAATTTAGCACAGTTAACTGCACAAGAGGGTGTGATTAATTGCAATTTTTATTTTTAATCATTTGATTGCCCTAGAACAAAAAGGTGTTTCTTTAGGGTCAAATATTAGTAAAGACAATGATTCACAATTATCTACATAAATTAATGTGATTGTTCACAATTATTGTTTTTTTTTATCATATATACATACAGTCTACCAATATATACATACAAGTTTATTAATATATACATACAAGCAAGAAAAAAAAACATTTCTTTAGGGTCAAATTTCAGTAAAGACAGTTAAATTAACTACACAAAATGATGCAATTAATCACAATTTTTATCTTGAATCTATTAACAGGCCTAGAAAGAAATCATTCCATAGAAGCAAATTTCAAAGACAAGTAAAAATTTCAAAGACACCTGCAAATTTGAAAGGCAAGTGCAATTAATCAACAGACAACACACAATTATGTGATTAATTGCAATTTTATAATTGTTTTTTTTATTTAGAAATATTTCAGTTGGGTCCAATTGTAGTTATGAAACCTATGAACCTATGAATTTTTTTAATATTATATATTTTTAATCATATATACAGTCCTAGCAGAGCAAAATGTGTTATTTAGGGTACATTTCAGTAAAGACACATGTGATTAATTGCTATTAACTACACCAAAATTATACCATTAATCGCAATTTTTTATCTTGAATCTGTTAACAGGCCTAGAAAGAAATCATTCCATAGAAGCAAATTTCAAAGACAAGTACAAATTTGAAAGACAAGTGCAATTAATCACACAAAATTATGTGATTAATTGCAATTTTTATTTTTTTATATTTAGAAATATTTCAATTGGATTAAATTGTAGTCAAGAAACCTTTGAACCTATGATTTTTTTTAATATTATATGTTTTTAATCATATGTACAGTCCTAGGGTAAATTTCATGAAAGACAAAAGTGATTAATTGCTATTATCTACACAAAATTATGCGATTAATCGCAATTTTGGGGAGCAGGCTTAGAATTAAAGCCTACCGTAAGATCAAATTAATTTTTTTTTATTATACAGCGATTTGTGGTCAGTCATAAGAAGTTAAACAGCAGGTCAGAGGTCAGTGAAACAGGCATGTCCAGTTATTGCATTATTGGAAGTATTAAAAAGGTTCTGATGAAGGTTTAGTCCAGTGAATGTATCTGTGGGAGGATCCTTGAAAGCTCAGTTGACTTCTTAACCATCTCCTAGGTGTTCACCACTGGCTGTAGATGATCAATGGCTGGCTGTAAGTGACAGCAGTGGGTCGAGCTGGAGGCTCTGGATTGATGGAGGGAGGGTGAAGGGGACACTTATGGAGTGGAGGTACAGTAAATCCTGCAAGCGGAGGCAGGGCTGGTCAGTAATGGCTGTGTGTGGACATGGTTGGACGTGTGGCAGTGAAAGGTTAAGCGAGGTGAAGGTGATGAGGGTGGTGGGCGTTTAATGGAAGCTTGTTTGTTTTGTTTATGCTATAATAGCGCAGGCAGACGCGGTATGTAGGTTTATGGGACACGCTTTACTCCAAGCATTCGTCAAAGACGGGACACTGTTGTTCTGGATGGAGGAAGTTAGCGGCAGCCAGGAATCGTTTAGTGGGCGAGAGACATAGATTTAAAGAAGAAAGCTCAGCTTTGCCCCAAACAGTGTACACACTCACTCACCAGGGTCCGGTTAGATAGTGCTTGATAGTGGTGTAGTGGTTAGTATGGTGGTGTAGTGGTTAGTATGGTGGTGTAGTGGTTAGTATGGTGGTGTAGTGGTTAGTATGATGGTGTAGTGGTTAGTATGGTGGTGTAGTGGTTAGTACGGTGGTGTAGTGGTTAGTATGGTGGTGTAGTGGTTAGTATGGTGGTGTAGTGGTTAGTACGGTGGTGTAGTGGTTAGTATGGTGGTGTAGTGGTTAGTACGGTGGTGTAGTGGTTAGTATGGTGGTGTAGTGGTTAGTATGGTGGTGTAGTGGTTAGTACGGTGGTGTAGTGGTTAGTATGGTGGTGTAGTGGTTAGTATGGTGGTGTAGTGGTTAGTATGGTGGTGTAGTGGTTAGTACGGTGGTGTAGTGGTTAGTACGGTGGTGTAGTGGTTAGTACGGTGGTGTAGTGGTTAGTATGGTGGTGTAGTGGTTAGTACGGTGGTGTAGTGGTTAGTACGGTGTTGTAGTGGTTAGTATGGTGGTGTAGTGGTTAGTATGGTGGTGTAGTGGTTAGTACGGTGTTGTAGTGGTTAGTACGGTGGTGTAGTGGTTAGTATGGTGGTGTAGTGGTTAGTATGGTGGTGTAGTGGTCATTACGGTGATGTAGTGGTTAGTACGGTGTTGTAGTGGTTAGTACGGTGGTGTAGTGGTTAGTATGGTGGTGTAGTGGTTAGTAAGGTGGTGTAGTGGTTAGTTTGGTGGTGTAGTGGTTAGTATGGTGGTGTAGTGGTTAGTACGGTGGTGTAGTGGTTAGTAAGGTGGTGTAGTGGTTAGTTTGGTGGTGTAGTGGTTAGTATGGTGGTGTAGTGGTTAGTATTGTGGTGTAGTTAGTACGGTGGTGTAATGGTTAGTACGGTGGTGTAGTGGTTAGTACGGTGGTGTAGTAGTTAGTACGGTGGTGTAGTGGTTAGTAAGGTGGTGTAGTGGTTAGTACGGTGGTGTAGTGGTTAGTAAGGTGGTGTAGTGGTTAGTATGGTGGTGTAGTGGTTAGTACGGTGGTGTAGTGGTTAGTATGGTGGTGTAGTGGTTAGTAAGGTGGTGTAGTGGTTAGTATGGTGGTGTAGTGGTTAGTATGGTGGTGTAGTGGTTAGTATGGTGGTGTAATGGTTAGTACGGTGGTGTAGTGGTTAGTACGGTGGTGTAGTGGTTAGTATGGTGGTGTAGTGGTTAGTAAGGTGGTGTAGTGGTTAGTATGGTGGTGTAGTGGTTAGTACGGTGGTGTAGTGGTTAGTATGGTGGTGTAGTGGTTAGTACGGTGGTGTAGTGGTTAGTACGGTGGTGTAGTGGTTAGTAAGGTGGTGTAGTGGTTAGTAAGGTGGTGTAGTGGTTAGTACGGTGGTGTAGTGGTTAGTACGGTGGTGACCTTTTTCATGGTATGGGCCCTTTAATGCTCGTCAAGTTATTTTTGCATGTTCAGAAATTTTGAGCACACGCTGGCTGGTATCACAGTGTGTGTGTGTGTGTGTGTGTGTGTGTGTGTGTATGTGTGTCTGTGTGTGTGTGTGTGTGTGTGTGTGTGTTTGATGGTGGGGGGTCAAAAACAACAACAAGGAAAAGACTTGCATATTTATGAAGTCCAATTGCAGCCTGCCAGCTATGGAGGAATCTCTGGCCTTAATTGCGTCTCATAAATATGGATTTTGGGGCATTTCATCACACACACACAAACACGTTTACTATCGGATATCTCCGAGACGTCGAAGATTCGCTCCCGATGAATCTGAACTGAATGCTGATTTGCAAGTTTGATGCTGTCTCTCGTTATTGTTGTCATCATGGTTGATAATGCATTGTGTGTAATTGTTTATAGTCTATCGTAACTTTTCGTTTTAGGAGCTCAACTTGAACCTCATCGCTCAAACCGCTAATCCGCTACTTCAGCCCTGACCTGTCAACCTTCCTCTACTGCACTGGCTGTGACTCTGATTAATGGAGTAGATCTGAGTCTAGCAACTACTCAGCTTCTAGATTCTAGAACTTTCCTAATGATGAAAACGAGAAGAGGAAACGGGAGCGGCTTGCTATGGAGCCACATATTGGTGTTGTCAGTCAATTCAGTCAGATAAGGGCTGACAAAGATAACTAGTACGGAGGTGTAGTGGTTAGTACAGTGGTGTAGTGGTCAGTATGGTGGTGTAGTGGTTAGTAAGGTGGTGTAGTGGTTAGTATGGTGGTGTAGTGGTTAGTATGGTGGTGTAGTGGTTAGTACGGTGGTGTAGTGGTTAGTACGGTGGTGTAGTGGTTAGTAAAGTGGTGTAGTGGTTAGTATGGTGGTGTAGTGGTTAGTACGGTGGTGTAGTGGTTAGTACGGTGGTGTAGTGGTTAGTACAGTGGTGTAGTGGTCAGTATGGTGGTGTAGTGGTTAGTACGGTGGTGTAGTGGTTAGTATGGTGGTGTAGTGGTTAGTACGGTGGTGTAGTGGTTAGCAAGGTGGTGTAGTGGTTAGTACGGTGGTGTAGTGGTTAGTACGGTGGTGTAGTGGTCAGTATGGTGGTGTATTGGTCAGTACGGTGGTGTAGTGGTTAGTATGGTGGTGTAGTGGTTAGTACGGTGGTGTAGTGGTCAGTACGGTGGTGTAGTGGTCAGTACGGTGGTGTAGTGGTTAGTAAGGTGGTGTAGTGGTTAGTACGGTGGTGTAGTGGTTAGTATGGTGGTGTAGTAGTTAGTACGGTGGTGTAGTGGTTAGTATGGTGGTGTAGTGGTTAGTACGGTGGTGTAGTGGTCAGTATGGTGGTGTAGTGGTTAGTACGGTGGTGTAGTGGTTAGTATGGTGGTGTAGTGGTTAGTACGGTGGTGTAGTGGTTAGCAAGGTGGTGTAGTGGTTAGTACGGTGGTGTAGTGGTTAGTACGGTGGTGTAGTGGTCAGTATGGTGGTGTATTGGTCAGTACGGTGGTGTAGTGGTTAGTATGGTGGTGTAGTGGTTAGTACGGTGGTGTAGTGGTCAGTACGGTGGTGTAGTGGTCAGTACGGTGGTGTAGTGGTTAGTATGGTTGTGTAGTGGTTTGTACAGTGGTGTAGTGGTTAGTAAGGTGGTGTAGTGGTTAGTACGGTGGTGTAGTGGTTAGTATGGTGGTGTAGTGGTTAGTACGGTGGTGTAGTGGTTAGTATGGTGGTGTAGTGGTTAGTATGGTAGTGTAGTGGTTAGTATGGTGGTGTAGTGGTCAGTACGGTGGTGTAGTGGTTAGTATGGTTGTGTAGTGGTTAGTACGGTGGTGTAGTGGTTAGTATGGTGGTGTAGTAGTTAGTATGGTGGTGTAGTGGTTAGTATGGTGGTGTAGTGGTTAGTATAGTGGTGTAGTGGTGAGTATGGTGGTGTAGTGGTTAGTATGGTGGTGTAGTGGTTAGTACGGTGGTGTAGTGGTTAGCAAGGTGGTGTAGTGGTTAGCAAGGTGGTGTAGTGGCTGCAGCTCTGGTTATTGGAGTAGTGGGAGTCAACTGTAACACTACCTTCACCTACCTGTGTACAGGTAAACTGTAAGCTACCACAGGACCCCCACAGAGCAGGTACTATTAGGGAGGTGGGTCATTCTCAGCACTGCAGTGACACTGAGGTGGTGGTGTGTTAGTACTGTGTGTGTTGTGCTGGTGTGAGTGGATCAGACACAGCAGTGTCACTGCTGGACTGAGAATCGTCCACCAACCAAAACTATCCAGACAGCAGTGTCCTGTGGGCGGCGTCCTGTGTCCACTGATGATGAAGGACTAGAGGAACACAAACTGTCCAGCAGCAGATGTGCTACTGTCTCTGACTTTACATCTACAAGGTGGACCAGCAAGTAGTAGGAGTGTCTACAACACACACTAACACACCACTACCACGTCAGTGTCACCGCAGTTCTGTGGTGGTCCTGTTGGGGTCCTGATCATTGAAGAACAGAGTAATAAAGTATACAGAGAATCAGATGAACTACATTCTGGAAGTGGAGCTCCTGTATGGTCAGTGGAGCTGATACAGTGGACGTGCTGGTCTGTGGTGTCCTCCTCTAGCAGGGTGATCTGGTAGAAGGCTTATGTTTGGTCTCGGTGTGGTCCCGGTGCCGATGCTTCCACGATTGAGTCCGTATCGACTGATTCTCGGCGACACGCGGCGCCGTCCCGGAGCTTTAATAGACCAGCGAGCTGGCGCGCACAGACTCGGCTATAAAAGTTCTCAGATATATCGTTTTAAAAAGTGCGAAAGCTGCAGTTTCTCTCTGCGCTTCCTAAACGGGCTCACATGTGAAAGAAGTGCTGCTGAAGCTGTTTCATTCTTGTGAGTCCTTGTGAGCAGCGCTGCAGCGGCCTGCGCGCTTATCGCTTCCTCACAATGACACTTCCCACCGTGCTGAGGATATTAGCCTGCATTCCTTCCCCAACAGCGCTCGTCCCATCCTACAGGTCCCAGAGAACGAATACGCCTGTGGGCTTTGGGAACATTTAGCCCTGCTGTTCTCACGTTGGGATGAATTGCGGGGGCCCGGCTCGTCTGCCAGAACAAGAATTTGGGGAATTCTGACATCGGAAGGCACATGTGGTGAACATTTCAGCCCCAACCGCTAAAGCCAGTCCGACATTGGGAAGTCAGCTCCTACCTAGGATGGAAGATATCATAGCGCCTTGCTTCTGGCTTACATCAGAGCCTGACTGAGGCCTGCAAGGAAGGAGCAGCAAGACGAAAGCAGGGGCTGGTATAGTGGTTGGTATAGTCTAGTGGCTTACACTGCTGCCCTCCATGCTGTAAACTGGGGTTCCATGCCCCACCCAGGTAACATCCCTACTGTATACCAATAAGAGCCCTTGTTTAATATATATTATACAATAAACACCCCAAAGTAGCTCAATAATATTTAGATCTAAATATCTGGTGACTGTGCAGGCCATGGGAGATGTTCAACTTCACTTTCATGTTCATCAAACCATCTTTCTCCAGTCTTGCTGTGTGTATTGGTGCATTGTCATCCTGATACACGGCACCGCCTTCTGGATACAATTGGATGCACATGGTCCTCCAGAATGGTTCGGTAGTCCTTGGCAGTGATGTGCCCATCTAGCACAAGTATTGGGACAAGGGAATTCCATGATATGGCAGCCCAAACCATCACTGATCCACCCCCATGCTTCACTCTGGGCCAGCAACAGTCTGGGTGGGTCGCTTCTTTGGGGCTTCTCCACACCGTAACTCTCCCGGATGTGGGGAAAACAGTAAAGGTGGATCATCAGAGAACAATACATGTCTCACATTGTCCACAGCCCAAGATCTGATCTCCTTGCATGATTGAAACCGACGTTTGGCATTGGCACGAGTGACCAAAGGTTTGGCTATAGCAGCCGTGTATATTGACCCTGTGGAGCTCCTGACAGACAGTTCTGGTGAAACAGGAGAAGCTGAGGTGCACATTTAATTCTGCGTGATTTGTTCAGCCGTGGTTTTATGTTTTTGGATACAATCCGGGTTAGAACCCAACATCCCTTTCAGACAGCTTCCTCTTGCGTCCACAGTTAATCCTGTTGGATGTGGTTGGTCCTTCTTGGTGGTATGCTGACGTTACCCTGGATACCGTGGCTCTTGATACATCACAAAGACTTGCTGTCTTGGTCACAGATGCGCCTGCAAGACATGCACCAACAGTTTGTCCTCTTTTGAACTCTGGTATGTCCCATAATGTTGTGTTATTGTAATATTTTGAGCTAAACTGTGCTCTTACCGGCTAACTGAACTTCACACTCTGCTCTTACTGGTGCAATGTACAGTTAATGAAGATTGACCACCAGACTGGTCCAATTTATCAATGAAACCTCCCACACAGGTGTTTCAGTTTCATTGTCCAACCCCTGTATAGTGGTTGGTATAGTGTATTAGCTTACATTGCTGAGCGACATGCTAGAGTTTAATGCCCTACCTGGGTAACCACCTTACACTATACTACTAAGAGTCCTTCATTATTATATATAATGTACAGTGGTTGGTATAGTCTAGTGGCTTACACTGCTGCCCTCCATGCTGTAAACTGGGGTTCCATGTCCCACCCAGGTTACCTCCCTACTGTATACCAATAAGAGCCCTTGTTTAACATATATAATATATAGTGGTTGATATAGTGTAGTGGCTTACACTACTGAACGTCATGCTAGAGTTTAGAGGCT
>CM038720.1:3040181-3045181 GCA_021613375.1 Megaleporinus macrocephalus | reverse complement strand
CTTTCTCTCCCTCTCCCTCTTTCTCTCCCTCTCTCTCTCTCTTTCTTTCTCTCACTCTCCCTCTTATTCTCTCTCTCTCTCTCTCTCTCTCTCTCTCTCTCTCTCTCTCTCTCTCTCTCTCTCTCTCTCTCTCTTTCTCTGCAGGAAGCTGATGAAGAGATCACGAGAGGATGGATGGTGCAGTAGCGTCAGCATGAAACTCTTCAGTGCTCTGCGTCAGGCCGCGCTCGTGCGCCGCTAGAGACACAAACACACACACACACACACACACACACACTCACACTCACACACACACACTCTCTGTTCCAGCTCACACACACACACACACTGTAGCGCAGATTAGCCCCTTAAACACTGAGGGTCTGTATGAGGGTCCGCACTTCAGCTCCTCAGTCAGAGCTGCAGAACTTACACCTCTGTTTTACAGTAAATAGAGAATTAATCTACAGCAGATACTCAGCAGTACCCTCACCGACTGACACGCCTGCCTCCCACCCCCTCGGCACCGGCCCACATCCCGACTCCGCTCCAGGGATGTGGTACTGAGGCCATTAGGAGTTTTTCCCACCTCTCCTAGTTTCCCGTCTATCAGTTTTTGCTGCAACACGCCGCCCTGTGGCTACTAGGAACTATTCTCCATCTTCCTCTGTTCCTCATCCTTCACGTTTTGGCTGCAGCGCTCTGCGCCGGATTTCTGGGAGAGAGTTCTTCACCTTTTTTCCCGTTTTCCCATCCCTCGTTTCCAGTTCCCAAGCTTTGCTGTGACCCCTGGTAGGAACTACTCTCCACCTCCCTTTGTTTCCAGTCCTCCAGTTTTGCAGTGACTCCTGCTCCCAGGAACTACCCACGGCTTCTTTTGCTGCAACATCCTGGAATTCCTGGGAATTTTGTTTTTCTGGTCTTTATTTTTTTGCCAAAGGAACAATTCCCGCCCTTCCCGGATAGCTGCTAGGAACTATTCTCCACCGTCCTCTTGTTTCCCGTCCTTCACTTATCACTGAAGACCTAAGACCCCCCCCCCTGCAGGACCCGGTCATGTCCCTAGGGGGCGCCAGCGGCTGCGTGCGGGGGCTGGGCCCGCGCCGCCGGTGGCACGCGTGCCTGGTGTGGTTGGCGCTGAGGTTGGCGCTGTCCTCGTGCCAGCGGGCCGCCGACCTCAGCGGACCCAAATATCCCATCGTCGCCACGGGTTACGGGAAGCTCCGCGGGATACGGAAGGAGCTGAATAACGAGATCCTGGGTCCGGTGGATCAGTACCTGGGCGTACCGTACGCCACAGCGCCAGTGGGCGAGCGGCGCTTCCAGCCCCCCGAGGCGCCGGGATCCTGGCAGGACGTCCGGAACGCCACCCAGTTCGCCCCCGTGTGCCCGCAGAACATCCACGGAGTTCTGCCCGAGATCATGCTGCCCGTCTGGTTCACGGATAACCTGGACGCCGCCGCCGCCTACGTCCAGAACCAGAGCGAGGACTGTCTGTACCTCAACATCTACGTCCCCACCGAGGACGGTGAGTTCCACAGGCACGCTTTTATCTGAGCCGGTTCAACTGGCATGGTCACGAGCACTGTGTTATTCGAAAGCTGAACACTAGAGGGAGCTCTGGAGTCAACAACGAATGGAGCTGAATAGCAAAAGCTGGCATTACTGATACTGAGTGCTGATTAGTTAACGTTACAGTTACTGAATGCTGATTGGTTAGCATTACAGCTACTGAGTTCTGGTTGGTTCAAATTACTGGTGCTGAGTGCGGATTGGTTAGCATTACGGCTACTGAGTACTGGTTGGTTAGCATTACTGCTGCTGAGTACTGGTTGGTTCACATGACTGCTACTGAGTGCTGATTGGTTAGCATTACTGCTACTGAGTGCTGATTGGTTAGCATTAGTGCTACTGAGTGCTGATTGGTTCATATTACTGCTACTCAGTGCTGGTTAGTTAAAATTACAGCTGCTGAATGCTGATTGGTTAGCATTACTGCTGCTGCGTACTGGTTGGTTCACATTTCTGCTACTGAGTGCTGGTTAGTTAACATTACTGATACCGAGTGCTGGTTAGTTAACATTACTGATGCTGAGTGCTGATTGGTTAGCATTACTGCTACTGAGTGCTGGTTAGTTAACATTACTGATGCTGAGTGCTGGTTAGTTAACATTACAGCTACTGAGTGCTGATTGGTTAGCATAACTGCTGCTGAGTACTGGTTGGTTCACGTTACTGCAACTGAGGGCTGATTGGTTCACATTACTGCTACTGAGTGCTGATTGGTTAGCATTACTGTTGCTAAGCAATGGTTGGTTCACATTACTGCTACTGAGTGATAATTAATTAGCATTACTGCTGCTGAGTACTGGTTGGTTCACATTACAGCTACTGAGTGCTGATTGGTTGATGTTATCACTACTAAATGCGAATTGGTTGGCGTTGCTGCTACCTAGAGCCGATTGTCTGACATTACTGTTATTAAGTGCTAATTAGCTGGTAATACTACTAAGTGCTGATTGGTCAGTATTACTGCTACTGGATGTTGATTGGTTGGCATTACTCTTCTGCGTTGGGGAGATGTAAGAATTTACAAACTAGAATTTTGCAGAAATGCTCCATAACAGCCCGTTTATTTACGACTCGCTCAGGAGCGCCCTCTAGTGTCTCAGAAGACCTGACCTCACTGAGTAGCAGTTCTCATATGAAATATTTCTTTTACTTTATTTTCACTCTGTATGCTTTATCTACGCTCCGCCCACAAACACCTTCTTTCACGGCTATAGACCTCTACAGTTCTGCCCGTGATAGGAACTGTAACTTTGATTCTGAGCAGTTTTTACTATTAAAATTCTTAAAATACTAAAACTGCACTCAGACTGTGATTGGTTCTAATCAACACATTATTTAACTTCACCCCGATCATAATTGGTTCTAAGCACTATTCTGAGACCCCCCCCATCCACCCCTGTCCTGTGACTTTATTCTGGGACCCAAACTGTGATTGGTTCTAATCACTGTCGTGTGTGTTCTGAGACCCCGCCCCCCAACTATGATTGGTCCTAAATGCCACGCCATTCATTCTTACTCTTCCCCCTGACTGTAATCGGTTCTTATTACAGTGATTGGTTCTAATCACTGTCGTGTGTGTTCGAAGACCCCGCCCCCCAACTGTGATTGGTCCTAATCACCACGTCATTCATTCTTACTCTTCCCCCTGACTGTAATCGGTTCTTATTACAGTGATTGGTTCTAATCACTGTCGTGTGTGTTCGAAGACCCCGCCCCCCAACTGTGATTGGTCATAATCACCACGTCATTCATTCTTACTCTTCCCCCTGACTGTAATCGGTTCTTATTACCGTGATTGGTTCTAATCACCGCGCTATTTGTTCTGAGAGCTCCCTCTGACTCTGATTGGTCCTAATCACCATGTTATTAACTCCTCCACGCTGGTCCACTGGCCATCTTTCAGCAGTGCTGATGTGCTTGTCTAAGTTTATCTACAGCTGCATGTTCAGTGGTTGTTTGATTTTGTTTACCTTTATTGTCGTTTGAGCAGTTTTTACTATTAAAATTCTTAAAATACTAAAACTGCACTCAGACTGTGATTGGTTCTAATCAACACATTATTTAACTTCACCCCGATCATAATTGGTTCTAAGCACTATTCTGAGACCCCCCCCATCCACCCCTGTCCTGTGACTTTATTCTGGGACCCAAACTGTGATTGGTTCTAATCACTGTCGTGTGTGTTCTGAGACCCCGCCCCCCAACTATGATTGGTCCTAAATGCCACGCCATTCATTCTTACTCTTCCCCCTGACTGTAATCGGTTCTTATTACAGTGATTGGTTCTAATCACTGTCGTGTGTGTTCGAAGACCCCGCCCCCCAACTGTGATTGGTCCTAATCACCACGTCATTCATTCTTACTCTTCCCCCTGACTGTAATCGGTTCTTATTACAGTGATTGGTTCTAATCACTGTCGTGTGTGTTCGAAGACCCCGCCCCCCAACTGTGATTGGTCATAATCACCACGTCATTCATTCTTACTCTTCCCCCTGACTGTAATCGGTTCTTATTACCGTGATTGGTTCTAATCACCGCGCTATTTGTTCTGAGAGCTCCCTCTGACTCTGATTGGTCCTAATCACCATGTTATTAACTCCTCCACGCTGGTCCACTGGCCATCTTTCAGCAGTGCTGATGTGCTTGTCTAAGTTTATCTACAGCTGCATGTTCAGTGGTTGTTTGATTTTGTTTACCTTTATTGTCGTTTGAGATGAACTGCTGGCTTTACAGCTCAACTCACAGATACCTTCAACTCAAAGTCATGACATTGTTTTGTAGGTATGTTTTCTTAAAGAGTTCAACACCTGAACATTGACTTCTACTATATAGACCCACCAGATGAACACAGGAGATTTTCTTGAAGGCAACTTACAGACTCAGATGTCTCTACAGTGGTGGTGATGGTAACCAGGGGTCTCCATGTCTACAATACAAATATACACATTTTATTTATTATCAAACCCACCAGTGAAAATAATACATGTTCTTTGGGGACTATTTTTGCCTCACAGTATCCTGCATATCACGTATCCCTCCACCATAAACAGCTGGTCAGACATCGGACAGTGTGTTTATAACCATCTACTGTAATAACTTTCTGTGAAGGAGCTTTAAGGTGTGGACGTCTGGTTCCATTCACCTCCACTGTGAACAGATCTGATTCGACAAGTTCCTGTAGCACAAACGTCAATGGAAATTCCTGTTAAAGGCTTGGAATGGGAACACAGCCTCTCATTCCTCTTCTCCGTGGCCTGCACTGCAGTCATCCTCCCTTTTTTAATTTCCTCCCTGAGGAGGGATACTCGAGGGATGCCACTCTGGCTGGAGTAAACGAGGAGTTTGCTCTGTAACGTCTCTGTGGGCAGATTCTGAGGTTTTCTCATAGTGGAAGTGTAGAAATGTGTGTGTGAGAGTGTGAATGTGTGTGTGTGAATGTGTGTGTGTGT
>CM038720.1:3032681-3037681 GCA_021613375.1 Megaleporinus macrocephalus | reverse complement strand
GAGAAAAAGTGAGAGATAGGAATGTAGAAAGACAGGGAGAGAGAGAGAGAGAGAGAGGAGGGAGAGAGAGCAACAGTGAGAGAGAGAGGTAGGAAGAGAGAGAGAGAAAAAAGAGAGAGACAGTGACAGTGAGAGATAGAGGGAGAGAGCGAGAGAGAAGGAGAGAGAGAGATAGAGAGAGAGATAGAGTGAGGGAGAGAGAGAGAGAGAGAGAACCTTTCAGTCTCTATCAGTGGTTGTTGTGCTCGTATGTGTGTCTCCTCGTTACGGTTCTTTCCTCCGGCAGGACGTTATATATCCCTAACATACAGGACGCGGAGCCCGTCTGCCCGTCTGCCCGTCTGCCCGTCTGCTCGTCTGCTCGTCTGCTCGTCTGCCCGTCTGCTCGTCTGCTCGTCTGCTCGTCTGCCCGTCTGCTCGTCTGCTCGTCTGCTCGTCTGCTTGTCTGCTCGTCTGCTCGTCTGCTCGTCTGCTTGTCTGCTCGTCTGCTCCTCAGCGTGTCGGGAAGATGTGTCTGCTGACAGTACGAGCAATAAATCAGACTTTACATGTAGAGCCCAGAGCCTCGGCCGCTCGGCCGCCCGCTCTTATCTAAAAATCTCCAGCCCACTCAGTCGGAGTACACGAGCCCAGCGTCTCCCACCTCGACGGGCTTCCTCTCCAGATCACAGGGAAGAAAATATCCTGAGCTTGCCTAAATAATATAGAAATTAAAACTTTAATTAATTATTTAATTAATTATTAATTCTGACTAAAACTAAGTAGGAATTCTAGCTTGGTTAAAAAAAACTGAAGGTAAAATCTTCAAATGAGGAATTCTGTTTTGGTTTGCAGCTTAAATATCGCTAGAAAAATCTAATACTTTTATTATTACATGTAGCTAAAATACAGAATGCATTCTAAAGAGGAATATAGAAGGAATTCTTAGTATGAATTATGTTTTATCTTGTGGCTAAAATAGAGAATTTTTAATGAATTCTAAGTAGATTTTGTAGGAATTCTAGGAAGAATTTGGATTTTACTAGTAGGAATTCTAGTAGCATTCTGACTCACATGTTTGTGTAAATAATATAGAAATTAAAACTTGGAATCGTGATTTTAGCATATAGCTAAAATCTTGAAGGAGCTGAAATGAGGAATTCTTGTTTTTAAACCTGATTAGAAAAAGGTTTGTCTTTTTTTGTTTGTAGAAAAAATGTAACTAGAACTTCTGGTTTATCTTGTGGCTAAAATCTAGAATTTGGATGAATTCTAAGTAGGTTTTATTATAATTTCTAGCTCTGACATTTTGCTTGGTTAAGAAAACAGAAGTAGCAATGTAACTAAAATTTTGACAGAATTTAAGTCAGGAATTCTTTATTTTTTAAGCCTGACTAGTAAAATGTTATCTGTTTTGGTTTGTAGTAAAAATGTCACGAGAAAAATACATTGATGTAAATTCCTAGCATAACGAGTCAAATTTTACTAGTAGGAAAGAAATCCAACCATTTTATTTTAGCATGTAGCTAAAGTACAGAATGAATTATAACTAGAAATAAGTAGGAATTCTAGGTAGGAAATTTTGCATTAAAAAACATTAAATTTTTTTGTTTTTAAACCTAAAATACAAAATTTCTCCTAAATAAAAATCTGGTTTAGCTTGTGGCTAAAATTTGTGTGATTTTTACTAGAAATTTGGGTTTTACTAATAGGAATTCTAGTAGGATTCTGGTTCATGAGTTTGCCTAAATAATATGAAAATTAAAACTAGGCATGCGATTTTAACATATAGCTAAAATATAGAAGGAATTCTGCATATGAATACGGTTTTATCTTGTTGCTAAAATTTGGAATTTGAATGAATTCTTAGTAGGTTTTAGTAGGAATTGTAGTTAGGACTTTATATTTTACTAGTAAGCATTCTAGTAGGAAGCTGGCTCAGAGGTTTACCTAAATATATGGAAAGTAAAACTAGGAATCCAATCTTAACATAAAGCTAAACTATCAAAATAATTCTAACTAGAAATATGCAGGAATAATAGGCAGGAATTTTGCTTGATTAAAAAACAGATATAAATCTTGAAGAAATTGAATTCAGGAATTGCTGTTTTTAAACCTGACTAGAAAAAGGTTATCTGTTTTGGCTTGTAGCAAAAATGTTGCAAGAGAAACACATTTTTTATTTAAACTTCTAGCATAACAAGTCAAATTTTACTAATAAAAAGAAAATCCAACAATTTTATATTAAAATACAGAATGACTTCTAAATAGGTTATTCTAGTTTAGCTTGTGGCTAAAATATGAGTATGAGTAGTGTTTTATCTTGTGCTAAAATAGAGAATTTGAATGAATCCTAAGTAGATTTTATTAGGAATTATGGGTAAGAATTTGGGTTTTACTAACAGGAATTCTGTTGTACAAGGTTACTTAAATAAAAAAGAAATTGAAACGTAGAACTACATTTTAACATATAGCTAAAATATAAAAATGTATTCTCAGTAGGAATTCTAGTTGAACTTGTGACTAAAATGTAGAAACAAAGTCTGAGTATTAAATTAAAACTACAATATTAAAATGTGTTTTGTTTTGTGGTTAAATTGGGAATTTCTTAGGAATTGAATATAGACATGAGTAGGAGTTATAGGTGGGAATTCTGTTTGACTAGGTTGCTTAAATAAGACAGAAATTAAAACCCAAGTAGCTAAAATGTGTGCTTGAACTTGTGGCTGTGATGTTTAAACAGTTTAAAGAGATGTTTAAAGAGTAGACTCCAGGTTTATCTCTCTCTCTCTCGTTCTTCATGTTGACTCTGATTGGCTAATTTTGAGCTAATAAGCTCTGATTTTCTCCCCCCCATTACTCATTTAGAATATAAAGCCATCCAGTCTACATAGACTAATCAATTAAACCAGCCAGAGTGATTTTATTCTACCTCTCCAGTTAAGAGCTAATCAGGAATACGGATAAATCAGGAGTCCGGATAAATCTCACACTGGCTCTCCTCGGCATGCCGTCTGAATGTTATATATATATATATATATATATATATATATATATATATATATATATATATATATATATATATATATATATATATAAAAAAAACATTAATATTTTACCATAATAAATTTTTATTTATGTGTTTTTGCCACATTTACTGTAAAAAACAGTAAAAAAAAGTTACAGTAACTTTTAACATTATGTTAACTTTTTATTATGAAGTTCAATCCAAATTTTTTTACATTTTAATATAAACAAGATAAAGAGTTGAATCATTGTTTTATACTATCAATCAGATTCTTGTTTGTTTATTATTGTTTTTTACTTTTTCAAGTGAATAATTTTGAATGGATGTACATGATGTGTTTTTTTCTTTCAAAACTTTGATTGATTGTTTTCAACAAACTTATAACATATATATATATATATATATATATATATATATATATATATATATATATATATATATATATATATATATATATAAACTTTATATCACATATGGCTGCTTATATCATCTAATTTATTGATATAATAATACCACATGCAATTATATATTTTATTTATATTTAGCTTTTATATACCATATAAAAGTCTGATAATTTAAAAGTGTTTATCTGATCAATAAGTGTATGTTCACCAGTAAGAACAGCAGATCTGATTAGAACAGGTGTAAATAATCAGACATACAATACAAAGTAAGATGAATATGTTATTGTGAGAGAAGTAGATCAGATCTTGATCCAGTTTGAAGAACAAAGTTAGGTTCCAGATTTCTCCTGGACGCCCCAGACATTGTATAAATGTGTTCAGCAGCAAATCTTGATTTATCTTAATGAAGTACTGAGCAGTCAAAGCAGGTATTAGATGAGAACTGATAATAATACTGGGTTGTTTAGGAGACGCTTGGAAAGAGTTAAATAAACACACTGACGTGTGGAAAAGCACTACTTACTCTATTAATACTGATTAATATTTAATAATAAAGTATTTACTGAGTAAATTAAAGCTTCCTGTCTGGAAATAATAGCCTTTTTTAATATAATAATGTCCCCAAGTGTATAGTACTGTATATACTGTATAGATATTTTTAATCCAATCAGTAAAAAAACAATAAGGGGGCGGTCAGTGTTCGACAGTCATGTGTGATATAAACGTGGATTCATGTGGCGAGTGTTGGGGGGCGGTGCACGAGTGTGGGGGGGGGGGGGTGAATATAAATAAATAAATATCAGTCAGTCGACGCTGCAGAAGTATCGTGTGAATAGCCTTTGATGCAAGAACAAACCTCAAACAAATTATTCTATTTTTTGCTATCCCAGCAGCCCCCTTGATCTGATGAAAACTGGATCAGGATTCTTCTGCGGGGGAAAAAAAAAAAGAGAGAGAGAGAGAGAGAGAGAGAGAGAGAGAGAGAGAGAGAGAGAAAGGGTGTGTAGAGTTGCAGAAACATACATTCCTGTCTTTTAATTAGCGCCGAGGCTCTGCTGGTTCTCGAAACTCCATGTATGCGCTTCAGGAAGCCTTGGGGACGCTGCGTGCTGCAGGCCGAGGGGCTCGCGCTGGAGCGGGGAGTTGGGGGTGGGGGGGATTTGGGGGGGAGATGGGTTGCAAAATACGCCTCCACCTCATGATCAATACTAAATCAATTACCCCGCTGATTGATGCCCCGGCCGTGCCTTCAGCGCCCGTGGGCCCGCTGCCAGCGCGCGGGAAGGGTCTGAGTAATGGCGCTCTAATGCGGCGTCATGAATACGCATGAAGCTGCTCTGCATGCACACAGACAGCGCCGCCTTCACTGCAAATAACTGCAAGGCTACCTGCGCCAGGAACAGTTAGCACGCCGCGGTAGCTCCGCATGCAGACAAAAGAGGAATTTGTTTAACGTCCGCCAGCAGAGAAGCGCATGCACAGAAGTGCAGGGAACGGGAACGTCTGCACCGCAGGTAGCGCTTCTTGGGGGGGGGGCATTTCAGCCTGAATTCAATCACATGGCCATGCAGCCTTCAGAGACAGGCACT
>CM038720.1:3022681-3027681 GCA_021613375.1 Megaleporinus macrocephalus | reverse complement strand
TACTCTCTCTACCAGCCCTACTTTCTCTCTTTACTTTCCGTTTATCTCCATTCCCTCTCTTTCTCTTTCTCTCTTTACTCTCTCTACCGACTCTACATTCTCTCTCTCTTTACTTTCTCTTCATCTCAACTCTCTCTTTCTTTTTCTCTCCATTCTCTCTCTACGGTCTCTCCTCTTTCTCTCTCCTCTCTCTCTCTTTACTTTCTCTAGCGTCTCTACTTTCTTTCTTTTTACTTTCTCTTCATCTCTGTTCTCTCTCTTTCTCTTTCTTCATCTCCATTCTCTTTCCCTTCTTTACTCTTCCCCTCTCCTCTCTCTCCCTTTACTTTATTTCTTCTCTTCGTCTCCATTCTCTTTCTCTCTTTACTTTCTCTACCGTCTCTACTTTCTCTCTCTTTACTTTCTCTTCATCTCCATTCTCTCTCTTTCTCTTTCTCTCCATGCTCTCTCTACTGTCTCTGCTCTTTCTCTCTCCTCTCTCTCTCTTTACTTTCTCTTCATCTCTGTTCTCTCTCTTTCTCTTTCACTATTTACTCTAGTTACCGTCTCTTCTCTTTTTCTCTCATCTCTCTCCCTTTACTCTCTTTCTTCTCTCCATCTCCATTCTCTTTCTCTCTTTACTCTCTCTACCATCTCTACTCTTTCTCTCTCTTTACTTTTTCTACTCTTTCTCCACTTTCTCTCTCTCTCTCTCTCTCTCTCTTTTCTTTACTTATCTTTACTCTCTCTACCATATCTACTCTTTCTCTCTCTTTACTTTTTCTACTCTTTCTCCACTTTCTCTCTCTCTCTCTCTTTTCTTTACTTATCTTTACTCTCTCTACCATATCTACTCTTTCTCTCTCTTTACTTTTTCTACTTTTTCTCCACTTTCTCTCTCTCTCTCTCTTTTCTTTACTTATCTTTACTCTCTCTATCCTTTGTTTTCTTTTTCTTGTATCCCTTTATTTTTTCTTTATTTCTGTTTAATCTTCCTTCTCCCTCTGTTTCTCTTTGGCTTCCACTTCACTCTCTCTCTTTTCCTTTTTGTGCAACAATGAAGAGTGGACACATTCCAGCCTGAACACACACACTGCCGTTGTCCCAGTGGTCCCAGTGGTCCCAGCGATGACCAGTTTCCTCGTTCAGGAAGGTTTCTATGGCCACACCGAGCCCCACCACAGTGTAATACCCAGAATCCCTCACTTTTATCACCACTCCAGTTACCGTTTACTGTCCACTCACTTTATTAAAACACATATTTCACAGCGAGGTCTGCGCAGAGTGAGAGCGATGAGGCTGCGCTGGAGGACGTGGCGGCACCTGGAGACCACAGTTAGCTTGAGCTTCTGTGTTGCCGCAGAACCTGATGTGAGGACCACATGCGCGGAGGTCTCTACTCTTCTGCTGGAACATTGCTGTGAGGATTTGATTACTTTTAGCCACTGGACCATTAGTGAAGTCTGGTTCTGAGGTACCAGCACGAACCATTGGGGAACAGACTGTGTGTGTAGTGTTACTGCTGCTACAGAGGTTATTGTAGAGTCGGCTGTGTGTGTGTAGTGTTACTGCTGCTACAGAGGTCAGTGTAGAGTCGGCTGTGTGTGTGTAGTGTTACTGCTGCTACAGAGGTTAGTGTAGAGTCGGCTGTGTGTGTGTAGTGTTACTGCTGCTACAGAGGTTAGTGTAGAGTCGGCTGTGTGTGTGTAGTGTTACTGCTGCTACAGAGGTTAGTGTAGAGTCGGCTGTGTGTGTGTAGTGTTACTGTTGCTACAGAGGTTAGTGTAGAGTCGGCTGTGTGTGTGTAGTGTTACTGCTGCTACAGAGGTTAGTGTAGAGTCGGCTGTGTGTGTGTAGTGTTACTGCTGCTACAGAGGTTAGTGTAGAGTCGGCTGTGTGTGTGTGTAGTGTTACTGCTGCTACAGAGGTTAGTGTAGAGTCGGCTGTGTGTGTGTAGTGTTACTGCTGCTACAGAGGTCAGTGTAGAGTCGGCTGTGTGTGTGTAGTGTTACTGCTGCTACAGAGGTTAGTGTAGAGTCGGCTGTGTGTGTGTAGTGTTACTGCTGCTACAGAGGTTAGTGTAGAGTCGGCTGTGTGTGTGTGTGTAGTGTTACTGCTGCTACAGAAGTTAGTGGAGAGTCGGCTGTGTGTGTGTAGTGTTACTGCTGCTACAGAAGTTAGTGTAGAGTCGGCTGTGTGTGTGTAGTGTTACTGCTGCTACAGAGGTTAGTGTAGAGTGGGCTGTGTGTGTGTAGTGTTACTGCTACAGAGGTTAGTGTAGAGTCGGCTGTGTGTGTGTAGTGTTACTGCTGCTACAGAGGTTAGTGGAGAGTCGGCTGTGTGTGTGTGTGTAGAGTTACTGCTGCTACATAGGTTAGTGTAGAGTCGGCTGTGTGTGTGTAGTGTTACTGCTGCTACAGAGGTTAGTGTAGAGTCAGCTGTGTGTGTGTAGTGTTACTGCTGCTACAGAGGTTAGTGTAGAGTCGGCTGTGTGTGTGTAGTGTTACTGCTGCTACAGAGGTTAGTGTAGAGTCGGCTGTGTGTGTGTAGTGTTACTGCTGCTACAGAGGTTAGTGTAGAGTCGGCTGTGTGTGTGTAGTGTTACTGCTGCTACAGAGGTTAGTGTAGAGTCGGCTGTGTGTGTGTAGTGTTACTGCTGCTACAGAGGTTTAGTGTAGAGTCGGCTGTGTGTGTGTAGTGTTACTGCTACAGAGGTTAGTGTAGAGTCGGCTGTGTGTGTGTAGTGTTAGCTGCTACAGAGGTTAGTGTAGAGTCGGCTGTGTGTGTGTAGTGTTACTGCTACAGAGGTTAGTGTAGAGTCGGCTGTGTGTGTGTAGTGTTACTGCTGCTACAGAGGTTAGTGTAGAGTCGGCTGTGTGTGTGTAGTGTTACTGCTGCTACAGAGGTTAGTGTAGAGTCGGCTGTGTGTGTGTAGTGTTACTGCTGCTACAGAGGTTAGTGTAGAGTCGGCTGTGTGTGTGTAGTGTTACTGCTGCTACAGAGGTTAGTGTAGAGTCGGCTGTGTGTGTGTAGTGTTACTGCTACAGAGGTTAGTGTAGAGTCGGCTGTGTGTGTGTAGTGTTACTGCTGCTACAGAGGTTAGTGTAGAGTCGGCTGTGTGTGTGTAGTGTTACTGCTGCTACAGAGGTTAGTGTAGAGTCGGCTGTGTGTGTGTGTAGTGTTACTGCTGCTACAGAGGTTAGTGTAGAGTCGGCTGTGTGTGTGTAGTGTTACTGCTGCTACAGAGGTTAGTGGAGAGTCGGCTGTGTGTGTGTAGTGTTACTGCTGCTACAGAGGTTAGTGTAGAGTCGGCTGTGTGTGTGTAGTGTTACTGCTACAGAGGTTAGTGGAGAGTCGGCTGTGTGTGTGTAGTGTTACTGGCTACAGAGGTTAGTGTAGAGTCGGCTGTGTGTGTGTAGTGTTACTGCTACAGAGGTTAGTGTAGAGTCGGCTGTGTGTGTGTAGTGTTATGCTGCTACAGAGGTTAGTGTAGAGTCGCTGTGTGTGTGTAGTGTTACTGCTGCTACAGAGGTTAGTGTAGAGTCGGCTGTGTGTGTGTAGTGTTACTGCTGCTACAGAGGTTAGTGTAGAGTCGGCTGTGTGTGTGTAGTGTACTGCTGCTACAGAGGTTAGTGTAGAGTCGGCTGTGTGTGTGTAGTGTTACTGCTTACAGAGGTTAGTGTAGAGTCGGCTGTGTGTGTGTAGTGTTACTGCTGCTACAGAGGTTAGTGTAGAGTCGGCTGTGTGTGTGTAGTGTTACTGCTGCTACAGAGGTTAGTGTAGAGTCGGCTGTGTGTGTGTAGTGTTACTGCTGCTACAGAGGTTAGTGTAGAGTCGGCTGTGTGTGTGTAGTGTTACTGGCTACAGAGGTTAGTGTAGAGTCGGCTGTGTGTGAGTAGTGTTACTCCTGCTACAGAGGTTAGTGTAGAGTCGGCTGTGTGTGTGTAGTGTTACTGCTGCTACAGAGGTTAGTGTAGAGTCGGCTGTGTGTGTGTAGTGTTACTGCTGCTACAGAGGTTAGTGTAGAGTCGACTGTGTGTGTGTAGTGTTACTGCTGCTACAGAGGTTAGTGTAGAGTCGGCTGTGTGTGTGTAGTGTTACTGCTGCTACAGAGGTTATTGTAGAGTCGGCTGTGTGTGTGTAGTGTTGCTGCTGCTACAGAGGTTAGTGTAGAGTCGGCTGTGTATGTGTAGTGTTGCTGCTGCTACAGAGGTTATTGTAGAGTCGGCTGTGTGTGTGTAGTGTTACTGCTGCTACAGAGGTTAGTGTAGAGGCGGCTGTGTGTGTGTAGTGTTACTGCTGCTACAGAGGTTAGTGGAGAGTCGGCTGTGTGTGGTGTGTAGTGTTACTGCTGCTACAGAGGTTAGTGTAGGAGTCGGCTGTGTGTGTGTAGTGTTACTGCTGCTACAGAGGTTAGTGTAGAGTCGGCTGTGTGTGTGTAGTGTTACTGCTGCTACAGAGGTTAGTGGAGAGTCGGCTGTGTGTGTGTAGTGTTACTGCTGCTACAGAGGTTAGTGGAGAGTCGGCTGTGTGTGGGGTGTAGTGTTAGCTGCTACAGAGGTTAGTGTAGGAGTCGGCTGTGTGTGTGTAGTGTTACTGCTGCTACAGAGGTTAGTGTAGAGTCGGCTGTGTGTGTGTAGTGTTACTGCTGCTACAGAGGTTAGTGTAGAGTCGGCTGTGTGTGTGTAGTGTTACTGCTGCTACAGAGGTTAGTGTAGAGTCGGCTGTGTGTGTGTAGTGTTACTGCTGCTACAGAGGTTAGTGTAGAGTCGGCTGTGTGGGTGTAGTGTTACTGCTACAGAGGTTAATGTAGAGTCGGCTGTGTGTGTGTAGTGTTACTGCTACAGAGGTTAGTGTAGAGGCGACTGTGTGTGTGTAGTGTTACTGCTGCTACAGAGGTTAGTGTAGAGTCGGCTGTGTGTGTGTAGTGTTACTGCTGCTACAGAGGTTAGTGTAGAGTCGGCTGTGTGTGTGTAGTGTTGCTGCTGCTACAGAGGTTAGTGTAGAGTCGGCTGTGTGTG
>CM038720.1:3000181-3017681 GCA_021613375.1 Megaleporinus macrocephalus | reverse complement strand
CCACCACTATAAACATCACCACCACCACTGTAAACACCATCACCACCACCACTGTAAACACCATCACCACCATTATAACCATCATCACCACCACTATAAACATCACCACCACTGTAAACACCATCATCACCACTGTAAACACCACTACCACTGTAAACATCACCACCACCACCACTGTAAACACCATCACCACAACTGTAAACACCATCACCACCATTATAACCATCATCACCACCACTATAAACATCACCACCACTGTAAACACCATCACCACCACTGTAAACACCATCACCACCACTATAAACATCACCACCACTGTAAACATCACCACCACCACTGTAAACACCATCACCACAACTGTAAACACCATCACCACCATTATAACCATCATCACCACCACTATAAACATCACCACCACTGTAAACACCATCACCTCCACTGTAAACACCATCGCCACCACTGTAAACATCACCACCACCACTGTAAACACCATCACCACAACTGTAAACACCATCACCACCATTATAACCATCATCACCACCACTATCAACATTGCCACCACTGTACACATCACCGCCACTATAAACATCACCACCACTATAAACATCACCACCACTATAAACATCATCACCACCACTATAAACATCACCACCACTGTAAACATCACCACCACTATAAACATCATCACCACCACTATAAACATCACCACCACTGTAAACACCATCACCACCACTATAAACATCATCACCACCACTATAAACATCACCACCACTATAAACATCATCACCACCACTATAAACATCACCACCACTGTAAACATCACCACCACTATAAACATCATCACCACCACTATAAACATCACCACCACTGTAAACACCATCACCACCACTATAAACATCATCACCACCACTATAAACATCATCACCACCACTATAAACATCATCACCACCACCGTAAACATCATCACCACCACTATAAACATCATCACCACCACTGTAAACATCATCACCACCACTATAAACATCATCACCACCACTATAAACACCATAAGCAGCTTGATGTTCTCCTCACTCTCAGAAAGCTTTAGTGCTGATGTTTATCTGATGGGAGGACAGTGTTGGTGGGTCTAGCAGGTGGTTGTTAGGAGACCCATGTAGCTTTCATGTATTTTTTTTAAATTCCTCCAGAGTAGCTCCTAATAACGATCTACTCAGTGGCTGTTAATAAAGTGGAGCTCTGACCTACAGGACTGGATATGATACACTCAGGTACATACACATATTACTGGAGTCGTATATCGTCGCTGTCCAAAGAAAAACAATCAATATTCTCAATTTTTTTTTTTCTGCATTATTCCAACGCAGCCGCTGTTGTTTA
This sequence comes from Megaleporinus macrocephalus, assembly GCA_021613375.1. Lineage (NCBI taxonomy): Eukaryota > Metazoa > Chordata > Actinopteri > Characiformes > Anostomidae > Megaleporinus > Megaleporinus macrocephalus. Next base: position 3,016,304 of record CM038720.1, on the reverse strand, counting down.
CTTTGAATGAAAATTTTTGATGAATGGACCAATAGAATCACTCCAAAATCACTTGGAAAGAATTCTGGTTCCATTGACTTGTATGGTAAGTAAGGAGAGTTTGTGGCCTCTCCTGTAAAGTTCACTGTTTTGGAGACGCTCGTTCCTCTTTGGACAGTGGTGATATAGGACTGCGAGTCCTTACGAGGGACAAAAACGAGTATTTTTAGTGTGTGTCACGTCCTCCATCAGTGGCCTGGAACGAGACTGTGTGTGAGCGCGGTCTGTCGGCTGTCCACTCCGATTACGGCGGCGGTGATGGAGAGGGGTGTGTGTGCATGTGTGTATGTGAGAGTGAGAGTGTGTTACATGTGCTGTCTGTTTGAATCAGTGCAGACAGTGATGGAGAGGGGTGTGTGTGAGTGTGTGAGTGTGTGTGTGTGTGTGTGTGTAGCTCCTGACAGATAGAGAGAGTAAATAATGAAGGGGATTGGTATCTGCTCCTTTACAGCGCCACTGCCGCGCAGGCACACGCGGGTCAGCCTGATAACGCCCGTTAATAGCCGCAGCACTTAGAGCTGGAGCCTGGCTAGCTAATGCTAAAGCTAACACGTCGATGCTAATACCAGCAGCGTGTAGCGGAGTGGACGCGCAGGCAGGTCACTCCCGTTAATTGCCGCAGCGCTCACGGCTGGAACCAGGTTTATTTCAGGACGAGTCAAGTAGCAGAGTCATTTAAGGGCGAGTCTGTATGGAGTCAGGAGTTATGTAAATGTGAGTCAGACTGAAGTGGCGAGTCATTTGCGGGAGCCGAGTCGCGAGTTCGAGGACGACTTTGAGTCAAGTCATTTGCGCATAAGAGTTCAGTCGCAAGTGATTTGAAGGTAAATCCTCGTCGAGACTCATTTAAAGGCGAGTCAGGTTTGAGCTGTGAGTCATTTAAGGGATAGTCAGAGTTGAGTTGTGCGCCATTTAAAGGTGAGTTCGTGTGGAGTTGTGTGTTATCGAAGTGAGAGTCAGAGGCAAGTTGCGAGTCATTTAAAGATGAGTCAGTGTTGGGTTGCGAGTCGGGCGAGGCTAATTTAAGGGCGAGTCAGATTTGAGCTGTGAGTCATTTGAGGGATAGTCAGCGTTGAATTGAACGTTATTGAAGTGAGAGTCAGAGGCAAGTCGCGAGTCATTTAAAGATGAGTCAGTGTTGGGTTGCGAGTCGGGCGAGGCTAATTTAAGGGCGAGTCAGGTTTGAGCTGTGAGTCATTTGAGGGATAGTCAGCGTTGAATTGAACGTTATTGAAGTGAGAGTCAGAGGCAAGCCATGAGTCATTTTAAGATGAGTCAGTGTTGGGTTGCGAGTCGGGCGAGGCTAATTTAAGGGCGAGTCAGGTTTGAGCTGTGAGTCATTTGAGGGATAGTCAGCGTTGAATTGAACGTTATTGAAGTGAGAGTCAGAGGCAAGCCATGAGTCATTTTAAGGCGAGCCTGGGGTGAATTGTGTTTCATTTAGGGGTGAGTCAGAGTTGAGTCGTAAGTCACTTAAAGGTGTGTCTGTATGGAGCCACAAGTTATGTAAATGTGAATCAGACTGAAGTGGCGAGTCATTTATGGGAGCCGAGTCACGAGTTCGAGGATGACTTTGAGTCAGGTCTTTTAAGGTCTAGCCTGACTTGCAAGTCATTTGAAGATGAAACCTCATCAAGACTCATGTCTTGATGGGGCGAGTCAGGTTTGAGCAGTGAGTCATTTGAGGGATAGTCAGAGTTGAATTGAATGTTATTGAAGTGAGAGTCAGAGGCAAGTCAGGAGTCATTTAACAGTGAGTCAGTAAGTTGAGTTCCAAGTCATTTAAGAGAGTCTTAGTCAAGTCACAAGTCTTTTAAAGAGCAGTGTTGAGTTGTAAGTCATTTTTGGGGAAAACTAAGTCAAGTCACAAGACAAGGCGAGTCGTTGTTGAATCGTGTACTTTTAAGGGAGAGTCAGAGGCAAGTCATGAGTCATTTTAAGGCAAGCCTGGGGTGAATTGTGTTTCATTTAAGGGAGAGTCAGAGTTGTGTCGTAAGTCATTTAATGGCAAGTCTTTATGGAGTCACGAGATATGTAAATGTGAGTCAGATTGGAGTGGCAAATCATTTATGGGAGTCGAGTCGTGAGGACAACTTTGAGTCATTTAAGGGCGAGCCTGAGTTGCGAGTTCAGTTGCAAGTGATTTAGAGGTGAATCCTCCTCGAAACTCATTTAAGGGGCGAGTCAGGTTTGAGTTGTGATTCATTAAAGGTGAGTTCATGTTGAGTTGTACATTATCAAAGAAAGAGTCAGAGGCAAGCCGTGAGTCATTTAAAGATGAGTCAGCGTTGGGTTGCAAGTCAGGCTTAGTTCCACATCAGAGTTCAAGTGAATTTTCATTGAGACTAATTTAAGGGCGAGTCAGGTTTGAGCTGTGAGTCATTTAAGGGATAGTCAGAGTTGAATTGAACGTTATTGAAATGAGAGTCAGAAGCAAGTCACGAGTCATTTAACGGTGAGTCAGTGCTGAGTGTTGAGTTGTGGGTCATTAAAGGGAGAATCTAAGTCAGGTCACAAGTCTTTGAGGGGAATCTTGGTTAAATCGTGTACTTTTTAGGGAGAGTCAGATGTAATTCATGAGTCATTTTAAGGCAAGCTTGGGTTGAATTGTATTTCATTTAAGGGAGAGTCAGAATTTAGTCGTAAGTCATTAAAGTCGAGCCCATGTTGAGTTGTGAGTAATTTAGGAGAGAGTGAGAGTCGAGTCGTGAGTCATTTAAAGGCGATCCAGTGTTGAGCTGCAGTTAATTTAAGAGGTAGTTCTGGTTAAGATTAAGATTAAGGTTAGTGTTAGAGGGTTAGGTGTAGTAGTAGTCATAGTTCTGGTGAAGTTTAAAGTTAAGGTAAGAGATTTAGTCTCAGGGTTAAGGTTTGGGTTACAGTTCAGGTTAGGTTAGTAGTAGCTCTGGTTAAGGTTCGGGTAGTAGTCCTGGTTAGGGTTGTTTTTTATTTCAGCGAAATATTAAATCTGGTCAAATTCTAGTCCTGGTTAAGGTTAAATGGTTAAGGTTAGGGTAGTAGTAGTTCTGGTTACGGTTAAATGGTTAAGGTTAGGGTAGTAGTAGTTCTGGTTACGGTTAAATGGTTAAGGTTAAATGGTTAAGGTTAGGGTAGTAGTAGTTCTGGTTAAGGTTAAATGGTTAAGGTTAGGGTAGTAGTAGTTCTGGTTACGGTTAAATGGTTAAGGTTAGGGTAGTAGTAGTTCTGGTTACGGTTAAATGGTTAAGGTTAAATGGTTAAGGTTAGGGTAGTAGTAGTTCTGGTTACGGTTAAATGGTTAAGGTTAAATGGTTAAGGTTAGGGTAGTAGTAGTTCTGGTTAAGGTTAAATGGTTAAGGTTAGGGTAGTAGTAGTTCTGGTTAAGGTTAAATGGTTAAGGTTAGGGTAGTAGTAGTTCTGGTTAAGGTTAAATGGTTAAGGTTAAATGGTTAAGGTTAAATGGTTAAGGTTAGGGTAGTAGTAGTTCTGGTTACGGTTAAATGGTTAAGGTTAAATGGTTACGGTTAAATGGTTAAGGTTAAATGGTTAAGGTTAGGGTAGTAGTAGTTCTGGTTACGGTTAAATGGTTAAGGTTAAATGGTTAAGGTTAGGGTAGTAGTAGTTCTGGTTACGGTTAAATGGTTACGGTTAAATGGTTAAGGTTAAATGGTTAAGGTTAGGGTAGTAGTAGTTCTGGTTAAGGTTAAATGGTTAAGGTTAAATGGTTAAGGTTAGGGTAGTAGTAGTTCTGGTTACGGTTAAATGGTTAAGGTTAAATGGTTAAGGTTAAATGGTTAAGGTTAAATGGTTAAGGTTAGGGTAGTAGTAGTTCTGGTTAAGGTTAAATGGTTAAGGTTAGGGTAGTAGTAGTTCTGGTTACGGTTAAATGGTTAAGGTTAAATGGTTAAGGTTAAATGGTTAAGGTTAGGGTAGTAGTAGTTCTGGTTAAGGTTAAATGGTTAAGGTTAGGGTAGTAGTAGTTCTGGTTACGGTTAAATGGTTACGGTTAAATGGTTAAGGTTAAATGGTTAAGGTTAGGGTAGTAGTAGTTCTGGTTAAGGTTAAATGGTTAAGGTTAAATGGTTAAGGTTAAATGGTTAAGGTTAGGGTAGTAGTTCTGGGTAGTAGTAGTTCTGGGCAGTCTCCAGAAAAGAAATATAAGTGAACACAGTGGCCCAACAATATTTAAAGTTAGGGTTAGGGTGTGTGTGTGAATGAGTGAGTGTGTGTGTGTGTGTGTGTGTGTGTGTGTGTGTGTGTGTGTGTGTGTGTGTGTGTGTGAATGAGTGAGTGTGTGTGTGTGTGTATGTGAGGCCTTCCAAAAAGTTAGGTTCTTCAATGTGGTTCTATGACATGCTGTCATATTTTTCTGTGCTGTGTTATTCTCAGCCTCCAGGGGGCAGAGGGGGGTGTAACCTAGCTGTGTTTAGAACAGGTGAAGAAGGGAACAGGTAATGGGGAGGTGTTTGGATGCTGCTACCTGCAGAGAACCTTCATATTAAAGGTGCTTTAAACCATTAAAAGGTGGAACACACACACACACACACACACACACACAGGGTTCAACTCAAAGTGGTTCATCAACCCAGAGAAGTGTCTGTAGCTCCTGTTTAAAGAGTGTGTGTGTGTGATGTATGTGTCTGTGTGTGTGTGATGTGTGTTTGTGTGTGTGTGATGTATGTCTGTGTGTTTGATGTATGTGTGTGTGTGATTTGTGTTTGTGTGTGTGTGATGTGTGTTTGTGTGTGTGTGTGATGTATGTCTGTGTGTTTGATCTATGTGTGTGTGATGTGTGTTTGTGTGTGTGTGTGTGTGTGTGTGATGTATGTCTGTGTGTGTGTGATGTGTGTGTGTGATGTATGTCTGTTTGTGTGATGTGTGTGTGTGATGTATGTCTGCGTGTGTGATGTGTGTTTGTATGTGTGTTGTATGTATGTCTGTGTGTGTGATGTATGTCTGTGTGTGTGATGTGTGTGTGTGTGTGATGTATGTCTGTGTGTGTGTGTGTGATGTATGTATGTGTGATGTATGTCTGTGTGTGTGATGTATGTATGTATGTCTGTGTGTGTGATGTGTGTTTGTGTGTGTGTGATGTATGTCTGTGTGTGTGATGTGTGTTTGTGTGTGTGTGATGTATGTATGTCTGTGTGTGTGATGTGTGTTTGTGTGTGTGTGATGTATGTATGAGCAGGTAGAGTCGGTGCTGGTGGTCCTGAGGGTCCGGCAGCTGTCGCTGTGTCCTGTCTGTGTCTGTGTGTCTCCTCTGTTGTCCTGGCGTCCGGGCCCTGTGCTCGTCTGCCTGTCTGTGCTTTTCAGCCTCTCTTGTTTTTCAGTTTGGACTCGTTTTTTGTGTTTTTAGTTTTTTTAGCGTGAAGCAGTTTAAAGCCTCTTTTTGAATTTTGTCTTTTCTCTTTCTCCCCCTTTTTGTCCTAACCCCAGGTCCGCTCACAAAAAAACACGATGAGTCTACGATGAACAGGCCGAGGGATGAAGGTATTTTTCTTGCATGTTTTTTTTTCTCCTTTTTGTCGTTTTTTTAAGACTCTTTTCTTTTTTTCGGGGTGCTTTGATGTGTTATGGCTTTTTCTTGAAGTTGCTCACGTTGGAGCCGTGATGATGTGAATGCCAGCGAAACAGAGGTCACGGTAATTAAGCCCCTCCAGATCGGGGCTCTGAGTATAAGAGTATAAGAACTGAGTATAAGAGTATAAGAACTGAGTATAAGAGTATAAGAACCGAGTATAAGAGTATAAGAACTGACTATAAGAACTGAGTATATGAGTATAAGAACTGAGTATAAGAGTATAAGAACTGAGTATAAGAGTATAAGAACCGAGTATAAGAGTATAAGAACTGACTATAAGAACTGAGTATATGAGTATAAGAACTTAGTATAAGAGTATAAGAACTAAGTATGAGTATAAGAACCGAGTATATGAGTATAAGAACTGAGTATAAGAGTATAAGAACTAAGTATGAGTATAAGAACCGAGTATATGAGTATAAGAACTGAGTATAAGACTATAAGAACTAAGTATGAGTATAAGAACCGAGTATAAGAGTATAAGAACTGAGCATAAGAGTATAAGAACTTAGTGTAAGAGTATAAGAACTGAGTATAAGAGTATAGGAACTGAGTATAAGAGTATAAGAACTGAGTATAAGAGTATAAGAACTGAGTATAAGAGTATAAGAACTTAGTATAAGAGTATAGGAACTGAGTATAAGAGTATAAGAACTGAGTATAAGACTATAAGAACTAAGTATGAGTATAAGAACCGAGTATAAGAGTATAAGAACTGAGTATAAGAGTATAAGAACTAAGTATGAGTATAAGAACCGAGTATATGAGTATAAGAACTGAGTATAAGACTATAAGAACTAAGTATGAGTATAAGAACCAGGTATAAGAGTATAAGAACTGAGTATAAGAGTATAAGAACTTAGTATAAGAGTATAAGAACTGAGTATAAGAGTATAAGAACTTAGTATAAGAGTATAAGAACTGAGTATAAGAGTATAGGAACTGAGTATAAGAGTATAAGAACTGAGTATAAGACTATAAGAACTAAGTATGAGTATAAGAACCGAGTATAAGTGTATAAGAACTTAGTATAAGAGTATAAGAACTGTGTATAAGAGTATAAGAACCGAGTATAAGAGTATAAGAACTTAGTATAAGAGTATAAGAACTGAGTATAAGAGTATAAGAACTTAGTATAAGAGTATAAGAACTGAGTATAAGAGTATAGGAACTGAGTATGAGAACTAAGTATAAGAGTATAAGAACTGAGTATAAGAGTATAAGAACTGAGTATAGGAGTATATAAACTTAGTATAAGAGTATAAGAACTGAGTATACGTGTATAAGAACTGCGTATAAGAGTATAAGAACTGAGTATAAGAGTATAAGAACTGAGTATAAGAGTATAAGAACTGTGTATAAGAGTATAAGAACTGAGTATAAGAACTGAGTATAAGAGTATAAGAACTGAGTATAAGAACTAAGTATAAGAGTATACGAACTGAGTATAGGAGTATAAGAACTAAGTATAAGAGTATAAGAACTGAGTATAAAATTATAAGAAATGAGTACAAGAGTATAAAAACCGAGTATAAGAGTATAAGAACTGAGTATCAGAGTATTAGAATTGAGTATAAGAGTATAAGAACTGAGTATACGAGTATAAGAACTGAGTTTAAGCGTATAAGAACTGAGTATATGAGTTTAAGAACTGAGTATAAGAGTATAAGAACTGAGTATAGGAGTATAAGAACTGAGTATAAGAGTATAAGAACTGAGTATAGGAGTATAAGAACTGAGTATACGAGTATAAGAACTGAGTATAAGAGTATAAGAACTAAGTATACGAATATAAGAACTGAGTATAAGAGTATAAGAACTGAGTATATGAGTTTAAGAACTGAGTATAAGAGTATAAGAACTGAGTATAGGAGTATAAGAACTTAGTATAAGAGTATAAGAACTAAGTATGAATATAAGAACCAAGTATATGAGTATAAGAACTGAGTATAAGAGTATAAGAACTGAGTATAAGAGTATAAGAACTGAGTATAAGAGTATAAGAACTGAGTATAAGAACTGAGTATAAGAACTGAGTATAAGAGTATAAGAACTGAGTATAAGAACTGAGTATAAGAACTGAGTATAAGAGTATAAGAACTGAGTATAAGAACTGAGTATAAGAACTAAGTACAAGAGTATAAGAACTTATTGTAAGAATATAAGAACTTATTGTAAGAGTATAAGAATTGAGTATAAGAATATAAGAACTGAGTATAAGAGTATAAGAATTGAGTATAAGAGTATAAGAACTGAGTTCAAGAGTATAAGAACTGAGTATAAGAGTATAAGAACTAAGTATAAGAACTGAGTATACGAGTATAAGAACTGAGTATAAAAACTGAGTATCAGAGAATAAGAACTGAGTTTAAGAGTATAAGAACTAAGTATAAGAACTGAGTATAAGAGTATACGAACTAAGTATAGGAGTATAAGAACTAAGTATGAGAGTATAAGAACTGAATACAAAAGTATAAGAACTGAGTACACGAGTATAAGAACTGAGTATAGGAGTACAAGAAATGAGTACAAGAGTATAAGAACCGAGTATACGAGTATAAGTACTAAGTGTAAGAGTATAAGTACTGAGTATAGGAGTATAAGAACTTAGTATAAGAGTATAAGAACTAAGTATGAATATAAGAACTGAGTATAAGAGTATAAGAACTAAGTATGAGTATAAGAACTGAGTATAAGAGTATAAGAACTGAGTATAGGAGTGTAAGAACTTAGTATAAGAGTATAAAAATTAAGTATGAGTATAAGAACCGAGTAAATGAGTATAAGAACTGAGTATAAGAGTATAAGAACTGAGTATAAGAGTATAAGAACTGAGTATAGGAGTATAAGAACTTAGTATAAGAGTATAAGAACTAAGTATGAGTATAAGAACTGAGTATAAGAGTATAAGAACTGAGTATAGGAGTATAAGAACTGAGTATAGGAGTATAAGAACTAAGTATTAGTATAAGAACTGAGTATATGAGTATAAGAACTGAGTATACGAGTATAAGAACTTAGTATAAGAGTATAAGAACTTAGTATAAGAGTATAAGAACTAGGTATGAGTATAGGAACCGAGTATATGAGTATAATAACTGAGTATAAGAGTATAAGAACTGAGTATAGGAGTATAAGAACTGAGTATAGGAGTATAAGAACTAAGTATTAGTATAAGAACCAAGTATATGAGTATAAGAACTGAGTATAAGAGTATAAGAACTTAGTATAAGAGCATAAGAACTAAGTATGAGTATAAGAACCGAGTATATGAGTATAAGAACTGAGTATATGAGTATAAGAACTAAGTATGAGTATGAGAACCGAGTATATGAGTATAAGAACTGAGTATAAGAGTATAAGAACTGAGTATAAGAGTATAAGAACTGAGTATATGAGTATAAGAACTGAGTATAAGAGTATAAGAACTGAGTATAAGAGTATAAGAACTGAGTATATGAGTATAAGAACTGAGTATATGAGTATAAGAACTAAGTATGAGTATGAGAACCGAGTATATGAGTATAAGAACTGAGTATAAGAGTATAAGAACTGAGTATAAGAGTATAAGAACTGAGTATATGAGTATAAGAACTAAGTATGAGTATAAGAACCGAGTATATGAGTATAAGAACTGAGTATAAGACTATAAGAACTAAGTATGAGTATAAGAACCGAGTATAAGAGTATAAGAACTGAGTATAAGAGTATAAGAACTTAGTATAAGAGTATAAGAACTGAGTATAAGAGTATAAGAACTTAGTATAAGAGTATAAGAACTGAGTATAAGAGTATAAGAACTTAGTATAAGAGTATAAGAACTGAGTATAAGAGTATAAGAACTGAGTATAAGAGTATAAGAACTTAGTATAAGAGTATAAGAACTGAGTATAAGAGTATAGGAACTGAGTATAAGAGTATAAGAACTGAGTATAAGACTATAAGAACTAAGTATGAGTATAAGAACCGAGTATAAGAGTATAAGAACTTAGTATAAGAGTATAAGAACTGTGTATAAGAGTATAAGAACCGAGTATAAGAGTATAAGAACTTAGTATAAGAGTATAAGAACTGAGTATAAGAGTATAAGAACTTAGTATAAGAGTATAAGAACTGAGTATAAGAGTATAGGAACTGAGTATGAGAACTAAGTATAAGAGTATAAGAACTGAGTATAAGAACTAAGTATAAGAGTATAAGAACTGAGTATAAGAGTATAAGAACTGAGTATAGGAGTATATAAACTTAGTATAAGAGTATAAGAACTGAGTATACGTGTATAAGAACTGCGTATAAGAGTATAAGAACTGAGTATAAGAGTATAAGAACTGAGTATAAGAGTATAAGAACTGTGTATAAGAGTATAAGAACTGAGTATAAGAACTGAGTATAAGAGTATAAGACCTGAGTATAAGAACTAAGTATAAGAGTATACGAACTGAGTATAGGAGTATAAGAACTAAGTATAAGAGTATAAGAACTGAGTATAAAATTATAAGAAATGAGTACAAGAGTATAAAAACCGAGTATAAGAGTATAAGAACTGAGTATCAGAGTATTAGAATTGAGTATAAGAGTATAAGAACTGAGTATACGAGTATAAGAACTGAGTTTAAGCGTATAAGAACTGAGTATAAGAGTATAAGAACTGAGTATAGGAGTATAAGAACTTAGTATAAGAGTATAAGAACTAAGTATGAATATAAGAACCAAGTATATGAGTATAAGAACTGAGTATAAGAGTATAAGAACTGAGTATAAGAGTATAAGAACTGAGTATAAGAGTATAAGAACTGAATATAAGAACTGAGTATAAGAGTATAAGAACTGAGTATAAGAACTGAGTATAAGAACTGAGTATAAGAGTATAAGAACTGCGTATAAGAACTGAGTATAAGAACTAAGTACAAGAGTATAAGAACTTATTGTAAGAATATAAGAACTTATTGTAAGAGTATAAGAATTGAGTATAAGAATATAAGAACTGAGTATAAGAGTATAAGAATTGAGTTCAAGAGTATAAGAACTGAGTATAAGAGTATAAGAACTAAGTATAAGAACTGAGTATACGAGTATAAGAACTGAGTATAAAAACTGAGTATCAGAGAATAAGAACTGAGTTTAAGAGTATACGAACTAAGTATAGGAGTATAAGAACTAAGTATGAGAGTATAAGAACTGAATACAAAAGTATAAGAACTGAGTACACGAGTATAAGAACTGAGTATAGGAGTACAAGAAATGAGTACAAGAGTATAAGAACCGAGTATACGAGTATAAGTGCTAAGTGTAAGAGTATAAGTACTGAGTATAGGAGTATAAGAACTTAGTATAAGAGTATAAGAACTAAGTATGAATATAAGAACTGAGTATAAGAGTATAAGAACTAAGTATGAGTATAAGAACTGAGTATAAGAGTATAAGAACTGAGTATAGGAGTGTAAGAACTTAGTATAAAAGTATAAAAATTAAGTATGAGTATAAGAACCGAGTAAATGAGTATAAGAACTGAGTATAAGAGTATAAGAACTGAGTATAAGAGTATAAGAACTGAGTATAGGAGTATAACAACTTAGTATAAGAGTATAAGAACTAAGTATGAGTATAAGAACTGAGTATAAGAGTATAAGAACTGAGTATAGGAGTATAAGAACTAAGTATCAGTATAAGAACTGAGTATATGAGTATAAGAACTGAGTATACGAGTATAAGAACTTAGTATAAGAGTATAAGAACTTAGTATAAGAGTATAAGAACTAGGTATGAGTATAGGAACCGAGTATATGAGTATAATAACTGAGTATAAGAGTATAAGAACTGAGTATAGGAGTATAAGAACTGAGTATAGGAGTATAAGAACTAAGTATTAGTATAAGAACCGAGTATATGAGTATAAGAACTGAGTATAAGAGTATAAGAACTTAGTATAAGAGCATAAGAACTAAGTATGAGTATAAGAACCGAGTATATGAGTATAAGAACTGAGTATATGAGTATAAGAACTAAGTATGCGTATGAGAACCGAGTATATGAGTATAAGAACTGAGTATAAGAGTATAAGAACTGAGTATAAGAGTATAAGAACTGAGTATATGAGTATAAGAACTGAGTATAAGAGTATAAGAACTGAGTACAAGAGTATAAGAACTGAGTATATGAGTATAAGAACTGAGTATATGAGTATAAGAACTAAGTATGAGTATGAGAACCGAGTATATGAGTATAAGAACTGAGTATAAGAGTATAAGAACTGAGTATAAGAGTATAAGAACTGAGTATATGAGTATAAGAACTGAGTATATGAGTATAAGAACTGAGTATAAGAGTATAGGAACTGAGTATTTGAGTATAAGAACTGAGTATAAGAGTATAAGAACTGAGTATAAGAGTATAAGAACTGAGTTTAAGAGTATAAGAACTGAGTTTAAGAGTATAAGAACTGAATTTACTAAAATAAACTCTTCAGAAATGAAATAAGTTTTCAGATCTTCAAGGGGCTCTGTTTAAACCTATATCTGGTACGTTCTGGTACTTGTTACCTTCCTTCCTAGCGCTCGATGGAAACCCAGTTTTTTGGGTGCTATAGGGGGCGCTCTTCTTCGATGCAGGGGTCTTTAGAGACGATTTAGTTTTACAGTGCTGATTAAGAGCTTCGACAGATTGCTTGTGGAGTTCGTTGCAATTGAAAGGTTTTCAGCTTGTACGTAACTCACACGTCACTGTAATGTTTTTATCTTTGCGTGAAACTAATTCAAAATCTAGAAAATATCTCCATTTGTAAAAACACTCACTCTCCTCCTCTACCATTGTTGCCGAACTGCACCGCACTCATCACGTTCAGTCACGTGACACGCCCGGCAGTCCGTCAATTCAAGGAGCTCTTTTACATTTTAAGAATTCAAATTTGATGAATAACCGTGCAGTGGTCGAGGGCGGTTTCCTCCAGCTTAGAACAATCACCAAAGTAATTTCTTAATGTTCTAGATTTGAAAAAAGTCATTCATGCTTTCATCCCATCTAGACTGGAGTGCTGTAACACACTTTATGTTGGAACCAGTGAACACTTATCTGGCGCAGCCAGATTATTGACTGGAACCAAGAAGAGGAAGCCCATTACTCCAGTCTTGGCTACCAGTGCTCTACAGAATCCCGTATCCAGTAGCATTGATGGTCTTTAAAGCTTTGAATGGACGTGCTCCTGTCTATGTTGAGAGCATTGCTTTGTATGCCTACGCCCTTGAGATTGTTATTCAGATGCTAGTTAGTCAGAGCTGCTAGTATCTAATGTAACCTGTACTAGTTACTCACTTTCATCTAGACATCAAACACAAAGTAGATGAAAGGTGTCTCTGTGAAACTCTTAGTTTAAGATGATCTGCTTCAACCAGCACACAGTGATCCACTTACACAGCATGGCTGCTACTTCCAGTCACTGTTGGAGGTTGTGGTGCTAATAAAGGTGGAGCTGCTCGTCTCTTCAGTCTCTTCAGTGTTGAACGCTGAGCTGAAGCTGCTCCATGGTGTCCGAGTGTTGGAGAAACTGTCCGGAGTGAAACGTACAGACTGCAGAGTTAAAGTTGTTCAGGATTCTGTTACAGATGTTGGAAGTTCAGCAGCTGGTTTTGGGAATTCTCTGTTCCACCTTAAACGGTGCTGTGGTTCCATTCTGGCGTCTGTAGGAGCTGCAGTGTTTAAGGTGGAACATCAGATGAAGAATGTGGAGAAGAGAAACTTCAGGCTGGTTTAAAGATCAACATGGAGCTCTGACAGTTGGGTTGTTTGTTGGAAAGGAATCAAAAGTGGCGACGTTCCCTTCACAGCCTGGAACGCTGGATTTCTCCACCACCGTTCTGGTTGCTGGTTGGTGTTGTGGTTGTGTGTAAATGTTCTGGTTGCTGGTTGGTGTTGTGGTTGTGTGTAGATGTTCTGGTTGCTGGTTGGTGTTGTGGTTGTGTGTAAATGTTCTTGTTGCTGATTGTTGTTGTGGTTGTGTGTAAATGTTCTGGTTGCTGGTTGGTGTTGTGGTTGTGTGTAAATGTTCTGGTTGGTGTTGTGGTTGTGTGTAAATGTTCTGGTTGCTGGTTGGTGTTGTGGTTGTGTGTAAATGTTCTGGTTGCTGGTTGGTGTTGTGGTTGTGTGTAAATGTTCTGGTTACTGGTTGTTGTTGTGGTTGTGTGTAAATGTTCTGGTTGCTGGTTGGTGTTGTGGTTGTGTGTAAATGTTCTGGTTGCTGGTTGGTGTTGTGGTTGTGTGTAAATGTTCTGGTTGCTGGTTGGTGTTGTGGTTGTGTGTAAATGTTCTGGTTGCTGGTTGGTGTTGTGGTTGTGTGTAAATGTTCTGGTTGCTGGTTGGTGTTGTGGTTGTGTGTAAATGTTCTGGTTGCTGGTTGGTGTTGTGGTTGTGTGTAAATGTTCTGGTTGCTGGTTGTTGTTTTGGTTGTGTGTAAATGTTCTGGTTGCTGGTTGTTGTTGTGGTTGTGTGTAAATGTTCTGGTTGCTGGTTGTTGTTGTGGTTGTGTGTAAATGTTCTGGTTGCTGGTTGGTGTTGTGGTTGTGTGTAAATGTTCTGGTTGCTGGTTGGTGTTGTGGTTGTGTGTAAATGTTCTGGTTGCTGGTTGGTGTTGTGGTTGTGTGTAAATGTTCTGGTTGCTGGTTGGTGTTGTGGTTGTGTGTAAATGTTCTGGTTGCTGGTTGGTGTTGTGGTTGTGTGTAAATGTTCTGGTTGCTGGTTGGTGTTGTGGTTGTGTGTAAATGTTCTGGTTGCTGGTTGTTGTTTTGGTTGTATGTAAATGTTCTGGTTGCTGGTTGTTGTTGTGGTTGTGTGTAAATGTTCTGGTTGCTGGTTGGTGTTGTGGTTGTGTGTAAATGTTCTGGTTGGTGTTGTGGTTGTGTGTAAATGTTCTGGTTGCTGGTTGGTGTTGTGGTTGTGTGTAAATGTTCTGGTTGCTGGTTGGTGTTGTGGTTGTGTGTAAATGTTCTGGTTGCTGATTGTTGTGGTTGTGTGTAAATGTTCTGGTTGCTGGTTGTTGTGGTTGTGTGTAAATGTTCTGGTTGCTGGTTGGTGTTGTGGTTGTGTGTAAATGTTCTGGTTGCTGGTTGGTGTTGTGGTTGTGTGCAAATGTTCTGGTTGCTGGTTGGTGTTGTGGTTGTGTGTAAATGTTCTGGTTGCTGGTTGGTGTTGTGGTTGTGTGTAAATGTTCTGGTTGCTGGTTGGTGTTGTGGTTGTGTGTAAATGTTCTGGTTGCTGGTTGGTGTTGTGGTTGTGTGTAAATGTTCTGGATGATGGTTGTTGGTGTGGTTGTGTGTAAATGTTCTGGTTGCTGGTTGGTGTTGTGGTTGTGTGTAAATGTTCTGGTTGCTGGTTGGTGTTGTGGTTGTGTGTAAATGTTCTGGTTGCTGATTGTTGTGGTTGTGTGTAAATGTTCTGGTTGCTGGTTGGTGTTGTGGTTGTTACAAGTCTGAGTACTGAACTCTCACTATTACACTATATAACAGTGTTATTACAGGTTTACAGTTCTGAGTACTGAACTTTCACTGTTACACTATATAACAGTGTTATTACAGGTTTACAGGTCTGAGTACTAAACTCTCACTATTACACTATATAACAGTGTTATTACAGGTTTACAGTTCTGAGTACTGACCTTTCACTGTTACACTATATAACAGTGTTATTACAGGTTTACATTTCTGAGTACTGAACTCTCACCATTACACTATATAACAGTGTTATTACAGGTTTACATTTCTGAATACTGAACACTCACTATTACACTATATAACAGTGTTATTACAGGTTTACATTTCTGAATACTAAAGTCTTACTATTACACTGTATAACAGTGTTATTACAGGTTTACAGTCAGAGTACTGAACTCTCACCATTACACTATATAACAGTGTTATTACAGGTTTACAGTTCTGAGTACTGAACTCTCACTATTACACTATATAACAGTGTTATTACAGGTTTACAGTCAGAGTACTGAACTCTCACCATTACACTATATAACAGTGTTATTACAGGTTTACATTTCTGAATACTGAAGTCTTACTATTACACTGTATAACAGTGTTATTACAGGTTTACAGTCAGAGTACTGAACTCTTACCATTACACTATATAACAGTGTTATTAAAGGTTTACAGTTCTGAGTACTGAACTCTCACTATTACACTATATAGCAGTGTTATTACAGGTTTACAGTTCTGAGTACTTGTCTCTCACTATTACACTATATAAATGTTATAACAGGTTTACAAGTCTGAGTACTGAATTCTCACTACTACACTATATAACAGTGTTATTACAGGTTTACAGGTCTGAGTACTGAACTCTCACTATTACACTATATAACAGTGTTATTACAGGTTTACAGTTCTGAGTACTGCCCTTTCACTGTTACACTATATAACAGTGTTATTACAGGTTTAGATTTCTGAATACTGAACTCTCACTATTACACTATATAACAGTGTTATTACAGGTTTACAGTCAGAGTACTGAACTCTCACCATTACA
>CM038720.1:2912681-2990181 GCA_021613375.1 Megaleporinus macrocephalus | reverse complement strand
AACCTCCCAGAACCTCTCAGAACCCCCCAGAACCTCTCAGAACCTCTGAGAACCACGCAGGAGCCTCCTGAGCAGACTTGAAGGGAGGAGATAAAGGCCAGGATGACAGCAGGAGAGGGGCTCTTTAATGAGCGTGCGAGGCGTGTGCATGTATGTGTGGTGGCTCTGTAACGCGTTTGTAACCCCAGATTCAGGTGGTGATGCAGGCGGGTGTGCAAATACGTGCGTAGAATTTGTTTCCGTGGCAACAGGCATGAGTGAGTCAGTGCTGTGGAATGGCTGGTGAGCCTCTATTAGGCAGCAAGAGGCAGTTTCCATAGCGACTCAGCATCACAGCTGTGTGTGTGTGTGTGTGTGTGTGTGTGTGTGTGTGTGTGTGTGTGTGTGTGTGTGTGTGTGTCCGTGAAAGGACCTTGGTTTTTCTAACTTTTATTTTCTTTTTATATGCCATTTCCTTTTCACCTCCCTCTCTTTCTCTCTCTTCCTTTCTTTCTGTCTCTTCTATGCTCTCTCTCATTCTTTTTCTTCCTTCCTTCCTTCTCTCTCTCTATGCTCTCTCTCTCTCTCTCTCCTGTCTTTTCATCTTACTCTCTTTCTCTAAATCTGTTTCTCTCTCACCCTCCCTTCTCTCTCTCTATACTTCTCTTTCTCTCTGTCCTCCTGTCTATCTTTCTCTCGCTGTCTCTGTCTCTCTCTTTCTTTCTCCTTTTCTTCTTTCTCTGTTTCTCTCTCTTAATGCTACTGTCTATGTTCTCTCCATCTTTCTCTCTCTCTCTCTCTGTCTCCCTCTTTCTCTTTATCTTACTGTCTATGCTCTGTCCCTATCTTTCTCTGCCTCTCTTTCTCTCCATTATTTCTCTCCTATTCTGTTTATCTGTCTTCCCCTCTCTTTCTTTCGTTCTTTCTTTCTCCATCCCCTCTCTCTATTTCTCTCTTCATGCTTTTATCTATGCTCTCTGTCTCTTTCTGTCTTTATCTCCCCCTTCATTCTCTCTTTCCCATCTCCTTCTGTCTGTGCTGTCCCTCTCTCCTCTCTCTCTCTCTCCTGTCTTTTCATCTTACTCTCTTTCTCTAACTCTGTTTCTCTTTCTCTCTCTCTCTATACTCTCTCTCTATACTCCACTCTATGCTCTCTCTCTTTCTCTCTCTCTCATCAGTCTCTTTCTCTTTTTCTTCTTTCTCTATTTCTCTCTCTTTATGCTACTGTCTATGCTCTCTCCATCTTTCCTTCTCCCTCCCTCCCTTTCTCTACCGCTGTCTCTTTCTTTGTCTCTCTATTTCTCTTTATCTTACTCTCTATGCTCTGTCCCTATCTCTCTCTGTACCTCCTTCTCTCCATTATCTCTCCTATTCTGTTTATGTCTTCCTCTCTCTTTCTTTCGTTCTTTTTTTCTTTCTTTCTCCCCTCTCTCTATTTCTCTCTTTATGCTTTCATCTGTGCTCTCTCTCTTTCTGTCTTTATCTCCCCCTTCATTCTCTCTCTCTCTCTCTCTCTCCTGTCTTTTCATCTTACTCTCTTTCCCTAACTCTGTTTCTTTCTCTCTCATCGCAGTCTCTTTCTCTCTTTCTCTCTTTCTCTTTTTATGC
Source organism: Megaleporinus macrocephalus (assembly GCA_021613375.1). Lineage (NCBI taxonomy): Eukaryota > Metazoa > Chordata > Actinopteri > Characiformes > Anostomidae > Megaleporinus > Megaleporinus macrocephalus. The sequence continues at coordinate 2,988,594 of CM038720.1, read as the reverse complement.
TACTGTCTATGCTCACTCTATCCTTCATTGTCCCTCCCCCTCTCTCTCTCTCCCTCTCTCTCTTTCTCTGTCTCTCTATTTCTCTTTATTCTCTTTACTGTCTATGCTCTGTCCCTATCTCTCTCTGTATCTCTTTCTCTCCATCATCTCTCCTATTCTTTCTTTCTTTCTCCCCTCTCTCTATTTCTCTCTTTGTGCTTTTATCTATGCTCTCTCTCTCTCTCTCTCTCTCTCTCTCTCCAGAAGCTCATCAGGGTAAACAGATGCTGTGGCTGTTATTTGTGTTTCCAGTTGGTCTGGCTTTCATATGAATTATCCTCACATCCTGCACACGGCAGACGCACGGGCTAACAGGGCAGCGCTGCACGCTGGAGAGAGAGAGATGGAGAGATGGAGATGGAGGGAGAGAGAGGGAGAAAGCCAGAGAGAGAGATAGAGAGTGGAAGTGGGGGAGAGACAGTTAGACAGAGGGTGAGAGAGAGGGAATGCGGAGGGAGACAGGTTGTACCAACGGCGCACACAGAGGGGGAGACCCTGAAAGGAGGAGCGTACCAGTTTAGCTGAGGCTTAACCAGACAGACCGGACTAAACGAGTGCGGGGAGAGACGGAAGCGACAGAGAACACCAGACGGACGACAGGAAGCAGTTTTTGGGCGGAGCGTAATGGAAAGAGAGGAGACTGTCACCTGCGAGACGCTCACAGCAGGTCTCTAATAGGCTGTGAAGGCACAGACATGACTAGCAGAGCACAGAGATAGAGCCGTGAGAGCAAAGGCACATAAGCTGAAAAGGGGAATTCCACCACTTTTTCAAAATTCAAGCACTGTACACTGTAACACATGACAGTCTAATTATAATCTTCAATCTAATCTAGTAAGCATGTCTTTCTCTTATATAATAATAATAATAATAATAATAATAATAATAATAATAATAATAATAATAATAAATGCTATTAATTGTTTATTTAAAACATTCACCCTGTACTTCCACTAACTGGCCACTTTATAAGAAACACCCACCTTGAACTTCCACTAACTGGTCAGTTTATTAGAAACACCCACCTTGTGCTTCCACTAACTGGCCAGTTTATAAGAAACACCCACCTTGAACTTCCACTAACTTGTCAGTTTATTAGAAACACCCACCTTGTGCTTCCATTAACTGGCCAGTTTATTAGAAACACTTACTTTGTGCTTCCACTGACTGGTCAGTTTATTAGAAACACCCACCTTGTGCTTCCACTAACTGGCCACTTTATTAGAAAAACCTACCTTGTGCTTATAACTAACTGGCCACTTTATTAGAAACACCTACCTTGTGCTTCCACTAACTGGCCACTTTATTAGAAACACCCACCTTGTGCTTCCATTAACTGGCCACTTTATTAGAAACACCCACCTTGTGCTTCCACTAACTGGCTACTTTATTAGAAACGCTTACTTTGTGCTTCCACTAACTGGCCAGTTTATTAGAAACACCTACCTTGTGCTTCCACTAACTGGCCACTTTATTAGAAACATCTACCTTGAACTTCCACTAACTGGCCACTTTATAAGAAACACCCACCTTGAACTTCCACTAACTGGCCAGTGTATTAGAAACACCCACCTTGTTCTTCCATTAACTGGCCAGTTTATTAGAAACACTTACTTTGTGCTTCCACTGACTGGCCAGTTTATTAGAAATATCCACCTTGTGCTTCCACTAACTGGTCAGTTTATTAGAAACACCCACCTTGTGCTTCCATTAACTGGCCACTTTATTAGAAACACTTACTTTGTGCTTCCACTGACTGGCCAGTTTATTAGAAATACCCACCTTGTGCTTCCACTAACTGGCCAGTTTATTAGAAACACCCACCTTGTGCTTCCACTAACTGGCCACTTTATTTGAAAAACCTACCTTGTGCTTATAACTAACTGGCCACTTTATTAGAAACACCTACCTTGTGCTTCCACTAACTGGCCACTTTATTAGAAACACCCACCTTGTGCTTCCATTAACTGGCCACGTTATTAGAAACACCCACCTTGTGCTTCCACTAACTGGCTACTTTATTAGAAACGCTTACTTTGTGCTTCCACTAACTGGCCAGTTTATTAGAAACACCTACCTTGTGCTTCCACTAACTGGCCAGTTTATAAGAAACACCCACCTTGAACTTCCACTAACTTGTCAGTTTATTAAAAACACCCACCTTGTGCTTCCATTAACTGGCCACTTTATTAGAAACACTTACTTTGTGCTTCCACTGACTGGCCAGTTTATTAGAAATACCCACCTTGTGCTTCCACTAACTGGCCAGTTTATTAGAAACACCTACCTTGTGCTTCCACTAACTGGCCACTTTATTAGAAACATCTACCTTGAACTTCCACTAACTGGCCACTTTATTACAAACACCTACCTTGTACAAGAACAAGATCATACCCACAACATTAACTTGTCATAAAATGAAAATATAATAATAAAATATCTATTTTTTATGTCATTTGGATTGAAACTTTAGAAATTAGGCTTTTTCACAGAATTTGTCTTTAACTCTGCAGACGATACGTTTCACTCCAGACAGAAAAGCTTCACTGTAGAGTCAGAGCTGTTTACAGTGGTGGTGAATGGAACCAGATGTCCGGCTTTAAAAGCCCCCTCACAGAAAGTTATTACTAGTATTGGTTATGAATTCACTGGTTGATGTCCGAAATGTTGGGTTATGATAGTTATGGCTGGAAAATTATTAACGGTGGAGAGATACATGCAGTGTGGTGTAAAGCAAAATAGTCTCCTAAGAAATGTTATTACTTTCAGAGTTTACCATCATGAACACTCCACATTGGCATGATGCTGGATATTGTAGTGAGAGAACCTTTAACCGGTCAAACAGGTCCAAGTTAGAAAAATGTATCTAGCCCACTTACAGACACATTCTTGATTTTGTGTCAGCCCAGTTCTGCCTGGGTCTTCAGGCAGGGTCAAATCTGGTCCACTGGCCCACAAACTGTAAAACAATAAGAACTAACAGATCTGGCCCGTATACTGTAAAGTAAGCAGAACCAATGGATGTTTTCTAGATCTGGCCCATATACTTTATATTGCATAGAACTAATAAATGTAGCCCAGATGTGGTCCATGTGCTGTAAAGTGAGTAGAACTAACAGATGTGACAACTTACTGGTTACCCATAGTTTGGGTGTTGTTTCCAGTGGACGTGATGGTGTTTACAGTGGTGCTGATGTTGTTTACAGTGGTGGTGATGGTGTTTACAGTGGTAATGGTGTTTACAGTGGTAATGGTGTTTACAGTGGTGGTGATGGTGTTTACAGTGGTGGTAATGGTGTTTACAGTGGTAATGGTGTTTACAGTGGTGGTGATGGTGTTTACAGTGGTAATGGTGTTTACAGTGGTGGTGATGGTGTTTACAGTGATGGTGATGATGTTTACAGTGGTGGTGATGGTGTTTACTGTGGTGGTGATAATGTTTACAGTGGTGGTGATGGTGTTTACAGTGATGGTGATGGTGTTTACAGTGGTAATGGTGTTTACAGTGGTGGTGATGGTGTTTACAGTGGTAATGGTGTTTACAGTGGTGGTGATGGTGTTTACAGTGATGGTGATGATGTTTACAGTGGTGGTGATGGTGTTTACTGTGGTGGTGATAATGTTTACAGTGGTGGTGATGGTGTTTACAGTGGTGGTGATGGTGTTTACAGTGATGGTGATGGTGTTTACAGTGGTGGTGATAATGTTTACAGTGGTGGTGATAGTGTTTACAGTGGTAATGGTGTTTACAGTGGTGCTGATGTTGTTTACAGTGGTGGTGATAATGTTTACAGTGGTGGTGATGGTGTTTACAGTGGTGGTGATAATGTTTACAGTGGTGGTGATGGTGTTTACAGTGATGGTGATGATGTTTACAGTGGTGATGATGGTGTTTACAGTGGTGGTGATGATGTTTACAGTGGTGGTGATGGTGTTTACAGTGGTGGTGATAATGTTTACAGTGGTGGTGATGGTGTTTACAGTGATGGTGATGATGTTTACAGTGGTGGTGATGGTGTTTACAGTGGTGGTGATAATGTTTACAGTGGTGGTGATTGTGTTTACAGTGGTGGTGATGATGTTTACAGTGGTGGTGATGGTGTTTACAGTGGTGGTGATAATGTTTACAGTGGTGGTGGTGATGATGTTTACAGTGGTGATGGTGTTTACAAATGTGGTAATGTTTACAGTGGTGGTGATGATGTTTACAGTGGTGCTGAATAATGTTTACAGTGGTGATGATGTTTACAGTGGTGGTGATGGTGTTTGCAGTCTCCAGCCTGGAACGCTGGATTTCTCCACCACCGTTCTGGTTGCTGGTGCATTGTGGTTGTATGTAAACGTTTGGGGTGTAAAAGAAATCTTTAAATAAAATAACTGCATGTTTTTATCTGCAGCTTCAGTTAACGAGGGCTAATTGGTGTAGTTGTGCTAATGTTAATTAAATCAGTGTTTGTGTTTTTATTAATTTTATTAATTATATATATATTTTTACAGATATCCGAGATCGCCGGAAGAAGCCGGTCATGCTGTTCATCCACGGTGGTTCCTATATGGAGGGTGCAGGAAACATGTTTGATGCGAGTGTGCTTGCCGCCTACGGCAACGTCATAGTGGTCACCATGAATTACAGACTGGGGGTGCTGGGTAAGTGTAACATTACAGTTTACCTCCTTTCACAGCAGCCAGTCTCAATCTCAATACCATCATTCTCCAATAAACAGCATCATCTCCAACCTCTACCATCATTCTCCAATAAACACCATCATCTCCAACCTCTACCATCATTCTCCAATAAACACCATCATCTCCAACCTCTACCATCATTCTCCAATAAACACCATCATCTCCAACCTCTACCATCATCTCCAATAAACACCATCATCTCCAACCTCTACCATCATCTCCAATAAACAGCATCATCTCCAACCTCTACCATCATTCTCCAATAAACAGCATCATCTCCAACCTCTACCATCATTCTCCAATAAACAGCATCATCTCCAACCTCTACCATCATTCTCCAATAAACAGCATCATCTCCAACCTCTACCATCATTCTCCAATAAACACCATCATCTCCAACCTCTACCATCATTCTCCAATAAACACCATCATCTCCAGCCTCTACCATCATCTCCAATAAACACCATCATCTCCAACCTCTACCATCATTCTCTAATAAGCACCATCATCTCCAACCTACCATCATTCTCCAATAAACACCATCATCTCCAACCTCTACCATCATTCTCCAATAAGCACCATCATCTTCAACCTCTACCATCATTCTCCAATAAGCACCATCATCTCCAACCTCTACCATCATCTCCAATAAACACCATCATCTCCAACCTCTACCATCATTCTCCAATAAACACCATCATCTCCAACCTCTACCATCATTCTCCAATAAACACCATCATCTCCAACCTCTACCATCATTCTCCAATAAACAGCATCATCTCCAACCTCTACCATCATTCTCCACCAAACACCATCATCTCCAACCTCTACCATCATTCTCCAATAAACACCATCATCTCCAACCTCTACCATCATCTCCAATAAACAGCATCATCTCCAACCTCTACCATCATCTCCAATAAACACCATCATCTCCAACCTCTACCATCATTCTCCAATAAACAGCATCATCTCCAACCTCTACCATCATCTCCAATAAACACCATCATCTCCAACCTCTACCATCATTCTCCACCAAACACCATCATCTCCAACCTCTACCATCATTCTCCAATAAACAGCATCATCTCCAACCTCTACCATCATTCTCCAATAAACACCATCATCTCCAACCTCTACCATCATTCTCCAATAAACACCATCATCTCCAACCTCTACCATCATTCTCCAATAAACACCATCATCTCCAACCTCTACCATCATCTCCAATAAACACCATCATCTCCAACCTCTACCATCATCTCCAATAAACACCATCATCTCCAACCTCTACCATCATCTCCAATAAACAGCATCATCTCCAACCTCTACCATCATCTCCAATAAACACCATCATCTCCAACCTCTACCATCATTCTCCAATAAACAGCATCATCTCCAACCTCTACCATCATCTCCAATAAACACCATCATCTCCAACCTCTACCATCATTCTCCACCAAACACCATCATCTCCAACCTCTACCATCATTCTCCAATAAACAGCATCATCTCCAACCTCTACCATCATTCTCCAATAAACACCATCATCTCCAACCTCTACCATCATTCTCCAATAAACACCATCATCTCCAACCTCTACCATCATTCTCCAATAAACACCATCATCTCCAACCTCTACCATCATCTCCAATAAACACCATCATCTCCAACCTCTACCATCATCTCCAATAAACACCATCATCTCCAACCTCTACCATCATCTCCAATAAACACCATCATCTCCAACCTCTACCATCATTCTCCAATAAACACCATCATCTCCAACCTCTACCATCATCTCCAATAAGCACCATCATCTCCAACCTCTACCATCATTCTCCAATAAACACCATCATCTCCAACCTACCATCATTCTCCAATAAACACCATCATCTCCAACCTACCATCATTCTCCAATAAACACCATCATCTCCAACCTCTACCATCATTCTCCAATAAACACCATCATCTCCAACCTCTACCATCATTCTCTAATAAGCACCATCATCTCCAACCTACCATCATTCTCCAATAAACACCATCATCTCCAACCTCTACCATCATTCTCCAATAAGCACCATCATCTTCAACCTCTACCATCATTCTCCAATAAGCACCATCATCTCCAACCTCTACCATCATCTCCAATAAACACCATCATCTCCAACCTCTACCATCATTCTCCAATAAACACCATCATCTCCAACCTCTACCATCATTCTCCAATAAACAGCATCATCTCCAACCTCTACCATCATTCTCCACCAAACACCAACATCATCAATAACTACCATCATTCTCCAATAAACACCATCATCTCCAACCTCTACCATCATTCTCCAATAAACACCATCATCTCCAACCTCTACCATCATTCTCCACCAAACACCAACGTTCTCCGCCAAATACCACGATTCTTTACCAAACACCATCATATCCAACCTCTACCATCATGCTCCACTGACAACACCATCATCTCCAATAACTACCAACATTCTCCACCAAACACCATAATCTCCAAGGGTTTCCATCATTTTCCACCAAACACCATCATCTCCAACGACTACCATCATTCTCCACCAAACACCATCATCTCCAATAACTACTGTCATCTTCCACCAAACACCATCATCTCCAATGACTACCATCAATTTCCACCAAATGCCAACGTTCTCCACCAAACACCATGATTTTTCACCAAACACTATCATCTCCAATGACCACCATCATTCTCCACCGACAACCATCATTCTCCACCAAACACCATCTCCAACGACCACTATTATACTCCTCCATACACTATCATTCTCCAGCAACTACTATCATTCTCCACCAAAGATCAACATTCTCCACAAAACACCACTACTTCCACCGATTAGCATCATTCTCCATCAAATATATACATTCTCCATCAAATGCTATTATCTCTAATGACCATCATTCTCCACCAACCACCATCATTCTCCACCAAACACCATCTCCAACAACCACCATCATTTTCCTCCATACACTATCACTCTCCACCAAACACCGTCGTTCTTTAACAACTACTATCATTCTCCACCAAACACCAAAGTTCTAGACCAAACACCATGATACTTCACCATACACTATCATCTCCAATGACTACCAACATTCTCCACCAAACACCAACATTCTCCACCAAACACCAACATTCTCCATCAAACACCCTTATTCTTCAGCAACTGCTATCATTCTCCACCAAACACCATCTTTCTCCACCAAACGCTATCATTCTCCACCAAACACCAATGTTCTAGACCAAACACCACGATTCTTCAACATACACTATCATCTCCAATGACCACCATCATTCTCCACCAAACACCATCATTCTGCACCAGACACCACTATTTCCAGCGATTACCATCATTCTTCACCAGACATAAACATTCTCCACCAAACACTATCATCTCCAATGACCACCATTATTCTCCTCCAAACACCATCCTTCTCCAACAACTCCTCTCATTTTCTGCCAAACCCCATCATTCTTCATCCATCATTCTCCAGCAGACAGAAGCTGGTGGACATTAGGGAGGGTTCTGGATATATCAGCTGTGTAGTGAATGCTGTGCTGTGCTGGACGCTGTGGTGGTGAACGTGTGATCTGGTTATAAGAATGTGTGAATGAACATGGAGAACTGAGAACTTCACTGATACCGCAGTGAACATGTGCATACACACACATTCACACACAGACCAGGTCCCAGGAGGGTACTGATGGGAGGAGGAGGAGGATGATGATGATGATGATTGTTGGTATATTTAATACTTTTATTGTCGTGCTAGTGTAGCCAATTAGAAGAATATATGTAAATACCATGTGGGCTGTATGGACTGTATGGACTGTATGGACTGTGTGGACGGTGTGGACGGTGTGAACCGTATGGACTGTATGAAGTTGAAAGTTAGAAAGTAGAGAGAGAGAGAGAGAGAGAGAGAGCAAAGAAGGAGTGAGAGAGAGTGAGGGGGGAGCAGTAGAGATAAAGAAAGGAGAGGGAGAGAGGGAGGGAGAGGGAGGGAGAGAAAGGGAGAGAGAGAGAGAGGTGATTGAGGAGAGAAAGAGAGAGGGAGGTTGAGGAGAGAAAGAGAGAGAGAGAGGGAGTGAGAAGAGAGGGGAGGGAGAGGAGAGAAAGAGAGAGGGAGTGAGAGGAGAGGGGAGGGAGAGAGAGCAGAGAAAGAGAGAAGGAGTGAGAGGAGAGGGGAGGGAGAGGAGAGAAAGAGAGAGGGAGAGGAGAGAGAGTGAGAGAGAGAGAGGGAGTGAGAGGAGAGGGGAGGGAGAGGGGAGGAGAGAGAGAGGGAGTGAGATGAGAGAGAGGGAGTGAGAGGAGAGGGGAGGGAGTGAGAGGAGAGGGGAGGGAGTGAGAGGAGAGAGAGAGGGAGTGAGAGGAGAGGGGAGGGAGTGAGAGGAGAGAGAGAGAGAGAGGGAGTGAGAGGAGAGGGGAGGGAGTGAGAGGAGAGAGAGAGAGAGGGAGTGAGAGGAGAGAGAGAGAGAGGGAGTGAGAGGAGAGGGGAGGGAGTGAGAGGAGAGAGAGAGGGAGTGAGAGGAGAGGGGAGGGAGTGAGAGGAGAGAGAGAGAGAGGGAGTGAGAGGAGAGGGGAGGGAGTGAGAGGAGAGAGAGAGGGAGTGAGAGGAGAGGGGAGGGAGTGAGAGGAGAGAGAGAGAGAGGGAGTGAGAGGAGAGGGGAGGGAGTGAGAGGAGAGAGAGAGGGAGTGAGAGGAGAGGGGAGGGAGTGAGAGGAGAGAGAGAGAGAGGGAGTGAGAGGAGAGGGGAGGGAGTGAGAGGAGAGAGAGAGGGAGTGAGAGGAGAGGGGAGGGAGTGAGAGGAGAGAGAGAGAGAGGGAGTGAGAGGAGAGGGGAGGGAGTGAGAGGAGAGAGAGAGGGAGTGAGAGGAGAGGGGAGGGAGTGAGAGGAGAGAACAAGCTAAAAATAAACCATCAGAACGACTTTTTTGAATCTGCAGTGAAGCAGAGAATTCATTCAAACACACCATAATGCAGAATAACCACACTCACTCACTCTTACACACTCACTCTTACACACTCACACACACTCACACACAAACACACACACACTCACACACACACACACTCACACACACACACACTCACTCTTACACACTCACACACACACTCACACAAACGCTCACACACACACACTCACACACACACTTACACACACACTCACACACAAACACACACACAAACACTCACAAACTCAGACACTCACACACACTCACACAATCATACACACAGTCATACACACACACACACACACAGTGCTGTGTGTCAGCGACCAATATCATTAATTTAATTTGCATCAAATCAGCCAATAAATGCCTTCATCACAGCTTCTGTTCTTCTCAGTCCAGACTCACCTTCAGTTCAGACTCACTTTCAGTTCAGACTCACCTTCAGTTCAGACTCACCTTCAGTTCAGACTCACTTTCAGTTCAGACTTACTTTCAGTTCAGACTCACCTTCAGTTCAGACTTACTTTCAGTTCAGACTTACTTTCAGTTCAGACTCACTTTCAGTTCAGACTTACTTTCAGTTCAGACTCACCTTCAGTTCAGACTCGCCTTCAGTTCAGACTTAGTTTCAGTTCAGACTCACCTTCAGTTCAGACTCGCCTTCAGTTCAGACTTACTTTCAGTTCAGACTCACCTTCAGTTCAGATTTACTTTCAGTTCAGACTCACCTTCAGTTCAGACTCACTTTCAGTTCAGACTCACCTTCAGTTCAGACTCGCCTTCAGTTCAGACTTACTTTCAGTTCAGACTCACCTTCAGTTCAGATTTACTTTCAGTTCAGACTCACCTTCAGTTCAGACTTACTTTCAGTTCAGACTCACCTTCAGTTCAGACTCACCTTCAGTTCAGACTTACTTTCAGTTCAGACTCACCTTCAGTTCAGACTCACCTTCAGTTCAGACTTACTTTCAGTTCAGACTCACCTTCAGTTCAGATTTACTTTCAGTTCAGACTTACTTTCTGTTCAGACTCACCTTCAGTTAAGACTCGCCTTGAGTTCAGACTTACTTTCAGTTCAGACTCACCTTCAGTTCAGATTTACTTTCAGTTCAGACTCACCTTCAGTTCAGACTCACTTTCAGTTCAGACTCGCCTTCAGTTCAGACTCGCCTTCAGTTCAGACTTACTTTCAGTTCAGACTCACCTTCAGTTCAGATTTACTTTCAGTTCAGACTCACCTTCTGTTCAGACTTACTTTCAGTTCAGACTCACCTTCAGTTCAGACTCACCTTCAGTTCAGACTTACTTTCAGTTCAGACTCACCTTCAGTTCAGACTCACCTTCAGTTCAGACTTACTTTCAGTTCAGACTCACCTTCAGTTCAGATTTACTTTCAGTTCAGACTTACTTTCTGTTCAGACTCACCTTCAGTTAAGACTCGCCTTGAGTTCAGACTTACTTTCAGTTCAGACTCACCTTCAGTTCAGATTTACTTTCAGTTCAGACTTACTTTCTGTTCAGACTCACCTTCAGTTAAGACTCGCCTTGAGTTCAGACTTACTTTCAGTTCAGACTCACCTTCAGTTCAGACTCACCTTCAGTTCAGACTCACCTTCAGTTCAGACTTACTTTCAGTTCAGATTCACCTTCAGTTCAGACTCGCCTTCAGTTCACACTCACTTTCAGTTCAGACTCACCTTCAGTTCAGACTCGCCTTCAGTTCAGACTCGCTTTCAGTTCAGACTCACCTTCAGTTCAGACTCGCCTTTAGTTCAGACTCGCTTTCACTTCAGACTTGCCTTCAGTTCAGACTCACCTTCAGTTCAGACTCCATTTCAGTTTAGACTCGCCTTCAGTTCAGACTCGCTTTTAGTGCAGACTTGCTTTCAGTTCAGACTCACCTTCAGTTCAGACACACCTTCAGTTCAGACTCACCTTCAGTTCAGACTCGCCTTCAGTTCAGACTCGCCTTCAGTTCAGACTTACTTTCAGTTCAGACTCACCTTCAGTTCAGACTCGCCTTCAGTTCAGACTCGCCTTCAGTTCAGACTTACTTTCAGTTCAGACTCGCCTTCAGTTCAGACTTACTTTCAGTTCAGACTCACCTTCAGTTCAGATTTACTTTCAGTTCAGACTCAGCTTCAGTTCAGACTTACTTTCAGTTCAGACTCACCTTCAGTTCAGACTCAGCTTCAGTTCAGACTTACTTTCAGTTCAGACTCACCTTCAGTTCAGACTCACCTTCAGTTCAGATTTACTTTCAGTTCAGACTCACCTTCAGTTCAGACTTACTTTCAGTTCAGACTCACCTTCAGTTCAGACTCACCTTCAGTTCAGACTTACTTTCAGTTCAGACTCACCTTCAGTTCAGACTCACCTTCAGTTCAGACTTACTTTCAGTTCAGACTCACCTTCAGTTCAGATTTACTTTCAGTTCAGACTTACTTTCAGTTCAGACTCACCTTCAGTTCAGACTCGCCTTCAGTTCAGACTTACTTTCAGTTCAGACTCACCTTCAGTTCAGACTCACCTTCAGTTCAGACTTACTTTCAGTTCAGATTCACCTTCAGTTCAGACTCGCCTTCAGTTCACACTCACTTTCAGTTCAAACTCACCTTCAGTTCAGACTCACTTTCAGTTCAGACTCACTTTCAGTTCAGACTCACCTTCAGTTCCGACTCGCCTTTAGTTCAGACTCGCTTTCAGTTCAGACTTGCCTTCAGTTCACACTCACCTTCAGTTCAGACTCCATTTCAGTTTAGACTCGCCTTCAGTTCAGACTCGCTTTTAGTTCAGACTCGCTTTCAGTTCAGACTCACCTTCAGTTCAGACACACCTTCAGTTCAGACTCTCCTTCAGTTCAGACTCGCCTTCAGTTCAGACTCACCTTCAGTTCAGACTCACTTTCAGTTCAGACTTACTTTCAGTTCAGACTCACCTTCAGTTCAGACTTACTTTCAGTTCAGACTCGCTTTCAGTTCAGACTTGCCTTCAGTTCACACTCACCTTCAGTTCAGACTCCATTTCAGTTTAGACTCGCCTTCAGTTCAGACTCGCTTTTAGTTCAGACTCGCTTTCAGTTCAGACTCACCTTCAGTTCAGACACACCTTCAGTTTAGACTCTCCTTCAGTTCAGACTCGCCTTCAGTTCAGACTCACTTTCAGTTCAGACTTACTTTCAGTTCAGACTCACCTTCAGTTCAGACTTACTTTCAGTTCAGACTCACCTTCAGTTCAGACTTGTCTTCAGTTCAGACTCACCTTCAGTTCAGACTTACTTTCAGTTCAGACTCACCTTCAGTTCAGATTTACTTTCAGTTCAGACACACCTTCAGTTCAGACTTACTTTCAGTTCAGACTCACCTTCAGTTCAGACTCACCTTCAGTTCAGACTTACTTTCAGTTCAGACTCACCTTCAGTTCAGACTCACCTTCAGTTCAGATTTACTTTCAGTTCAGACTCACCTTCAGTTCAGACTTACTTTCAGTTCAGACTCACCTTCAGTTCAGACTCACCTTCAGTTCAGACTTACTTTCAGTTCAGACTCGCCTTCAGTTCAGACTCACCTTCAGTTCAGACTTACTTTCAGTTCAGACTGAAGAGATTTTAATTTGGACAGTGGCGATTTATAGCATATCATAGTAAAGAATTGTTTCATGGCTGGAAAACAGTGAGTTTGAGTTGGGAAGCATAAAATTCGGGTTGGAGAACCAAAACTGCATCCACTCACTATATACACACTTGCCGGGACGACAGGCAGCGAACAGGTACAAGGACTGGAAACTTCAAAACCTAAAATTGATCATTGATGCTAAAAACATGCTGCCAGGACAGGAACATTATCAACATTAACATTATCATCACCACCAGACGACAACATTTGCCATCAAATGCCTTCATTCTTCAACGAACACCATCACACTCCAACACCTTTGTCCAACAAATACCTTCATTCTGCATGAAATGCCATCATTCTCCCTGACACACCATTATTCTCCAACCAACACCAAACTTGTCCAAAACCAAAATTCCCCAACAGACACCAATATTTCCCAAAAAACACCAACGTTCTACAACCAACACCAACATTCTCCAAAAAACACAGACATTCTACAACAAACACCAACATTCTCCAACCAACACCAACATTCTCCAAAAAACACAGACATTCTACAACAAACACCAACATTCTCCAACCAACACCAACAATCTACAAAAAACACAGACATTCTCCAACCAACACCAACATTCTCCAACCAACACCAACATTCTCCAAAAAACACAGACATTCTACAACAAACACCAACATTCTCCAACAAACACCAACATTCTCTGACAAACACCAACATTCTCCAACAAACACCAACATTCTCTGACAAACACCAATGTTCTCCAACCAACACCAATATCGTGCAACACAACATTCTGCAACAAACACCAACATTCTCCAACCAACATCAATACTCTCTAACCAACACCCATACTGTCCAGCACAACATTCTCCAACAAACACCAACAAACACCAGTGTTCTCCAACAAACACCAACATTCTCCAACCGACACCAACATTTCCAACCAACACCAACAATGTACAACACAACATTCTCCAACAAACACCAACATTCTCCAACAAACAACAGTGTTCTCCAACAAACACCAACATTCTCCAACAAACACCAACATTCTCCAACAAACACCACCAATGTACAACACAAAATTCTCCAACAAACAACAGTGTTCTTCAACAAACACCAACATTCTCCAACAAACACCAACATTCTCCAACAAACACCACCAATGTACAACACAAAATTCTCCAACAAACAACAGTGTTCTCCAACAAACACCAACATTCTCCAACAAACACCAACATTCTCCAACAAACACCACCAATGTACAACACAAAATTCTCCAACAAACAACAGTGTTCTCCAACAAACACCAACATTCTCCAACAAACAACAGTGTTCTCCAACAAACACCAACATTCTCCAACAAACACCAACATTCTCCAACCAACACCAACAATGTACAACACAACATTCTCCAACAAACAACAGTGTTCTCCAACAAACACCAACATTCTCTAACCAACACCAACAATGTGCAACACAACATTCTCCAACAAACAACAGTGTTCTCCAACAAACACCAGCATTCTCAAACAAACACCAACATTCTCCAACCAACACCAACAATGTGCAACACAACATTCTCCAACAAACAAGTGTTCTCCAACAAACACCAACATTCTCCAACCAACACCAACAATTTACAACACAACATTCTCCAACAAACAACAGTGTTCTCCAACAAACACCAACATCCTCCAACAAACAACAGTGTTCTTCAACAAACACCAAAATTCTCCAACAAACACCAACATCCTCCAACAAACAACAGTGTTCTTCAACAAACACCAACATCCTCCAACAAACAGTGTTCTTCAACAAACACCAACATCCTCCAACAAACAGTGTTCTTCAACAAACACCAAAATTCTCCAACAAACACCAACATCCTCCAACAAACAACAGTGTTCTCCAACAAACACCAACATCCTCCAACAAACAACAGTGTTCTTCAACAAACACCAACATTCTCCAACAAACACCAACATTCTCCAACAAACACCAACATTCTCCAACAAACAACAGTGTTCTCCAACAAACACCGACATTCTCCATCAAAATGCCATTATTCTTCAATGAACACCAACATTCTCCAACACCTTAGTTGCCTATCAAACACCTTCATTCTCCATCAAACATCAGCATTCTTATAGGATGTAAAGAGCAACTGCATCAACTCACTATATACACACCGGCCTGGACGGCAGACAGCGGAGATGTACAGACCTGGAAACACGGCAAACTTCAAAACCTAAAATTGATCATCGTACTCTACACGACTGAATCTCACTCCACAGCTGGAGCCTCAAATTCAAACACTGGCCTGCTAAGAGCCGACCGAAGGCTTGAGGAATCGCAGCAGTTGCTGTGTTTCTATTGGAGGGCTGAGAAATGAAGACAGCGTTTGGCGAATGATTTGATTGGCCATAACACAGTGATAGCAAACAAACCCACTCTTAAACTAACTGGCTTAATATGTAGAAGCCTGGGGTCTATCGGGGAGGGTCCAGTTGGCGACAGGAGATAATGAACTGGCCAATAGGAGGCTCTGAATTTCTTGGTTGCGTAACTATGCTGGAGAACAGAACCGCTTGGTGCTCTTCTCCATTCCCAGCACTTCCGTCACTCTGGATTCGAGATTGCCCCAGACGATCCGAGTTGGGTTGCCATGGCGTCCAGAGTTGCATTTTAAGCCACCTCCAGATGTTGTTTGGATCGGATTGTGGATTTTTCCGCCCAGACCATCAAAAACAATCTGGATTCATCAGGAAATGCCAGAAATTGGATTTCAGGTGGTAGTGTGAACAAGGTGCTGGAGACTGTATTGATGGTCTACCAGGTCTTCCAGGTGGTTGCTGGGAGTCCCGATTTCTCCAAACTCCATTTTTTTTGCTTATTTTCCATCATTTATTATTCCCGTTTATGCAAATGAGTATTAAATAAACAAACATCGGCGTCTGTCAATTAGATACTGAGACACACAGAAAACAGATGGATGGATTGTTTCTGCTTCCTGACCTGCACAGGATTCCGTGCTGCTACTCCGTCACTGTTTTCACTCACACACACTCACACACACACACACACACTCACATACACACACACACACTCACACACACAGAGGATGCCCAGAGACCTGTACTGCAGTCTGTCTGTGTTAGTGTTCACAGCTTGTTTTTTAGCTTCACATCTGAGCAAAGCTCACCTCTTTCTCTCTCTCTCTCTCTCTCACTGTGTCTCTCTCTCTCTCTCTCTCTCTCTCTCTCTCTCCCTCTCTCTCTCTCACTGTGTGTCTCTCTCTCTCTCTCTCCACCTAGCAGCCCTCAGCTCCAACGAGCTGCTGATTTGTGTGGCACAGCCATCTGTTCAGACTAATTAACTAATTAACTAATTAATGAACTCTAGGGAAGATGCCTCCGTGCTTAGGCCGAGCGAACGAGAGCAGCGCTCTCTCTCCAGCTCAGCCGCTCTCGTGCTCCAAACTACACCATCCTGACTTATTACCTTCATCACTCTCTTTCCTTCTGTATGTGTAGCTATCCATCCCTTCTCCTCCACACACCCATCATTCTCCTTCACACATCCATCCCTTCTCCTCCACACACCCATCATTCTCCTTCACACATCCATCATTCTCCTCCACACACCCATCATTCTCCTTCACAGATCCATCCCTTCTCCTCCACACACCCATCATTCTCCTTCACACACCCATCATTCTCCTCCACACACCCATCATTCTCCTTCACACAACCATCATTCTCCTCCACACATCCATCATTCTCCTTCACACATCCATCATTCTCCTCCACACATCCATCATTCTCCTTCACACACCCATCATTCTCCTCCACACACCCATCATTCTCCTTCACACATCCATCATTCTCCTTCACACATCCATCATTCTCCTCCACACACCCATCATTCTCCTTCACACATCCATCATTCTCCTCCACACACCCATCATTCTCCTTCACACATCCATCATTCTCCTCCACACATCCATCATTCTCCTCCACACACCCATCATTCTCCTCCACACACCCATCATTCTCCTCCACACACCCATCATTCTCCTCCACACATCCATCATTCTCCTCCACACACCCATCATTCTCCTCCACACACCCATCATTCTCCTCCACACACCCATCATTCTCCTCCACACACCCATCATTCTCCTTCACACAACCATCATTCTCCTCCACACACCCATCATTCTCCTTCACACAACCATCATTCTCCTTCACACACCCATCATTCTCCTTCACACAACCATCATTCTCCTCCACACACCCATCATTCTCCTCCACACACCCATCATTCTCCTCCACACACCCATCATTCTCCTTCACACAACCATCATTCTCCTCCACACACCCATCATTCTCCTTCACACAACCATCATTCTCCTTCACACACCCATCATTCTCCTTCACACAACCATCATTCTCCTCCACACACCCATCATTTTCCTTCATACAACCATCATTCTCCCTCACACACCCATCATTCTCCTCCACACACCCATTATTCTCCTCCACACACCCATCATTCTCCTCCACACACCCATCATTCTCCTTCACACATCCATCATTCTCCTCCACACATCCATCATTCTCCTCCACACACCCATCATTCTCCTCCACACACCCATCATTCTCCTTCACACACCCATCATTCTCCTCCACACATCCATCATTCTCCTCCACACAACCATCATTCTCCTCCACACACCCATCATTCTCCTTCACACACCCATCATTCTCCTTCATACAACCATCATTCTCCTTCACACAACCATCATTCTCCTTCACACACCCATCATTCTCCTTCACACACCCATCATTCTCCTCCACACACCCATCATTCTCCTTCACACAACCATCATTCTCCTCCACACACCCATCATTCTCCTCCACACACCCATCATTCTCCTTCACACAACCATCATTCTCCTTCACACACCCATCATTCTCCTCCACACACCCATCATTCTCCTTCACACAACCATCATTCTCCTTCACACAACCACCATTCTCCTTCACACAACCATCATTCTCCTTCACACAACCACCATTCTCCTTCACACAACCATCATTCTCCTCCACACACCCATCATTCTCCTCCACACACCCATCATTCTCCTTCACACAACCATCATTCTCCTTCACACAACCATCATTCTCCTTCACACGACCATCATTCTCCTTCACACACCCATCATTCTCCTTCACACAACCATCATTCTCCTCCACACACCCATCATTCTCCTCCACACACCCATCATTCTCCTTCACACAACCATCATTCTCCTTCACACACCCATCATTCTCCTTCACACAACCATCATTCTCCTCCACACACCCATCATTCTCCTTCACACACCCATCATTCTCCTTCACACAACCATCATTCTCCTCCACACACCCATCATTCTCCTTCACACAACCATCATTCTCCTTCACACACCCATCATTCTCCTTCACACAACCATCATTCTCCTCCACACACCCATCATTCTCCTTCACACAACCATCATTCTCCTTCACACACCCATCATTCCCCTTCACACAACCATCATTCTCCTTCACACAACCATCATTCTCCTCCACACACCCATCATTCTCCTCCACACACCCATCATTCTCCTCCACACACCCATCATTCTCCTCCACACACCCATCATTCTCCTTCACACAACCATCATTCTCCTTCACACACCCATCATTCTCCTTCACACAACCATCATTCTCCTTCACACACCCATCATTCTCCTTCACACAACCATCATTCTCCTTCACACACCCATCATTCTCCTTCACACAACCATCATTCTCCTCCACACACCCATCATTCTCCTTCACACACCCATCATTCTCCTTCACACACCCATCATTCTCCTTCACACACCCATCATTCTCCTTCACACAACCATCATTCTCCTTCACACACCCATCATTCTCCTTCACACACCCATCATTCTCCTTCACACACCCATCATTCTCCTTCACACAACCATCATTCTCCTTCACACAACCATCATTCTCCTTCACACACCCATCATTCTACTTCACACAACCATCATTCTCCTTCACACACCCATCATTCTCCTTCACACACCCATCATTCTCCTTCACACAACCATCATTCTCCTTCACACAACCATCATTCTCCTTCACACAACCATCATTCTCCTTCACACAACCACCATTCCCCTTCACACACCCATCATTCTCCTTCACACACCCATCATTCTCCTTCACACACCCATCATTCTCCTTCACACAACCATCATTCTCCTTCACACACCCATCATTCTCCTTCATACACCCATCATTCTCCTTCACACACCCATCATTCTCCTTCACACAACCATCATTCTCCTTCACACACCCATCATTCTCCTTCACACACCCATCATTCTCCTTCACACAACCATCATTCTCCTTCACACACCCATCATTCTCCTTCACACAACCATCATTCTCCTTCACACACCCATCACGTACTAACCATAGTTCTCCACCAAACACCAACACTCACCATCAAACACCAACACTCACCATCAAACACCAACATTCTCCAACACCTTAATTCTCCATCAAACACCAACATTACTCATTTACCACCGAACACCAACATAGCATACTAAACACCATCATTATCTACTTAAGTTAGGGAGATAGGTCTCTCTGTCTCCATCTCTCCAACTTCACCTTCTACAGCCCCCTCTCCACTACATCCTCTTTCTTCTTCGCTTCGTTCCTCCCTCGTCTTTCCACTCATTTCCTCACCGTCCCTCCCTCGCTCTTCATCTCCATCCCTTCATCAAATCCGCCCTATTTGCAGAACCAGATTACCCTAATTAGGTTCCTAATTCCATGCGAGACTTTTCCGCTGGTTTCTGTTTTTCTCCTCAACGCTACCAGCGAGCGCAAAAATCCCCAAATTACGATTCGGCGTGGCGCGCTCTTCTCCAGCTTGTTTGCTTTGAGGTATTTATATTGCAGCAGAGAGCTCCTCACTTCTGATGTGGCCTCTAATCGCCTCATTAAGAATTCTAATTTAAGAGGAAACAATGAAAGTCGTGCCGCGTTGGCATTCCAGCGTCATGAGAAGATGATGGTTTTTGGGGGGAAAAAATAAAAAATAAATAAATAAAATAAAAAAATGTAAATGTCATTTCGTGTCAGGGTGTCGGGGGGAGCGTGATGAGATTCCTGCCTCATATCCGCCTCCGCCGCAGTAAATGAGGGGCCCGATTCGACAGAGCTGCCATAAAGCAGCTGCTACGGCTACATCATATTAGCCCTGCTATGTTCGTCCTCTGAGCGTGATTATTGATCCAATCGGTGTCAACGTCTACAATTAGAGAAACCGGGCGGGGTCGATATTGTGACTGACAGGTACAGGGTGAGTCTAAAGTCTCAGGCCTATCGAGTCACCATATTGGATGAAGAGCAAGTTTTTCCAATGGAAAGTTGGTTGTGTAGCAGATCAAAGAAGACCAGAATTGTCTTAGAAATATGAATGGTCAATGGAATAGAATGCTTTACACCACTCCAGAATCCAGTGTTGGAGCTTTATGCCTCGCTAGAGTCCAGTCGCAGAGCTTCACACTACTCCAGAGTCCAGTGGTGGAGATTTACACCACTCCAGAGTCCATTGGTGGAGATTTACACCACTCCAGAGTCCAGTGGTGGAGCTTTACACCACTCCAGAGTCCAGTGGTGGAGCTTTACACCACTCCAGAGTCCAGTGGTGGAGATTTACACCACTCCAGAGTCCAGTGGTGGAGCTTTACACCACTCCAGAGTCCAGTGGTGGATATTTACACCATTCCAGAGTCCAGTGGTGGAGCTTTACACCACTCCAGAGTCCAGTGGTGGAGCTTTACACCACTCCAGAGTCCAGTGGTGGAGCTTTATGCCACTCCAGAGTCCAGTGGTGGAGCTTTATGCCACTTCAGAGTCCAGTGGTGGAGCTTTACGCCACTCCAGAGTCCAGTGGTGGAGCTTTATGCCACTCCAGAGTCCAGTGGTGGAGATTTACACCACTCCAGAGTCCAGTGGTGGAGTTTTACACCACTCTAATCTAATCTAATCTAATCTAATCTAATCTAATCTAATCTAATCTAATCTAATCTAATCTAATCTAATCTAATCTACACCACTCAAATCAAGTCTTTTATTTATTTATTTGTTTTAGCGGACGCTACTCCATCAGCTACCACAGAAACAGGTTTATGGGCCAAACAGACAAATATCGTCTCTGTCCAAAGAAAAACACGTGTTTCTGATAAAATGGTCAGCTAGTGGAAGTGCAAGGTGGGTGTTTCTTACAAAGTGGCCAATTAGCGGAAGCCCAAGGTTGGTGTTTCCAATAAAGGGACCAGTTAGTGGAAGCATAAGGTTGGTGTTTCCAATAAAGTGGCCAGTAAGTGAAAGCACAAGGTGAGCGTTTCCAAGAAAGTGGTCAGTTATAGAAAGCACAACGTTGGTATTTCCAATAAAGTGGCCAGTTATAGGAAGCACAAGGTTGGTGTTTTCAATATAGTGGCCAGTTAGTTGAAGCACAAAGTGGGTGTTTCCAGTAAAGTGGCCAGTTATAGGAAGCACAATGTTGGTGTTTCCAAGAAAGTGGTCAGTTATAGAAAGCACAAGGTTGGTGTTTCCAGTAAAGTGGCCAGTTATAGGAAGCACAATGTTGGTGTTTCCAAGAAAGTGGCCAGTTATAGGAAGCACAAGGTTGGTGTTTTTAATAAAGTGGCCAGTTAATTGAAGCACAAGGTGGCTGTTTCTAATAAAGTGGCCAGTTATAGAAAGCACAAGGTTGGTGTTTCCAATAAAGTGGCCAGTTAGTGGAAGCACAAGGTAGGTGTTTTAAATAAAGTGGCCAGTTATAGAAAGCACAATGTTGGTGTTTCTAATAAAGTGGCCAGTTATAGGAAGTACAAGGTTGGTGTTTTCAATAAAGTGGCCAGTTATAGGAAGCACAAGGTTGGTGTTTTCAATAAAGTGGCCAGTTAATTAAAGCACAAGGTTGGTGTTTTTAATAAAGTGGTCAGTTATAGGATGCACAAGGTTGGTGTTTCCAATAAAGGGGCCAGTTATAGAAAGCACAATGTTGGTGTTTCTAATAAAGTGGCCAGTTATAGGAAGTACAAGGTTGGTGTTTCCAATAAAGTGGCCAGTTAGTTGAAGTACAAGGTGGCTGTTTCTAATAAAGTGGCCAGTTATAGGAAGCACAAGGTTGGTGTTTCTAATAAAGTGGCCAGTTATAGGAAGCACAAGGTTGGTGTTTTCAATAAAGTGGCCAGTTAATTAAAGCACAAGGTTGGTGTTTTTAATAAAGTGGTCAGTTAATGGATGCACAAGGTTGGTGTTTCCAATAAAGTGGCCAGTTATAGAAAGCACAATGTTGGTGTTTCTAATAAAGTGGCCAGTTATAGGAAGTACAAGGTTGGTGTTTTTTTTAATAAAGTGGCCAGTTATAGGAAGCACAAGGTTGGTGTTTTCAATAAAGTGGCCAGTTAGTTAAAGCACAAGGTGGCTGTTTCTAATAAAGTGGCCAGTTTATAGGAAGCACAAGGTTGGTGTTTCTAGTAAAGTGGCCAGTTATAGGAAGCACAATGTTGGTGTTTCCAAGAAAGTGGCCAGTTATAGGAAGCACAAGGTTGGTGTTTTCAATAAAGTGGCCAGTTAATTAAAGCACAAGGTTGGTGTTTTTAATAAAGTGGTCAGTTATAGGATGCACAAGGTTGGTGTTTCCAATAAAGTGGCCAGTTATAGAAAGCACAAAGTTGGTGTTTCTAATAAAGTGGCCAGTTATAGGAAGTACAAGGTTGGTGTTTTCAATAACGTGGCCAGTTAGTTGAAGTACAAGGTTGGTGTTTTCAATAAAGTGGCCAGTTGGTTGAAGCCCAAGGTGGGTGTTTCTAATAAAGTGGCCAGTATTCTGGTTCCATTGACCATTGAAAGGAACATTTGTTTTCGTCCTCTCTTGTAAAGTTGCCGTTTTGGAAATGCTTGTTTTTCATTGGACAGCGACGTTATGCTCCATTCTTCATTCACTCTCCACATGAAGCCTAACATGAAAGCTGGCGTTCCTCTGTTTGCTGAAGACGCGACCGAATCCGCGGAAAAAAGAAGTTCCGACAACCTGCTGGCTTTGTGTGATGGACGACATAAAGACATGTTTCATACACCAGCATCTGCTCCAGAGCCATTAGCCCTATTGATTTCATACTGCTGTTACATGGCAACCTGATTGGATAAAGGATCCATCACAGCTCGGGATCTAAAAGCCTTTTTGATGCCTTAATGTGGCGGAAAGACAACAACACACTCATCCAACCTCCGTCGATGCTCCGCTGGTCCATAAAGCCTTTGTTTTTGTCTTTAAAGCGCCCATATCCTACATCTATTTAGACTCACAACTCATTTCTATGCCACCAGCTTGTTTGTTGCTGTGTCTGTACGAATGATGTATGCAGACGAGCTTTAATTAAGAAGCCGCCCACTCTTAGTGTGAATGGGTGGAGCTAAACGGCTGCAGGTGGATGTATGTAAATGTGGTGTTTTTTGTGACATCAGAAAAACAGTATATATATTTATATATATATACTCAGTGGACTGGATTTGAAAGGATAACGTGAGGCCCTTTAAGAGAGAGTGGCCTCATTAAGGGGCAGAGCTATCCGCAGGCCGTCGACCCCTGCACGGGTGAAGCGCTCTGGCTTCCTCCTTCAGCCTCTCTGGCTCCGTGCAGTCGAGCACAACACCCTAATATCGTTCATCCTCATGGATTATTGATGATGCCTACAACGCCTGATTAGCTATTTTGGAGTACAGCGCAGCTCACCGCTCTTTTTATAGAGCCGGAATGCTGCCGCTGTTGCTGTGAGGAGAAACCACCGGCTCCTTTTTCTCTCGCAGCAATAAGAAGGACAAACAGGACTCCGTGTTCCAGTCGAGGAGTCTAATAACTTTCTGTTCCCCTTCGTCTTCATTCCCTCCACTCCTCTCTTCGGCTCGTCACTAAACCCGCAGCAGTTATTACTTTCGTTTTGCCCGAGGATCCAAGTGTAATTACATACTGTCGTCGTCTTGTCACAAAACTCCCCTTTTTTCTTGTGTTTCCAATAAAGTGGCCAATTAGTAAAATGCTCAGGGTGGGGTTTTCAATAAAGTGGCCAGTTAGTTGAAGCACAAGGTGGGGTTTTTTAATAAAGTAGCCAGTTAGTATATAGTATAAGGATGGTATTTCCAGTAAAGTGGCCAATTAGTGGAAGCACAAGATTGGTGTTTCTAATAAAGTGGCCAGTAAGTGGAAACACAGGGTGATTGTTTCTAATAAAGTGGCATGTTAGTATATAGCATAAGATTGGTGTTTCCAGTACAGTGGCCAGTTAGTTGAAATACAAGTTGGTTGTTTCCAATAAAGTGGCCAGTTAGAGGAAGCACAAGTTTGGTGTTTCTAATAAAGTGGCCAGTTAGTGGAAGCATAAGGTTGGTGTTTCTAATAAAGTGGCCAGTTAGTGGAAGCATAAGGTTGGTGTTTCCAATAAAGTGGCCAGTTAGTGGATGCACAAGGTAGATGTTTCTAATAAAGAGGCCAGTTAGTGGAAACACAAGGTTGGTGTTTCTCATAAAGTGGCCAGTTAATGGAAGCACAATGTTGGTGTTTCCAATAAAGTGGCCAGTTAGTGGAAGCACAAGGTGATTGTTTCTAATAAAGGGGCCAGTTAGTATATAGCATTAGGTTGGTGTTTCCAGTAAAGTGGCCAGTTAGTTGAAGTACAAGATGGTTGTTTCCAATAAAGTGGCCAGTGAGTTGAAGCACAAGGTGGGGTTTCTAATAAAGTGGCCAGTTAGTATGTAGCATAAGGTTGTTTTTTCCAGTAAAGTGGCCAGTTAGTAAAAAGCTCAGGGTGGGGTTTCCAATAAAGTGACCAGTAAGTGAAAGCACAATGTTGGTGTTTTTAATAAAGTGGCCAGTTAATAAAAAGCATAATGTGGCTGTTTCTAATAAAATGGCCAGTTAGTATATAGCACAAGATTGGTGTTTCCAGTAAAGTGGCCAGTTAGTTGAATTACAAGGTGGGTGTTTCTAATAAAGTGCCCAGTGAGTGGAAGCACAAGGTTGGTGTTTCTAATAAAGTGGCCAGTTAGTGGAAGCACAAGGTGGGTGTTTCTAATAAAGTGGCCGGTAAATGGAAGCACAAGGTATGTGTTTATAATAAAGTGGCCAGTTAGTGGAAGCACAAGGTGGGTGTTTCTAATAAAGTGGCCAGTGAGTGGAAACACAAGGTTGGTGTTTCTAATAAAGTGGCCAGGTTTTGGAAGCATGATGTAGGCGTTTCTAATAAAGCGGCCAGTTACTGTCAGTGCTGTCAGTGTGTGTGGTGTTGATATTGTATTGAATGTGTATTTAATCTTTCAGCCTTTTGTTTTTGTATTTAGGTCAGCTCTCTTTTATTCTCTCTCTCTCTCTCTCTCTCTCTCTCTCTCTCTCTCTCTCTCTCTCTCTCTCTCTCTCTCTCGTTCCTCTCCATCACACCTTCCTCTCTCTCTCCTCCTCTTTCTGGTTGCGGGCTGAGGCCGCTGTTGAATATGCATGAGTCCGGCCCCCAAACTGCTCCCCTCAGCGCTAAAGTCAGCAGGACAACCCACTCAGCACACACAGAGAGAGAGAGAGAGAGAGATAGATAGAGAGATCTGTCTCTCTCTCTCTCTCTCTCTCTCAAACAGATATATATGTATATGAGAGAGAGATAGATAAAGAGAGAGTGAGAGACAGCGAGACAGACAGCGAGAGAGAGATAGTTAGAGAGAGAGAGAGACAGGGAAAGAGAGAGACATATAGAGACATATATATAGAGATAAAGAGAGAGAGGCGGAGAGAGAGAAAAAGAGAGATAGAGATAGATAGAGAGACAGACAGTGAGAGAGAGAAAAAGAGAGATAGAGATTGATAGAGAGACAGACAGTGAGTGAGAGAGAGATAGAGAGAGAGACAGGGAGAGAGAGAGAGAGAGACAGACATATAGGGAGAGAGAGTGATATATATATATATATATATATATATATATATATATATATATATATATATACATATATATATATATATATATATATATATATATATATATATATATATATATATATATAGAGAGAGAGAGAGAGAGAGAGAGAGAGAGAGACAGAGCGAGCGAGAAATATAGAGAGAGATAGACAGAAATAGAGAGAGAGAGAGAGAGAGAGAGAGAGAGAGAGACAGATAGAGAGAGATAGAGAGAGATAGAGATAGATAGAGATACACAGACGGGTGTAGAAACGCAGGTGGGCTGTAGTACAGGTGTTGTCGAGTGTGTGAGTGTGAATATGAGAATGTACCTGTAACGTAACAAAATGTCATTCCAAGTAATTCCGGATCTTTCCTGGCGTTCCGCTCGTCAGGAGCGAGTGAATGAAGATGGAATGTTCCGGTGGTGTAAAGGGCAGCCGGTGTAGCGCTTATATAAGAGCAGCACTATATAAACTCACCCTGCTGTTCACTAACACACGGGCTGTGTGTTTATATAACGTGTGCGGGACTGAGGGCTGTGGGCTGAAGGGAGGAGAGTGATAATGTAATGATTACAGTAAGACACACAGAGGGCTGTTTGGATCCTCACCGTCTGAAAGGTCTACCTGCGCGGAGCCGCACAGCGCATCACTCTGATATCGGCAGTGGCTGGTTGCCAGGCAACAGCAGCAAACAGCTCTGCAGAAGGTTAATGTGATGGCAGACGGATCGTGTGCGTGTGTGTGTGTGTGTGTGTGTGTGTGTTTTGAGTGTGTGTGCGCACCATGCCAGAATGCACAGCTCATCAATCAATATCTCCTCCAATGGCTGAGCAGCTCCATTCAGGCTGTCAATCACTCCATCAATCAGCGAGCACACTGTTCATATGCCTGGACGTCTGAACTGTCATTAGACATTCACTCAATCAAGCTGGAGTCCAGGAGCAGGTCGGTGCTCCTCGAGGTGCTGCGCTCCAGTCCGTCCACCATGTGATGTCTTCATCCGTCCGAGCATGTGGAGGACAGCGTGGTCAGTATTTCACACCGCACGTCCAGAAGCGTCCAGGCCGCCTGTCTAACGAGTGAATACTCGCTACTGCGTGTATAACCTGTATAGAAAAGTCTTAACCAATAGGACGCTCCGGAGAAGCTGTGTATGAACTTGTGGTCACCATTGGGCATTCAGCTGTGGAGCAGTGGAGCATCAATGTTCAACATCAGTAATACTCAATCAGATCCTCACAGCAATGTTCATCATCAGCACCTGACCTCGCTAATGCTTAATCAAATCCTCACAGCAATGTTCAACATCTGCACCTTACCTCGCTAATGCTTAATCAAATCCTCACAGCAATGTTCAACATCTGCACCTGACCTCACTAATACTCAATCAAACCAGCAATGTTCAACATCAGTACCGGATATCTCTAATACTAAATCAAATCCTCACAGCAATGTTCAACATCAGTACCTGACCTCTCTAATACTAAATCAAATCCTCACAGCAATGTTCAACATCAGTACCTGACCTCACTAACACTCAATCAAATCCTCACAGCAATGTTCCAACATCACTAATACTCAATCAAATCCTCACAGCAATGTTCAACATCAGTACCTGACCTCTCTAATACTAATCAAATCCTCACAGCAATGTTCCAACATCACTAATACTCAATCAAATCCTCACAGCAATGTTCCAACATCGCTAATGCTCAATCAAATCCTCACAGCAATGTTCAACATCAGCACCTGACCTCGCTAATGCTCAATCAAATCCTCACAGCAATGTTCCAACATCAGTATCTGACCTCACTATTACTCAATCAAATCTTCACAGCAATGCTCCAACATCACTAATACTCAATCAAATCCTCACAGCAATGCTCCAACATCACTAATTCTCAATCAAATCCTCACAGCAATGTTCCAACATCACTAATTCTCAATCAAATCCTCACAGCAATGTTCCAACATCACTAATTCTCAATCAAATCCTCACATCAATGTTCAACATCAGCACCTGACCTCGCTAATGCTCAGTCAAATGCTCACAGCAATGTTCAACATCAATAACTGACCTCACTAACACTCAATCAAATCCACACAGCAATGTTCCAACATTACTAATACTCAATCAAATGCTCACAGCAATGTTCAACACCAGTACCTGACCTAGGTAACACTCAATCAAATCCTCACCCCCATGTTTAACATCAGTACCTGACCTCTGTAACACTCAAATCCTCACAGCAATGTTCCAACATCACTAATTCTCAATCAAATCCTCACAGCAATGTTCCAACATCACTAATTCTCAATCAAATCCTCACAGCAATGTTCCAACATCACTAATTCTCAATCAAATCCTCACATCAATGTTCAACATCAGCACCTGACCTCAGTAACACTCAATCAAATCCTCACCCCCATGTTCAACATCAGTACTATGGACTATGACTTTAGCCCTTGCTTTGTCCTGCTCTCCTGTCCGGCCCTCTAAACCGCAGGACGTGCCAGGCTGGTTATCTGACTCGTTAGGAGGAAATGAAGGTCTTGTGTTTCAGACGAGCTGTTCTGCTCCGGAGCAGGACGTCCCTACGGTTCGGGAAAGCTAGCCGATAGTATTGCCTGGAAATCAATGCTACTTAAGATATGACAGACAGTCTCCGTCCAAGGACGCTCCACTGAGCTGTTATTGCAGGAGAACGAGATGGAGACATGTTTCTCCGCCGTAATGTTCCTGCCATCTAAACCAGCGGACAGCGGCTCGGGGGGCTTTCTCTCATTTTATTAAAGTCGAGTCTCCACAGCCCCGGGGGGATTCGGGATGGCAGGCACTTTATCTCAGCAGCAAAGCATGTGAGCAAATAGAAGCGGCGGGTTAAACACAGGGATGGCTGTATGGGAGGAGACATATGATGCACGTTACATAACCAGATCATGACCTCACTAACACTCAATCAAATCCTCACAGCTATGTTCAACATCAGTATCTAATTAAGCTGTGCATGAGCAGCCTATCCAGTTTTCAGCTGGATATATCCTGATATTCCCCGAATAGATTCTAGGGAAGGGAGGTGTGGATGGGAAGGGGAGTTCAGTAGGTTGCAATGTGTAACCTCAATATTAGAGATTACATACTGCTCCTTTAATGCAACCAAAAGAATGGCCTGTTTAACATCTATGACTGATTAAGCTGTGCGGTCTTCTTAGCTTTCATGTGGATAAATCCTGATGGCCAGGAAACCTAAGGAACGCCACAGTTTCTAGGGAGATTACATACTGCTCCTTTAATGCAACAAGAACTAGCCTAGTAGTCTAATTTTACAATTAAGCTGTGTGAAAGTAACCTAGCCAGCTTTCATGTGGATAAATCCTGATGTCCAGGAAACCTGAGGACCCCCAGAGTTTCTAGGGAGATTACACACTGCTCCTTTAATGCAACAAGAAATGGCCTGTTTAACATATACAACGATTGAGCTGTGTTTGAGCGGCCTAGCCAGCTTTCCAGTGGATGAATCCTGACGGCCACCATAGATCCTAGGGAAGTGAGGGATGGATGGGGAGGGAAGTAGTTCAGTAGGTTGCAATATGTAACCTCAACACTAGAGATTACGCATTGCTCCTTTAATGCAACAAGAACTAGCCTTGAAGTCTAATTTTACAATTAAGCTGTGTTTGAGCAGCCTCCCCAGCTTTCATGTGGTTAAATCCTGATGGCCAGGAAACTTGAGGACCACCAGAGTTCTAGGGAGATTACACACAGCTCCTTTAATGCAACAAGAAATGGCCTGTTTAACATATGTGACGATTAAGCTGTACTTGAGCGGCCTGGCCAGCTTTCCTGTGGATGAATTCTGAGGCCACAATAGATTCTAGGGAAGGGAGATGTGGATGGGGAGGGAAGTTCAGTAGGTTGCAATGTGTAACCTCAATACTAGAGATTACATACTGCTCCTTTAATGCAACCAAAAAATGGCCTGTTTAACATATATGACTCAATAAGCTGTGCATGAGCAACCTACCTAGCTTTCATGTGGATAAATCCTGATGGCCAGGAAACTTGAGGACCACCAGAGTTCTAGGGAGATTACACACAGCTCCTTTAATGCAACAAGAAATGGCCTGTTTAACATATGTGACGATTAAGCTGTACTTGAGCGGCCTGGCCAGCTTTCCTGTGGATGAATTCTGAGGCCACAATAGATTCTAGGGAAGGGAGATGTGGATGGGGAGGCAAGTTCAGTAGGTTGCAATGTGTAACCTCAATACTAGAGATTACATACTGCTCCTTTAATGCAACCAAAAAATGGCCTGTTTAACATATATGACTCAATAAGCTGTGCATGAGCAACCTACCTAGCTTTCATGTGGATAAATCCTGATGGCCAGGAAACCTGAGGACCACCACAGTTTCTAGGGAGATTACATACTGCTCCTTTAATGCAACAAGAACTAGCCTAGTTGTCGAATGTTACAACTAAGCGGTGTGTGAGCAGCCTACCCAGCTTTCATGTGTATATAAGTCGATGGCCACCATAGATTCAAGAGAAGGGAGGGGTGGATGGGGAGGGGAGTTCAGTAGATTGCAATGTGTAACCTCAACACTAGAGATTACATACTGCTTCTTTAATGCAACCAAAGAATGGCCTGTTTAGCATATATGACTGAATAAGCTGTACATGAGTGGTCTTCTCAGATTTCATGTGGACAAATCCTGATGGCCAGGAACCCTGAGGACCACCTAGGAAGATTACATACTGCTCCTTTAATGCAACAAGAAATGGCCTGTTTGACATATACGACTGATTAGTCTGCGTGAGAGGGACCCACCCAGCTTTCAAGTAGATGAATCAACTGATTGACAGTATGGAGCAATGCTTCTAGACCCAGGTCCACTGTCCCGATGTGTAATCTGTCCTTCGTCCTCCTCATCACCGGCCAGAATGAAAAATATTCCCCAAAATGTGTCTAGATGATAAAATGCTGTAACGTCTTTAAGTGTTTCAGCAGCAAATTGGCTCT
Source organism: Megaleporinus macrocephalus (assembly GCA_021613375.1). Taxonomy (NCBI): domain Eukaryota; kingdom Metazoa; phylum Chordata; class Actinopteri; order Characiformes; family Anostomidae; genus Megaleporinus; species Megaleporinus macrocephalus. The sequence continues at coordinate 2,957,137 of CM038720.1, read as the reverse complement.
AATGTCCTCCTCACGCGGATCCTGCCCCCCGTCTTTTGTCTCTTAGATATATTTTCCATCTTTCCCGCACGCGCTCGCACACAGACCCGCCGCTCACCTGCTCTCGCTCACTCTCGGATATTAGGTCTGAAGGGCAGAGAGCTTTTAACTTCCATTCTATTTTTGTGTCTTTCTTCGCCCTCATTCCCCCTTTCCTCCTCCTCCTCCTCCTCCTCCTCCTTCCTTTCTTTCCTCCTGATGTAAAAAGCCTGCCTGAAGAGAGAGCTTCACTTAGATGGGATTTTGCCTGAAATTCGCTCCTCGCTATGTCCAGCCTCGTTTCGTCTCACTGCTTTCAGGCCGAATAAGTGAAAACGGTAACTCGCTTAACCGGATTTGCGCCAATTTCGTGGAGCGTGTTCTGCGTCAAGACAAGCTCGGCCCGAACGCCAGGACTGCGTCGTTAGTGGACGCCTCCTCTCCGGCCGTTGTTAGCGCTCCTAAAGGCGGCGATCAGCTTTGACGCCCGCCCACCTTCAGAACCCAGCCCATAGAGCCAGCCTGCTCTGTATGCATATGACACACTTACAGCAGCCATTAACATCCACACAGTGAGCTCTACAAACGCAGCGCGCATTAAAGCTTCTTATTATAGACGGCCGTTAACCTGTACGGGTCTAGACATGCTGTCACTCTGCTGCCCGTAGTCGATATTTAGGCCTACGTGAGCAATCTTACCACCAGGGGGACCTACACTGTAAAAACTTCACTGTAAATTAACAGTAAAATACTGTACTGGTCATTTCATCGCTGTCCAAAGAAAACCCAAACTGGCAACTTTACAGGAGAGGACAAAAACTGTCGTCACTTTCAATACAAGTCAATGGAACCGGAATTTTTTCCAGCCCATTTTGGAGCATTTCTATTGGTCCATTTATCACAATGTTCTCAGACAGTGTAAACGGCAGCAGTCGTGTTCAAATTATGAAGAAAAAAAAAATCAACAAAAATGGATATGGCCAGATATATGCGGGTTCAGATATCGGGACTATAAGCTCCAGCTCCGCTTGTCGAATTCCATGTATATGATGATTAAGCTGTGCGAGAGTGGACTACCCAGCTTTCATGTGGATGAACCCTGATATCCCAGAAACCTTAGGGCCACCACAGTTTCTAGGGAGATTACATACCGCTCCTTTAATGCAACAAGAAATAGCCTAATTGTCAAATGTAATGATTAAGCTGTGCTGGAGCAGCCTACCCAGCTTTCATGTGGATGAATCCTGAAGGCCACCGTAGATTCTAGGGAAGAGAAGGGTGGATAAGAAGCGGAGTTCAATAGGTTTCAATGTGCAACCTCAGCGCTAGAGATTACATACTGCTCCTTTAATGCAACAAGAAATAGCCTAATTGTCAAATGTAATGATTAAGCTGTGCTGGAGCAGCCAACCCAGCTTTCATGTGGATGAATCCTGAAGGCCACCGTAGATTCTAGGGAAGAGAAGGGTGGATAGGAAGCAGAGTTCAATAGGTTTCAATGTGCAACCTCAGTGCTAGAGATTACATACTGCACCTTTAATGCAACAAAAAATGGCCTGTTTGGCATGTATAACGATTAAGCTGTGCGCGAGTGGACTACCCAGCTTTCATATGGATGAATCCTGATGGCTGGGGAACCTGAGGACCACCACAGTTTTTTAGAGAGATTACATACCGCTCCTTTAATGCAACAAGAAATGGCCTGTTTAAAATATATGACGATTGTGCTGTACCTGAGCAGCCTGGCCGGCTTTCAAGTGGATGACGACCACCATAGATTTTAGTGGAGGGGTGTTCAGTAGCTTGCAATGTGAAACCTTAACCCTAGAGACAACTCACTCAATCAAATCCTCACAGCAATGTTCAACATCAGTACCCGACCTCACTAACACTCAATCATGTCCTCACAGCAATGTTCCAACATCAGTACCTGACCTCACTAACACTCAATCAAATCCTCACAGCAATGTTCAACACCAGTACCTGAGCTCACTAACACTCAATCAAATCCTCACAGCAATGTTCAACACCAGTACCTGACGTCACTAACACTCAATCAAATCCTCACAGCAATGTTCAACATCAGTACCTGACCTCACTAACACTCAATCAAATCCTCACAGCAATGTTCCAACATCAGTACCTGACCTCACTAACACTCAATCAAATCCTCACAGCAATGTTCAACACCAGTACCTGATCTCAGTAGCACTCAATCAAATCCTCACAGCAACGTTCAACATCAGTACCCGACCTCACTAACACTCAATCAAATCCTCACAGCAACGTTCAACATCAGTACCTGACCTCACTAACACTCAATCAAATCCTCACAGCAATGTTCAACATCAGTACCTGACCTCACTAACACTCAATCAAATCCTCACAGCAATGTTCCAACATCAGTACCTGACCTCACTAACACTCAATCAAATCCTCACAGCAATGTTCAACACCAGTACCTGATCTCAGTAGCACTCAATCAAATCCTCACAGCAACGTTCAACATCAGTACCCGACCTCACTAACACTCAATCAAATCCTCACAGCAACGTTCAACATCAGTACCTGACCTCACTAACACTCAATCAAATCCTCACAGCAATGTTCAACATCAGTACCTGAACTTACTAACACTCAATCAAATCTTCACAGCAACGTTCAACATCAGTACCTGACCTCACTAACACTCAATCAAATCCTCACAGCAATGTTCAACATCAGTACCCGACCTCACTAACACTCAATCAAACCCTCACAGCAATGTTCAACATCAGTACCTGATCTCAGTAGCACTCAATCAAATCCTCACAGCAACGTTCAACATCAGTACCTGACCTCACTAACACTCAATCAAATCCTCACAGCAACGTTCAACATCAGTACCCGACCTCACTAACACTCAATCAAATCCTCATAGCAATGTTCAAAATCAGTACCTGACCTCACTAACACTCAATCAAATCCTCACAGCAACGTTCAACATCAGTACCTGATCTCAGTAGCACTCAATCAGATCCTCACAGCAATATTCAACACCAGTACCTGATCTCAGTAGCACTCAATCAAATCCTCACAGCAACGTTCAACATCAGTACCTGACCTCACTAACACTCCATCAAATCCTCACAGCAATGTTCAACATCAGTACCTGACGTCACTAACACTCAATCAAATCCTCACAGCAATGTTCAACATCAGTACCTGACCTCACATACACTCAATCAAATCCTCACAGCCATGTTCAACATCAGTACCTGACCTCACTAACACTCAATCAAATTCTCACAGCAATGTTCAACATCAGTACCCGACCTCACTAACACTCAATAAAATCCTCACAGCAATGTTCAACATCAGTACCTGACCTCACTAACACTCAATCAAATCCTCACAGCAATGTTCAACATCAGTACCCGACCTCACTAACACTCAATCAAATCCTCACAGCAATGTTCCAACATCAGTACCTGATCTCAGTAGCACTCAATCAAATCCTCACAGCAATGTTCAACACCAGTACCTGATCTCAGTAGCACTCAATCATATCCTCACAACAACGTTCAACATCAGTACCTGACCTCACTAGCACTCAATCAAATCCTCACAGCAATGTTCAACACCAGTACCTGATCTCAGTAGCACTCAATTAAATCCTCACAGCAACGTTCAACATCAGTACCTGACCTCACTAGCACTCAATCAAATCCTCACAGCCATGTTCAACATCAGTACCTGACCTCACTAACACTCAATCAAATCCTTACAGCAATGTTCAACATCAGTACCTGACCTCACTAACACTCAATCAGATCCTCACAGCAATGTTCAACATGAGTACCTGACCACACTAACACTCAATCAAACCCTCACAGCAATGTTCAACATCAGTACCCGACCTCACTAATACTCAATGGGTCGCTGTGTGTTTGATCTCTGGGTTTGTTGTGAATGGTTTTAGGAGTTTTAAGTGTAGAAAGCTGTTTGGTCTCCGGGACTCACTGTGTAACTGTTTTTTTCTTCTCCTGCAGGTTTCCTGAGTACTGGAGATCAGTCGGCTAAAGGGAATTACGGCCTGTTGGATCAGATTCAGGCTCTACGCTGGCTCAACGAGAACATCGGCCATTTCGGGGGCGACCAGGAGAGAATCACTATCTTCGGCTCTGGAGCCGGGGCGTCCTGCGTCAACCTGCTGATCCTGTCACATCACTCCGAGGGTAACACTTATATTTACACTAAACACTAACTCCTACATTTACACTAAACACTAACCCCTACATTTACACTAAACCCTAACTCCTACATTTACACTAAACCCTAACCCCTACATTTACACTAAACACTAACTCCTACATTTACACTAAACACTAACTTCTACATTTACACTAAACACTAACTCCAACATTTACACTAAAGCCTAATCCCTACATTTACACTAAACACTAACCTCTACATTTACACTAAACACTAACTCCTACATTTACACTAAACCCTAACCCCTACATTTACACTAAACACTAACTCCTACATTTACACTAAACACTAACCCCTACATTTACACTAAACCCTAACTCCTACATTTACACTAAACCCTAACCCCTACATTTACACTAAACACTAACTCCAACATTTACACTAAACCCTAACCCCTACATTTACACTAAACACTAACTCCTACATTTACACTAAACACTAACCCCTACATTTACACTAAACACTAACTCCTACATTTACACTAAACACTAACCCCTACATTTACACTAAACCCTAACTCCTACATTTACACTAAACACTAACTCCTACATTTACACTAAACACTAACCCCTACATTTACACTAAACACTAACTCCTACATTTACACCAAACACTAACCCCTACATTTACACTAAACACTAACTCCTACATTTACACCAAACACTAACCCCTACATTTACACTAAACACTAACTCCTACATTTACACCAAACACTAACTCCTACATCTACACTAAACACTAACTCCTACATTTACACTAAACCCTAACTCCTACATCTACACTAAACACTAACTCCTACATTTACACTAAACCCTAACTCCTACATTTACACTAAACCCTAACTCCTACATTTACACTAAACCCTAACTCCTACATTTACACTAAAACCTAACTCCTACATTTACATTAAACACTAACTTCTACATTTACACTAAACCCTAACTCCTACATTTACACTAAACACTAACCCCTACATTTACACTAAACACTAACCCCTACATTTACACTAAACACTAACTCCTACATTTACACTAAACACTAACCCCTACATTTATACTAAACACTAACCCCTACATTTAGACTAAACACTAACTCCTACATTTACACTAAACACTAACCCCTACATTTACACTAAACCCTAACTCCTACATTTACACTAAACCCTAACTCCTACATCTACACTAAACCCTAACTCCTACATTTACACTAAACCCTAACTCCTACATTTACACTAAACCCTAACTCCTACATTTACACTAAACCCTAACTCCTACATCTACACTAAAGACTAACTCCTACATCTACACTAAACACTAACTCCTACATTTACACTAAACCCTAACCCTACATTTACATTAAACCCTAACCCTACATTTACACTAAACCCTAACTCCTACATTTACAGTAAACACTAACCCCTACATTTACACTAAACACTAACTCCTACATTTACACTAAACACTAACATCTACATTTACACTAAACCCTAACTCCTACATTTACACTAAACAATAACTTCTACATTTAAAATAAAAACTAACCCTTACATTTACAGTAAACACTAACTCCTACATTTACACTAAACACTAACTCCTACATTTACACTAAACCCTAACCCCTACATTTACAGTAAACACTAACTCCTACATTTACACTAAACACTAACCCCTACATTTACAGTAAACACTAACTCCTACATTTACACTAAACACTAACTCCTACATTTACACTAAACACTAACCCCTACATTTACACTAAACCCTAACCTCTATATTTACACTAAACCCTAACTCCTACATTTACACTAAACACTAACTCCTACATTTACACTAAACACTAACTCCTACATTTACACTAAACCCTAACCCCTACATTTACACTAAACACTAACCTCTATATTTACACTAAACACTAACTCCTACATTTACACTAAACACTAACTCCTACATTTACACTAAACCCTAACCCCTACATCTACACTAAACCCTAACTCCTACATTTACACTAAACACTAACTCCTACATTTACACTAAACCCTAACTCCTACATTTACACTAAACACTAACTCCTACATTTACACTAAACACTAACTCCTACATTTACACTAAACCCTAACCCCTACATTTACACTAAACCCTAACCTCTACATTTACACTAAACACTAACCCCTACATTTACACTAAACACTAACCCCTACATCTACACTAAACACTAACTCCTACATTTACACTAAACCCTAACTCCTACATTTACACTAAACCCTAACTCCTACATTTACACTAAACACTAACTCCTACATTTACACTAAACCCTAACTCCTACATTTACACTAAACACTAACTCCTACATTTACACTAAACCCTAACCTCTATATTTACACTAAACACTAACTCCTACATTTACACTAAACACTAACTCCTACATTTACACTAAACCCTAACCCCTACATCTACACTAAACCCTAACCTCTACATTTACACTAAACACTAACTCCTACATTTACACTAAACACTAACTCCTACATTTACACTAAACCCTAACCCCTACATTTACACTAAACCCTAACCTCTACATTTACACTAAACACTAACCCCTACATTTACACTAAACACTAACCCCTACATTTACACTAAACCCTAGCCCTACATTTACACTAAACCCTAACTCCTACATTTACACTAAACCCTAACTCCTACATCTACACTAAACACTAACTCCTACATCAACACTAACTCCTACATTTACACTAAAAACTAACTCCTACATTTACACTAAACCGTGTCTCCTGCCTCTTCCTCACTAAGTTATGGATATGCTGTGATAAGGCTGAGTGTCTGCGGGATTGATATGTAACATGTCGGGGCGTGTGTATGTGTGTGTATGTGTGTGTACGTGTGTGCGTGAGGCTGATTTATGGTGTTTTGATGAGATCACACAGGCGGCTGAGTCCGATACAGCTTCATAATGAGAAGTATGTGATAAATATGGATGTGTATGAGACAGATTCGTAATGAGGAGCATGTAAATGTGTGTGTGTGTGTGTGTGTGTGTGTGTGTGTGTGTGTGTGTGTGTGTGTGTTTGTGTGTGTGTTTGTGGAGAGAGAGAGAATGGCGCAGAAGCGTTCAGCTGCAGCTGAGCTGAGTCTTAATTGATTTCATAGGGATAGGAGCAAAGGGGGGGCAGTGTAGTGCACCGTGTAGTCTGTGTGTGTGAAAGAGAGAGACAGAGTGAGAGAGAGAGTGATAGAGAGTGAGAGAGAGAGAGTTGTTGGGGGGGGCGAGCAGCGTTTAATAATTAATCTCTGAATCTTCTGATGGGGGACATGAAGGCACTTTACATAACGCCAGCGCTGCATGTCGATGTCCTGCTCCGTGCCATCCTGAGCCGGCGCCAACAACGATGCCAGCTAGAAAATGGGTACAGCTGGGCCGAGCCTTCCATACCGCTGCCCTTTAGAGCCGCACAGCAACACACTCGCTCTACAGCGCACCCTACACTTCTTAAAGGGCCAGCAGCCTGTAAACAATGCCATTCCCTGTACTGCTTATATATGATTCAGTGTTATTGTGATGTCACAAAATTGATTTATTTACATGTCCTCCTGCTAGTCATAGCCCATCCACGCTGAACTCATAAAACTGCTTTCTGAACAAGGCACAACCTATCAGAACACAGCATATTTACATATATCAGTCTTAAAGGGCCCACGTCTTATTATCCTGCTTTGTCTTAAAGGCACAGTGAATGAAAACCTGTTTGATTATGAGGAATAAAATGTAGTTGTGTGAGACTTAATTATGGCTATTGTTGGTGCCACCCATATAAGAGAACTTGAGAGGTCACAAAAAGTGCAACAAAAATAAATAAATAAATATAGGCTATCTGCCCTTTAAAGGGCTTTTAGCTCTCTATGCAATTTAAGCAGATTACTGTATGTGTGATGTCACAAAATCTTAAAATTATAAAAAGGGTTTCAGCCTGCACTTCTTTCTACAGGAGGCACAGCCAATCGTAACAGAGCTTATTTACATACACTAGTCTTAAAGGGCCCATATCCTATATTATTATCCAGCTGTGTCTTAAAGGCACAGTGAACACTTTTTAATTCTAACTGATAAAACATGGAAATTAATTATGGCTGTTGTAGGTACCACACATATAAGTGACCCAAAGAAGGAACAATAGTCAGTGAAGAGATGTATGGCTATGTTTGGTAATATATATATATATATATATATATATATATATATATATATATATATATATATGTGTGTATATATATATATATATATATATATATATATATATATATATATATGATATCAGTGGAGCTAGGGGGATAAGGTGACGGGCCCTTTAAAGGCAGGAAGAAATAGCAGTAGCTATTTCCTATAACTATACAGTCCACTGTATTTCTGATGTCACAACAGTGATTCATATGGTTTGCTGTCTGTTTAGTCTACAGCAGTTTGGCCCCGCCCATTCATACCTATTCACATGTTATAAGGATATAACTTACATATTTCAGTCTTAAAGGGTCCATATGCTACATTATTGTCCTTCTGTGTCTTAAAGGCACAATACAAAAAAATAAACAGCACGTTTCATTCTAAACAGTTAAAATTAGAAAATTGTTATGTGATAAGAAGAATGGTTGCTTTTGGTGTCACACATATGATACACAAGGGAACCTAAAAGTTAAACGAAATAAGTAAGAAAAATAGGCTATGGGCTCTTTAAAGGCGAAAATAAAATAAAAGAAATAATAAATAATAAAAATAAATAAATAAAAAATACAGCTCACTGTTTATATATGGAAACTAAGTCGTTCAATGTTTTTGTGATGTCACAAAAAGTATTTATGTACAAATATGTCTCTTTGGTCTACAGCAGTTAGCTCCGCCCAGTCATGCTGAAGTTATAGTTCATTTGCATGTCTTAAAGGGCCCATATCCTGCTTTATTCTTCCATTTTTATACCTAACAGTCAGTTTATAGTCCAACAATAATCAATATAATAAAATAAAACAGGCGAGATCTGGCAACCTTGTCACAAACTTTGACTGGAGAGACTCTGAGTTCATTAGATCCACATTAAAGTGACTCCCCAGAAGATCACAGGGATCAGCGGGAAGGTATGAATTTGTGAGAGGGAACAGCCGGATCTGTAGATTCCAGCGTGATGCCAACTTCAATTAAATGTGGGGGGTTAAATTTAATCAAAGCGTGTCTGGCTGGTAGTATTAAATTACAGTTTTTAAATATTTTTATATTTAACACCACTGAACATATTACTTTTCATCAGAGCACCGGCAGCACATGCTGTGCAACCTGGCTGTGGCACAGCAACAGAGAAAAGACCAGCAAAATACAGTGAAATACAGTGAAACAGCAAAATACAACGAACAGTGAAATGAATTATGTGTGTAAATGAATTATGGCTGTTGTAGGTACCAAACATATAAAACTTATGGCTGTGACACAGCAACTACACAGATATCAGAGAATAAACCAGCAAAATACAGTGACATACAGTGAAAGAGTTAGGTACACCAAGGTACAGTGACAGAGCAAAGTGCAGTGAATTACAGTGACATACAGTGAAATAGTTCGGTACAGCAAAATACAGTGACAGAGCAAAGTGCAGTGAATTACAGTGACATACAGTGAAAGAGTTAGGTACAGCAAAATACAGTGACGGAGCAAAGTGCAGTGAATTACAGTGACATACAGTGAAAGAGTTAGGTACAGCAAAATACAGTGACGGAGCAAAGTGCAGTGAATTACAGTGACATACAGTGAAAGAGTTAGGTACAGCAAAATACAGTGACGGAGCAAAGTGCAGTGAATTACAGTGACATACAATGAAAGAGTTAAATACAGCAAAATACAGTGACAGAACACAATGCAGTGTAATGCAGTGGCATACAGTGAAATAGTTTTGTGAAGTGCAGCAAAATGCAGTAAAATACAGTGTAAAAATATTGTAATACAGCAACATACAGTGAAATGGGGAAGTACAGCCAAATACAGTTAATACATACAGTGAATATATGCAGTCAAACTGCTTGGAAATACAGTAAAATACAGTTAAATACAGTTAAATACAGTGAAATGAAACAAAATACAGTAACATACTGTAAAATGCAGAGAAATACACAAACATACAGTGAAATAAAGTGATATTCAGTGAAGTACAGTGAAATAAGCCACAAGAATCAGAAACAGAAAAGCAAATAAACTTGTTCACTAATCAAACCGAGTTCTAGTTAATAACTAGTACCTGCAGCGCTGTCACACCTGTGGAGCGACACTCGAACCCTGGACTATAAATCCGGCGTTGTTATTATATGCCTCATTGACAAAAGGCAGCAGGGACTGAAACGATCTTTATCTTTATGTTCAGTGTAAGGGGGCGGGGCTAAACTGCGGTAGGCTCAGTGGGCAGATGCAACACAACAGTTTAGGACTGAATGTTTAGAAAACGTTGTTTACATGTTGAATCTAATAACTAGTCAAAAAAATGGGATTTGTATAATTCGGCTTTTTAAATTGTGGCCAGGAGTGAAGTGAGTAGATTTTGATTAGTAGGTTCTGGTGCTCATGAGCCTCCATTACTTATTAGCTCCATTAGCCTCGTGAGCGAACCTGTCCCGGCCGAGGGGCTCCATGCGCGAGACGTATCTGAAATGAGATTTCACTCCAAACTATCGCCGTGGTTTCCTCCGCGTCCCTCACGTGCGCGGCTTCGGCCTTCACGACCCGATTCCAGTCTCTGGCTGACGGTCATGTGAAAGTAATTCATTTAGTCTTTGATTGCGCCGCCGCCACCAGGAGGCACCCAGTGGCGGCGACCCCATCATGTGCGGGATGTTTAAAAGGGAATTTGCCGCCGGACCCCGATGCAGCCCTATTAAAATGAAAGCACTCAGCATAGAAAGTGCCTCATTATGTTTGCCGTTCTTCCTCAGGGCTGTTCCAGAGGGCCATCGCCCAGAGCGGCTCGGCCATCTCCAGCTGGTCGGTCAACTACCGGCCGCTCGCCTACACCAACATCCTGGCCAAGAAGGTGAGCTTTTGGGGGGCGATGGCTCGAGTTTAATTCAGTCTTTAATCCCACTGTTAAGCTCCATTTACAGACTGTAGTTCATCTGATTCTCTGTATACTTTATTACTCTGTTCTTTAATGATCAGGACCCCCACAGGACCACCACAGAGCAGATACTATTAGGGAGGTGGGTCATTCTCAGCACTGCAGTGACACTGACGTGCAGGTGTGAGTGGATCAGACACAGCAGTGCTGCTGCTGGAGTGTTTAAACGCTGTGTCCACTCACTGTCCACTCTATTAGACACTCCTACTACGTGCTGGTCCACCTTGTAGATGTAAAGTCAGAGACAGTAGCTCATCTGCTGCTGTACAGTTTGTGTTCCTCTAGTCCTTCATCAGTGGACACAGGACGCCGCCCACAGGACACTACTGTCCGAATAGTTTTGGTTGGTGGACGATTCTCAGTCGTGCTGTGTCTGATTCACTCACACCAGCACAACACACACACACTAACACACCACCACAACCAGGTCAGTGTCACTGCAGAGTTAAGAATGGTCCACCTCTCTAATAGTATCTGCTCTGTGGTGGTCCTGTGGGGGTCCTGATCATTAAAGAACAGAGTAATAAAGTATACAGAGAATCAGATGAACTACAGTCTGTAAGTGGAGCTCCTGTATGGCCAGTACAGTACAGTGTATATATATATATATATATATATATATATATATATATATATATATATATATATATATATATATATATAAAATATGATAATAGGATTCCAAGGCTGGTTAGCGCTTCTATGTTGTTGTTATTATTGACTATAAGTAAACAAAACAAACTTGTTCAGCATTAAAACTCAATCCTTAGTCACATTATACACATACATGAGTGTGCAGCAGTATAGCCGAATGCATGCAGCCCATACTGAGATATACAACAGCATGTCACAGCAGTACATCTGCATAAATAAACAATTAAGATGTAAACAAAATCATTCAGGGTGCTTTGATGTGAAATGATCTCTCCCAGAGAAACTAACGGAGTCGGTGGGAGTTACAGGAACCAGACGTCCCAGCTGGTTAATTACACATACGTTATAGACGCTGTTGAAATCCTTACATAGTCGTATGACCTGCAGTACCTCAGTACAGAACACTGACCAGCTGCTGTACAGGTTTATAGAGCCTGTTAATAACAGCAGCAGTCACTGCATAGTAACAAACACATGGCAATATATATATATATATATATATATATATATATATATATATGAATGTGTTGAGAGACGAGTGTAAACAGTGAAGTTGAAGCCCATGTACACAAATATTACTAAAACAAACATTTGAGTGTATTTAAATGTAAAAATAAGAATGTATATTTTTCTAAGAGCTATAAAACCACCAAACCTGTTTATCAGAACAAGATCTCAGCATCTACACTATCTTCTTCAGTCCTGTTAGAGAAGCAGCTCATGTGGCTCCTCATGAAGCTGCTGGTCAGAATGTTCAAAGTATGTAAACCTGCATCAGAGCAAATGAGCTCATTTCTAAAAGACCCTCGAAACATTCTTTAAACACAACCAGATGTTTAATTCTGCTCCAGGAATAATTCCATACTGACTATTCTATAGTTCTGATCTCTTCACACTTATTCACTAATGTTATTACTACTAAGGCGGCACGGTGATGATCTGGGTTGGATTCCCGGTCCGGGTGGTTCTGTGTGGAGTGTTTGAGTGGGTTTCCTCCAGGTACTCCAGTTTCCTCCCACAGTCCAAACACATGCATGTTAGGTGTGTGTGTTAGTGTGTGTTGGCCACGTGATGGATTGAGGAGCTGTTCATGGTGTACCTCACCTTCACCCAATGATGCTGGGATTGACTCCAGCCCCCCTGTGACCCTGACTAGCGGGATAGAGTGGAAGATGATGGATGGATTATTACTATTAAAATAATAACAATAACAACCCGGGGAGGTGCGCCCAAACTTTTGACTGATGGTGTAACTGACCGTTTGATGGTCGCTCAGATCGAGCGTTGTGAGAATGTTGTTGTGATGTAATGTTTATGTGCCGTCCACTCTAAGGTGGGCTGCAGCTACAGCGAAACGGCAGACATGGTGGACTGTCTCCGGAGGAAGAGTTTTCGGGAGCTGGTGGATCAGGACATCCAGCCGGCGCGATATCACATCGCCTTCGGACCCGTGGTGGACGGAGACGTGGTGCCGGACGACCCCGAAATCCTGATGCAGCAGGTTTTATATCAGACCCCCCCCCCCCCCCATGTTTACGGTCACTTTAACTCTCACAGTAATTACAGTCATTACATTTATCACAGCCATCACATTCATCACAGTCATTACCGTCATCACATTCACATTACCGCCATTACAGTCATCACATGCATCACATTCATCACAGCCATTACAGTCATCACAATCATTACATTCATCACAGACATCACAGCCATCACGGTCATTACAGTCATCACATTCATCACAGCCATCGCAGCCATTACAGTCATTACAGCCATCGCAGTCATTACAATCACAGTCATTACATTCATCACAGTCATTACTGTCATCGCAGTCATTGCATTCATCACAGCCATTACAGTCATCACAGTCATCATAGTAATTACATTTATCACAGGCATCACAGTCGTTACAGTCATCACAGTCATCACAGTCTTTACAGACATTATAGTCAATACAATCACAGCAGTCTTTACAGTCATTACATTCACCGCAGTCATCACAGTCTTTACAGTCATCACAGTCATTACATTCATCACAGTCATTAGTCATCACAGTCATTACAGTTGTCACAGCCATTACATGCATTATGTTCATCACAGTCATTACAGACATCACAGTCATTACAGACATTATGTTCATCTCATTCATCACAGTCATTACAGACATCACAGTCATTACATTCATCACAGTTATTACAACAATCACAGTCATTACATTTATCACATTCGTCACAGTCATCACAGCCATCATGATTATTACATTCATTATGATCGTCGCATTCATCACAGCCATTACAGTCATTACCGTCTTTGCATTCATCGCAGTCATCACAGTCATTACATTTATCAGTCATTACAGTTATTGCTGTCATCACAGTCATTATGTTTATCACATTCATCACAGTAATTACAGTATTTACAGTCATCACAGTCATCACATTCACTTTACATTCACTTTTCATCTGTATTGTATATAGAATTATGCAGCAGCTGGTTCTGACGATCTGATTGGCCTGTAAGTGTGATAGGAGCACAGTGTTCACTATACTGCTCTCACTCCACTCAGCACCAGTTGCCGGGCAACAATAGCCACTTGTGGTGATGCTACTGTTTTTGTTTTTTGTTTTTTTTACCTGTTTTACATGACAATTACTTGAATTAGTTATTTAGTATTTACTCTGAATTATTCAGTGTTTCATTTTAATTAATTAGTAGATGCTATGAATTATTGATTAACTACTATAATTTTTTTTTACAAATATTTAGTATTTATGAAATATTTAATAGTTAATATTTAACATCTACGATGAGTTGTGTAGTATCTGCTCAGAATTATTCAGTATTTAGTTTTAAACATTTAGTATATACTATTATTTTTTTAGTATTGTTTATTAATTATTTCAGTATATATTATTAATTATTAAGTAGCTCCTACAAAATATTTCAAATAATTACTATTTATGAAATGTTTAGAATCTACTTTTAATTACTCAGTATTTACTATAAATTATTCAGTATCTACTATGATTATTTAGTAACTAATATTAAATATTTAATAACTACTGTGAATCATTTAGTAACAAATATGATTTTTTCAATAGCTACACTGAATTATTTATTTTTAATTACTAAGTTAAATTATTAAATACTTATTAAGTATGTGTTATGAATTATTGAGTACCTACTATAAAAATATTTCAAATATTTAGTATTTATAAAATATTTGCTACCTTCTATGAATTATTCAGTATCTAATATGACTTATTTAGTAACTAATAATAATCATTTAGCATATACTATGAATTATTTAGTTACAAATATTAATTATTTAATATCTACTCTGAATTATTTAGAATTCAGTTTTAATTAAGTATCCACTATTTCGAATTAATGAAATATTTAGTATCTACTGTGTATTATTCTGTAAATACTATAAATTATTCAGTATCCACTGTGAATTACTCTCTATTTTCTAGTATGAATTTTTCAACCTCTACTATGTATTAATCCATATTTACTATAAATTATCCAGTATCCAGTAAGACTAATTTAGTAACTAATATTAATTATTTTGCATCTACTATGAATTATTCAGTAACAAATATGACTTTTTTAATATTTACTCTAAATTATTCTGAATTTAGTTTTGATTATTTACTATCTACTATGAGTTATTGAGTAAATACTATGAAATTTTCAGTATCTACTATAAAATAATTTAGAATTTATGAAATGTTTAGTATCTACTGTGTATATTTCCATATTTACTATCAATTATTTAGTATCCACTCTGAATTACTTAGTAACAAATACAGATTTCTTTATACCTACTATGAATTATTTAGTTTAATGCATTTTTCAATATCTACTATGTATTATTCAATATTTACTCTGAATTTTAAATTAAGTTCTATAGTTTTGAAATTGAGGATGTGAAATGTAGACCCTCATACAGACCCCATACAGGGGCTTAACCCATAGAAGTCTGGAGTTACCATGGCTGTGCCGATATTTGATTTATAATATTATTATCATTATTTCTATGTCCTTACGTAGAGAATTAAATACACTTAGGTGTGATATTTGTTCTGTACATAATTAATTAAGGAATTTTATTAGAAGTGTGTCTTCTATGAATTAAAGCACGTCAGAGCCGCAGTTCAGCCGAACATGATTGGCTCTCTGCTTGCTGGACTCATTTGAATGCCTGAAGGTGCCTTTGCTATTTTGATTGGAGGCGTTTTTAGTGTCATCCTGAAGTTTTTCCATACAGTCTCTGGTAACTGGGTCACTGTTGGGATGCATATGTGTCGTCCATACGCATGTTTGACTGGAGGCGCATGTGTGGGCGGTGCTGTAGTTCACAGTATCTGGGTCATTATTTCTAATTCATATACATTATCTGAGTGGAGTTTGAACTGGGGCTCAGTTAAGGACTGGACAGAATGGAATTGAATACTGTAGCCACACTGGAGTAGATATGAACTGCTCATGTCAGTGTACATTAGAGGCTTCACAACAGATTTCCTAATGTTAACAGTGGTGGTGATGATGGTGTTTACAGAGGTGATGATGGTGTTTACAGTGGTGATGATGGTGTTTACAGTGGTGATGATGGTGTTTACAGAGGTGATGATGGTGTTTACAGTGGTGGTGATGGTGTTTACAGTGGTGATGATGGTGTTTACAGTGGTGATGATGGTGTTTACAGTGGTGATGATGGTGTTTACAGAGGTGATGATGGTGTTTACAGTGGTGATGATGGTGTTTACAGAGGTGATGATGGTGTTTACAGTGGTGGTGATGGTGTTAACAGTGGTGGTGATGATGGTGTTTACAGTGGTGATGATGGTGTTTACAGTGGTGATGCTGTTTACAGTGGTGGTGATGATGGTGTTAACAGTGGTGGTGATAATGTTAACAGTGGTGGTGATGATGGTGTTAACAGTGGTGGTGGTGATGATGTTAACAGTGGTTGTGGTGATATTTACAGTGGTGGTGATGGTGTTTACAGTGGTGGTGGTGGTGTTTACAGTGGTGGTGATGGTGTTTACAGTGGTGGTGATGATGTTTACAGTGGTGGTGGTGGTGGTGTTTACAGTGGTGGTGATGGTGTTTACAGTGGTGGTGATGGTGTTTACAGTCGTGGTGATGATGTTTACAGTGGTGGTGATGTTTACAGTGGTGATGGTGTTTACAGGGGTGGTGGTGATGGTGTTTACAGTGGTGGTGAAGGTAACCAGGGGTCTCCATGTCTACAACACAAATCTCCACATTGTATTTACTATGAAACCCACCAGTGAAGCTACACGTGTCTTCTGAGTTTATCTGGATGTTGATGGTAAAATGTGGAAGATCTGAAAATACTAGGTTTTCTTTGGGGACTATTTGAACCTCACAGCGTCCTGCATGTATCCCTCCACCATGAATGGAGTTTAAGACTGAGATCTTCTCTAAACTATCATAAACAGCGTCTCAGAATCAGACAGTGTGTTTATAACATCTACTGTAAGAACTTTCTGTGAGGAGCTTTTAAAGGAGGACGTCTGGTTCCATTCACCACCACTGTGAACAGATCTGACTCTCCAGAACAGTCGGTGAACTTCCTCCTACACGGAACTCAGCCGGCTGAAGAATGATGTGAAGTGATGTGATTGGGTGTTTTTCATGCTGCAGTATCGTGTACTGTGAGTTGCCGTGCTGTCCGCAGGGCGAGTTCCTGAACTACGACATCCTGCTGGGGGTGAATCAGGGAGAAGGCCTGAAGTTTGTGGACGACAGCGAGGGAGAGGACGGCATCTCCGCCGCCTCCTTCGACTACACCATTTCCAATTTTGTGGACAACCTTTACGGATACCCAGACGGTACGTATCTCTCACAGACAAATGGTTCCCACGGCGACTTCCCCAACGTGTAGAAATGTTATATTTCATTATGGGCTGTACAAACAGAAAATCACTAATTAATTAATTCACTCATTTGTTAATCAATTAGGACATAGAGGTTTTTTTCAGTCTGGCAAATAATGTTGATATGCAAATGAAATAAACTCCTGATGAGCCCAGTTGGTAATTATATGGTAATGATATGGTAATTACGTTAGTGTCAGGGATAAAGGAGGTGATGGTAAAGACTATGTGGAACTGAATTTGGATCATTGTTTATTGTGACTGTTTCTGCAAACATTAATGGTTTGTCTGAATTAGCAGTGTTGTTCAGGCTAATTATGGTGACCCCTGTTACATGGAATCAGAACTTAAACCAGTGTTTGGTCAGAACATCAAATTTGTACAATGTCCTTGATTGTCCGAGACAGATATACTTCTAAAGTTTGCTAATGTGGCTCTAAAGCACAAACCCAGTTACTGTTTATAGTGTTACACTGATACCTACACTGTATTGGTGTTGGTGCCAATACTGGCATTTAAACACCAGCAACTGGGATGCGACCATACCAGTAAACAACACTACAAACCAACTTCTGACGTGCTGACTTCCAGTACTGCTTTAAAGTAAAAATTCACTTTATGTGAATTTGTACTTAAATATGAAATTCTTTCAAGCGGTAGATAATGGATATATATATATATACACATTTTTCTAAGATTGAGTCAAGACCGAGTCCACCTTTTCCTGAGACCAAGTCAAGACCGAGTCCACATTTTTCTGAGACCAAGTCAAGACCGAGTCAACATTTTTATAAGATCGAGTCAAGACCGAGTTTACCTTTTTCTAAGATCGAGTCAAGGCCGAGTCCGCCTTTTCCTGAGGCCAAGTCAAGACCGAGTCCTTATTTTTCTAAGATCGAGTCAAGACAGAATCCATCTTTTCCCGAGACCAAGTCAAGACCGAGTCCACCTTTTCCCTAAACCAAGTCAAGACTGAGTCAACATTTTTCTAACATCGAGTCAAGGCTGAGTCCACCTTTTCCTGAGACCAAGTCAAGACCAAGTTCACATTTTTCTAAGATCGAGTCAAGGCCGAGTCCACCTTTTCCTGAGGCCAAGTCAAGACCGAGTCCTTATTTTTCTAAGATCGAGTCAAGACAGAATCCATCTTTTCCCGAGACCAAGTCAAGACCGAGTCCACCTTTTCCCTAAACCAAGTCAAGACTGAGTCAACATTTTTCTAACATCGAGTCAAGGCTGAGTCCACCTTTTCCCGAGACCAAGTCAAGACCAAGTTCACATTTTTCTAAGACCGAGTCAAGGCTGAGTCCACCTTTTCCTGAGACCAAGTCAAGACCGAGTCAACATTCTTCTAAGATCAAGTCAAGGCTGAGTCCACCTTTTCCCTAAACCAAGTCAAGACTGAGTCAACATTTTTCTAAGATCGAGTCAAGACCAAGTTCAAATTTTTCTAAGACCGAGTCAAGGCTGAGTCCACCTTTTCCTGAGACCAAGTCAAGACCGAGTCAACATTTTTCTAAGACCAAGTCAAGGCTGAGTCCACATTTTTCTAAGATCGAGTCAAGGCTGAGTCCACCTTTTCCTGAGACCAAGTCAAGACCGAGTCAACATTCTTCTAAGATCGAGTCAAGGCTGAGTCAACATTTTTCTAAGATCGAGTCAAGGCTGAGTCCACCTTTTCCCTAAACCAAGTCAAGACTGAGTCAACATTTTTCTAAGATCGAGTCAAGGCTGAGTCCACCTTTTCCTGAGACCAAGTCAAGACTGAGTCAACATTTTTCTAAGATCGAGTCAAGACCAAGTTCACATTTTTCTAAGACCGAGTCAAGGCTGAGTCCACCTTTTCCTGAGACCAAGTCAAGGCTGAGTCCACATTTTTCTAAGATCGAGTCAAGGCTGAGTCCACCTTTTCCTGAGACAGAGTCAGACCGAGTTCACCTTTTCTCAAGACAGAGTCAAGACTGAGTCCACCTTAGCTGAGACCTAGTGAAGACAGATTCACCCTTTTTCCCGAGTCCAAATGAGGTTGAGACTAAGACTAGTTTATGGTCTTAATACAACAGTAGTTAACACGGTGGGGGGGGGGGTCACCAGAGTTTCGTTTAACACCCACCATCTCTCTACACTCTGTACATGATATCGTTCCTTCTGTTGCCTCAGGTAAAGACATCCTGCGCGAAACCATCAAGTTCATGTACACGGACTGGGCCGACCGAGATAACGGAGACATGCGGAGGAAAACGCTGCTCGCGCTTTTCACCGACCACCAGTGGGTGGCGCCGGCGGTGGCCACGGCCAAGCTGCACGCGGAGTTCCAGTCTCCTGTTTACTTCTACACCTTCCACCACCACTGCCAGACGGAGGCGCGGCCGGAGTGGGCCGACGCGGCGCACGGCGACGAGATCCCCTACGTGTTCGGAGTGCCCATGGTGGGCGCCACCGACCTCTTCCCCTGCAACTTCTCCAAGAACGACGTCATGCTCAGCGCCGTCGTCATGACCTACTGGACCAACTTCGCCAAAACCGGGTCAGTACAGCCGCTCGGGTCCGAATCCGTTTACTACGACGAGGAAAAACACCAAGAACAGCTGTTTCAGAAACGATCCCACTTTATATTGAGTGTCTGTAATAACTGTGTAATAACTGTGTAGTTACACAGGAACAACACATGAACAGCTATGTAACTGCTAGTGATGTAGCCACTGTTACAGATGATTACAGCTTATGTAATTACACATCTATTAATATCTGTTTTGCTTCAAGTAATTACATAAGAGTGTCTTATTAATTGTAACAGCTTGTAATAACACACTGGTAATAACATGAATATAACAGAATTTGTAGTTATAGCAGTCTTATTCACTGTTCAATTAATTACATAAAACTTATTGGGAAGTGGGCATCTGCTGTTGGTGCATCAGTACCGTCATGTTACGTAACAGTTTATAAAGACTTTTTTGGGTCTAACTTTATATAAAGTGTTTCTAATAACTGTGTAGTTACACATGAACAGCTACGCAACTACTGAGGCAAAAAAGAAATTTTTGGCTACTAATGTAGCCATTGTTACAGATGGAGTGCAGCAGTACAGCTCATGTAATTACACATCTATTAATATCTTTTTTGCCTCATGCAATTACATAAGGGTATGTTATTAATTGTAACAGCTTATTCACTGTCATGTAATAACACACTGGTAATAACATAAGTGTAACCGCATTTGTAATTAAACTAGAACGGCAAGTGTTTTCAATAGTCAGTGCCAATTTATAACTGTGTAATAACTGTGTAGTTGATAACACATAAACAGCACTGTACTTACTACAGATTGAGCCACTGTTACAAATGCATTACTTTAGTACAGCTTATGTAATTAATCAATTTCTTTATTTCAAGTATCTTGATGATTATAATAACATATTCGCCATCAAAATTATAACATTTGTAATTAAATATGTAATAAGACAGGAACCACTGCTCTTTTCCTGTGTTATAACATGTTTAATAACTTATATTAAGACTGTATTTATACTGGAAGTGCTGGCTTTTCGAACATGTCGCTACATAAACTTTACAAATGCTGTGAAATTGTAACCAGTTCGGTTATAAACAACTATGTAACGCGACGGTACTGACACACCAGTAGCCGATGCCCACATTACTAATAGTGTTATGTAGTTAATTGAATGTGTTGCATTACATTACTACCAAACTGCTGTTCCAGTAGTTATAAATGCAGTTACACTCATGTTATTACAAGTGTGTTATTACACCATAGTGAATGTGAATGATCTTACAATTATCAAGACACTTTTCTGTAATTACATGCAGCCACCCAAGAAACTAAAAAACAAAAAAATAATTACATAAGCTGTACTGCTGTAATCCATCTGTAAGCGTGGCTGCATCACTAGTAGTTAAATAACTGTTCATGTGTAACTACACAGTTATTACAGACACATAATATAAAGGGAAGGCAAGCCTTTTTAGAAACTGCTGCTACAGTCTAATTACACATTCAGTAATACTCGTTATTACCCATGTGTAATTACATAATTATAAATATGCTGTTACAACTATCAAGATACTCCTATGTAATTACATGAGGCAAAAAAGAAATTGATACACATGTGTAATAACATATACTGTATATCTGCAGTCCATCTGTAACAGTGGCTACATCCCTAGCAGTTACATTGTTCATGTGTAACTACACAGTTATTACAGACACTCAATATAGACTCGTTCCAGTCTAATTACACATGACAGTTACACTCATGTTATTAGCAATGTGTTATAACATGATAGTGAACATGCTGTTTCAGCTGTCAAGACACTATTATGTAATTACATGAGGCAAAAAAGATATTAATAGACGTACGTTTATGTGTAGTTATATGTGCAGTTATTACAGACACTTATTAGAAAGTGAGACTGTTTCTGCTTTGCACCAACTGGAATTATAACCTACTGTATTACTGTAATTCATCTGTAACAGTGGCTGTCACTAGCAGTTACATTGCTATTGCATGTGTTACTTCACAGTTATTACAGATACCAAATTTAAATTGGGACTGACTTTTGAAAGAACTGCTGTTCCAGTCTAATTACACATGTGGTTACACTCATGTTATTACCAGTGTGTTATTACACTACAAAAATACTTTTATGTAATTACATGAGGCAAAAAAGATATTAATAGATGTATGTTTATGTGTAATTACACAGTTATTACAGACACTTAATATAAAGTGAGACTGTTTCTGCTTTGTACAAACCAGCACTATAACCTACTATACTACTGTAATCTATCTGTAACAGTAATTTTGTTGTTCATGTGTAACTACACAGTTATTACCGACACTTAATATAGAGCAGGACCACACTCCTGTTATTACCAGTGTGTTATTACAACTATCAAGATACTCTTATGTATTTTTACATGATATAATTGATATTACATACGTTGTAGTGCTGTAACCCATCTGTAACAGTGGCTGTCACTAGCAGTTACATTGTTATTGCATGTGTAACTACACAGTTATTACAGATACCTAATATAAATTGGGACCGACTTATGAAAGAACTGCTGTTCCAGTCTAATTACACATGCGGTTACACTCATGTTATTACCAGTGTGTTATTACATTACAGTGAATGAGCTGTTACAACTTTCAAAAATACTCTCATGTAATTACACAAGGCAAAAAAGAGACTGACACCTGTGTGTAATAACATACTGTATTGCTGTAATCCATCTGTAACAGTGGCTACATCACTAGTATTTACATTGTTATTCATGTATAACTACATAGTTATTACAGACACTTAATATAAAGTGGGGCCAACCCTTTCTAATAACTGCTGTTCCACTCTAATTACATATAACTCATGTTATTGCAAATGTGTTATTACATGATAGTGAATATACTGTTCCAGTTTACGTGTAACTACACAGTTATTACAAACACCTAATACAAAGGAGGGCCACGCTCATGTTATTACCAATGTGTTATTACATGTTATAACTATCAAGCTACTATAATTGATAGCTGTGTGTAATAACATAAGTTGTACCGCTGTAATCCATCTGTAACAGTTACTTTGTTGTTCATTTTTAACTACACAGTTATTACAAACACTTAATACAAAGCATAGCCACACTCATGTTATTACCAATGTGTTATTACAAGTTATAACTATCAAGCTACTATAATTATTACCTGTGTGTAATAACATAAGATGTTCCGCTGTAATCCATCTGTAACCGTGGCTACATCACTAGTAGTTACATTGTTGTTGCTTTTGCTGTTCATGTGTAACTACACAGTTATTACAGATACCTAATATAAAGTTGAGGCGTTTACCCTGTAATGGGTTGACTTATTTAACAAAGTACATAAAAACATAAATCCGATTAAAATGTCAGACGCAAGCCCACCGTTCCCGATCCGACCCAACGTTGTGAAGTTGGAATGCCGTCAGTACCACCGATGACATCACTAATAAATGAGATAAGGTTTGGAAATTCTGAGCTTTGGAATTCCGGAGAGCTCGATAGAGCCGTTGCCGACGTCCCAGTCAGCACTGGCACGGATTCAGATCACATCAGGACATCCCGCCCTGCTTCCGCGATCCAGCCTCTATCACGGCTGCGGCGTAACGCTCCTCTCTAAATATTCCGATCAGATTTGTTTTTCCAGCTTTACCTGATCAGATTTACGCGCTTGGTCACGGCGGCGGCGTGCGCTCTCGAGCTGCGCCGGCTGCGTCGGTGTGTATGAATGTGTTCCAAATGAGAACGGAAACGATCTGTTCAGATCTTACCTTTTGATGTTTCGACTTCAAAGGAGAGATCAAATCTGCATGTGGGACAAAGATTGGATTTGACCTCACGTGTAAACAAAGGTCTAAAAATCTCAGCCTTGATGCAGATACTAGGCGACCCGGAACCTCAGGTCCTCGTATCTACACACACTGTCCACTGTATCAGCTCCACTGACCATACAGGACTTACACTCACTGTCCACTGAATCAGCTCCACTGACCATACAGGACTTACACTCACTGTCCACTGAATCAGCTCCACTGACCATACAGGACTTACACTCACTGTCCGCTGTATCAGCTCCACTGACCATGCAGGACTTACACTCACTGTTCACTGTATCAGCTCCACTGACCATACAGGACCTCCACTCACTGTCCACTGTATCAGCTCCACTGACCATACAGGACCTCCACTCACTGTCCACTGAATCAGCTCCACTGACCATACAGGACCTCCACTCACTGTTCACTGTATCAGCTCCACTGACCATACAGGACCTCCACTCACTGTCCACTGAATCAGCTCCACTGACCATACAGGACCTCCACTCACTGTCCACTGTATCAGCTCCACTGACCATACAGGACCTCCACTCACTGTCCACTGTATCAGCTCCACTGACCATACAGGACCTCCACTCACTGTCCACTGTATCAGCTCCACTGACCATACAGGACCTCCACTCACTGTCCACTGAATCAGCTCCACTGACCATACAGGACCTCCACTCACTGTCCACTGTATCAGCTCCACTGACCATACAGGACCTCCACTCACTGTCCACTGAATCAGCTCCACTGACCATACAGGACCTCCACTCACTGTCCACTGTATCAGCTCCACTGACCATACAGGACCTCCACTCACTGTCCACTGTATCAGCTCCACTGACCATACAGGACCTCCACTCACTGTCCACTGAATCAGCTCCACTGACCATACAGGACCTCCACTCACTGTCCACTGTATCAGCTCCACTGACCATACAGGACCTCCACTCATTGTCCACTGTATCAGCTCCACTGAGCATACAGGACCTCCACTCACTGTCCACTGTTTCAGCTCCACTGACCATACAGGACCTCCACTCACTGTCCACTGTATCAGCTCCACTGACCATACAGGAGCTCCACTCACTGTCCACTGTATCAGCTCCACTGACCATACAGGACCTCCACTCACTGTCCACTGTATCAGCTCCACTGACCATACAGGACCTCCACTCACTGTCCACTGTATCAGCTCCACTGACCATACAGGAGCTCCACTTATAGACTGTTGTTCATCTGATTCTCTGTATACTTTATTACTCTGTTCTTTAATGATCAGGACCCCCACAGGACCACCACAGAGCAGATACTATTAGGGAGGTGGCTCATTCTCAGCACTCCAGTGACAGTGATGTAGTGGTGGTGCGTTTTATGTGTTGCGCTGGTGTGAGTGGATCAGACACAGCAGATTAAATGGTGACTCTTTGTCTTTTCTGCAGAGATCCGAACATTCCGGTGCCGCAGGACACCAAGTTCATCCACACTAAGCCCAACCGCTTTGAGGAGGTCATCTGGACCAAGTTCAGCTCCAAGGACAAGCAGTACCTGCACATCGGCCTGAAGCCTCGCGTCCGCGACAACTACCGTGCCAACAAGGTGGCCTTCTGGCTGGAGCTGGTGCCTCACCTGCACACGTTGCATGTAGAGATCATCGGCTCCATCACCACCCGCCTGCCGTCCACAGGACACGGGGGCGGGACGCCCCGGATCGGCCGGAAGGGTCCAGTGCAGGGTCCGGGGACGCGTTCCACGAGGCATCCGGTAGTGTCCACTTACCCTCCGGATCCGGACCCGGAGGGCTCGGAACGCCCACGCTTTTCTCCATTCCCGGAAGCCACTCGGGATTACTCGACGGAGCTGAGCGTGACGGTGGCCGTGGGAGCGTCGCTGCTGTTCCTCAACGTCCTGGCCTTCGCCGCCCTCTACTACAAGCGCGACAAGCGGCACGAGCTCCTCCAGCGCCGGCATCGGCGTCTTTCGCCCCAGCGCGGCGCCGGCGGCCCTGCGGGGGGCATCGCCGGCATAGCGGGCATGGCTCCGCCCCACAACGACCTGGCGCTGAGCCAGGAGGAGGAGCTAATGTCCCTCCAGATGAAGCAGCAAAGGGTGGAGCTGGACCACGGAACCCCGCTGGCACCACGCGGCCTCCACGGAGACCTGGAACCCCTGCGCCCACCCGTGTGCCCGCCGGACTACACATTGGCGCTGCGGCGGGCGCCCGAGGACGTGCCGCTCATGACGGCCAACGCCCTCTCCATGATGCCCAGCACCATCACCGGCATGCAGCCCCTTCATGCCTTCAACACGTACCCCCCTGCCCCGGCCCCCAGCTCCAGCCACAGCAACAACGCCCTGCCCCACCAGCACTCCACCACACGCGTATAGTAGTAGCGCATCCAGGAAGGGGCCAAGCACCTCGGCCTCCGTCAAGTCGGCACCCATTCGCTCGGATCACGGTAACAAGGATTTTCTACCCGTTGCACTGAGTTGGAGCTGCTTCGTGCTGCCGTAGGAAATCATAGCGCTGGTGCGTTCCTACAGGAATTTCCTTATATGAGCTGTGATGTCAACAAAATAGTCACTGATATAGTTCGTAGGAAATTAATATAAAATTATGCTTCGTCGTTCCACACCCAGTCCAGAACTACAGCTTGTTTCTAGAATCCATAGTTTGTGCTGGGCCGCACTCGGTGCCCCATCAAATCTGATTTTTAGGATATTAAACGGCATTTTTTAACTATCAGGAACCCCATCGACACCCAGTTCCCACCATTGACTTGTATTGAAAGTAAGGACAGTTTTTGTCCTCTCCTGTAAAGTTGACATTTTGATGATACCCGTTGTTCATTGGACAGCAACGATATAAAGAATCTTTCTAAACCTCAACAGAACCTCTACAGATTGTAAATGTTCTAGGAAGCATCCATCCATTGGTGTAGAATAAGTATGTCAAGCTCTTTTTAGTCTTGGTTCTTTAGGCACACTCCTAAAATGGTTCTTCAAGAGTTCATAAAATCTTTAATCCAGTCCCAGAGGCTGTTGGATGTTTTATATGGTTCTATATATAGATATATATCTGGTACTATATAGAACCTTAAAATTTCCCATCAGTCAAAAAACACCTTTTACCACTACAGGAATCGGTTCTATGTAGGTTCTTAATAGAATAATTACCTTTCCTAAATAATTCATGACGTTTATGAGCTGTGATGTCACTTATGAGCCCCCTCCTCAGCCCTAAGGTGGTCCAGATTGTTTGCACTCTGGTTATAGCCTGATGGATTCTATGTCGCCAAATTGCCTCAAAACTATCGGCCAATGTTGGAACCATCAAGTTAAACATTTGTGCTATTTTATTGCATTTGTTTACGTTTAGGACTCTTATTGGTGTTACAGGTAGAGAATGTAGACGTTGGCTGTCGTGCACAAGGACTCTTATTATGTAAATTTCTCACGTAAGACGCACCAGCTCTCTGATTTTTAACCGCCTATGTGCAGCACAAGCAGAAAAGCTCGCTTTATTATGGTATGTGGTGCCGAATTCACGGAGGTGGCGTCTCGCTAACCCTCTGGACACACTGGACTCTTGGGAGATACTGTCCACATACTTTTGTCCTTTTACCTCTATCCTCTACCCCTGGCTCTCCCTCTCTCTCGCTCCCTCTCCTTCTCGGAGGAGCTTTACGCTGAGAAACAGTCGCCGGCTTGTCGTTCCCAGTGTTTCCGCCACAGCGGTCCCGTCCCGGCGCCTGAGATGCCGGGAAAAGAAACTGGGAAACGAAAAGTAGGCTTCGGCCGAGAAGCGGCGGCTCAGCCTCCCCTACGGCTTCCGTTCTTATCTCTGTGCGTCCTTCCGTTCCTTTCCAGTTCATCCCAGTCCGTCACTCGGTTTTTAACACCAACAGTCTTTTTGGCTACGTTGAACACTTTTGTAACTCAGACGCCGCGACACGTGTACAAACGCACCGGACTCGTGTGGAAATGAACGGGGGGTAAAAAAAAAGAAAAAAAGAAAAGTAACAACTGTTCTGATATATATCGTTTTTACCAGCATTTCTGTGCCAAGTACTGTGATAATCGTCCAATCAGACGCCGAGTCTGCTGGACCGACTTGAAGGAGTGGACCCCCCAACCAACCAACCCCCCACCCCCCCAAGAAAAAATCCCTGGAGAGAAAAAAAAGTGCCAAAACCTCAAATTCTAGCTTTCCTTTCGTTCTTTTCTCGTCATTTCTTTGGTTTTGCACTCTCGCTGGTCTCTGCTTATGGGAAGAGATTGAAACTATAAATAAGAGCATCTATATAAAGAGTCTAAATATAGCGTTATGAAATTTCTTGTTTGCGCTCTCTCTCTCTCTCTCTTTTCTCCTCTCTCTCTCTCTCTCTCTCTCTCTGGGAAATTTGCATGATTTATTTTCTAAAGGGAAAAAAGACACGTCTTGTTTTTATTATTATTATGATTATGATTATTATTATTATTATTGTCCTTTTCTTGGAAAGTATTCTTCTTTTTTTATTTTTGTGCACTTCATCCAGATATTCTTTGTAGATACTGAAGCATATCAGGAAAATTGAAACTGATCATTGATCAATCAATAAAAAACAAAGGATGAATAGATCCCTTCTTTCTTTTCCCAGCTGTACTACACGCTACGAAGGACGTATTAACCCTCCACCCACCAGACCCACCCAACCGTACCACCCACCCCAGCCAATTTCCATTTATACTGTATATTCCACTATAACTGTCCCACAGCCAGGACTGTCCACTATCCCCTCTTCTGTTTGCTTTCCTTCTTCTCTCTCTCTCTCCCTCTCTCTCTCTCTCTATCTCGTATTCAGATGGCCAGCCTGCTCCCACTTTTTTTTCCCGCCCACTTCTGCACTTCCCGGCACTGCACGGAAACGAAGAAAGAGACAATGGACGTGGGGAAAAAAAATATAAACACTCTTTGCTGACCAGTCGTGGGCCTTCAGGGTCAAAGCGGTCAGCACCAGTTCAGGTCTGTTTCACGGCTATCATTCACGCTACTGTGTTTCTACTGGAGGACCATACGCGCTGATGTCATTGACCCGGTCAATACAGACAAGGCCGCTGGAGCGTCACGTACACGTAACTCATCGTCATCTTTGAGTTCCGCCCTCCCCCCCTCCCCGACAAACATCCGGTCTTTCTTTTCTTTTTTGGGAATACTCTCAAACTCCTTTCTACGGAAGCAGAGACCGGACAGAACCACAGAAAAAAACAAAAAAAACAAAACAAAAACATAAAAAAACAACATCACAAACTGTACATTTTCTTTTCCAAGTGTAAACGAGACGACGTGGTCTTTGTAAATATTCTGTTTGTTGTTTGGTTTACAGGTGAACGGCCCACAGACCGTATCCTTTTTGTGACGGCAGGTGCAAGTTTGAGTTGTCTGGGAGTAACCGCTCGGGTCAGCCTTCCTTTCGTCCACTCTCTGTTTTCCGTTTCTCTGGATCTGCTTTCACCACCTGGGGACAGTTCAGAGGGCCAGTTTATTGGAAACGCCGACCTTGTAGCTGCACATGTGGGCCATTTTATTAGAAACGCTGGCAATCCAGGACCCCCGGGATGGACCTTGTTTTTGCCTTGTGTTCGGTCGAAGCAAAAACTTGGTCCCTGGGGGTCCCTGGGGGTCGGAGTGGGAACCACTGATCTGGGTGACCTTTGTAGAAAGTTTGCATCATATGGGAATCAGCAAAAATGTAGCACCTCTATTTGTAGCCCGTGCATGCTGGGCGACCGCTGCTAAATCAGGGGAGTTCCACCAAATTTTCAAATTTTTATATGTTATTGAGTGTTTCGGGTGATTCCGAGTGGGTTTTGGTGTGAAATGGTTTAGATGTTCTTCACAGTGGTGGTGATGGGAACCAGGGGTCTTTATGTTCACAACGCAAACATATGCATTGTATTTACTATCAAACCCACCAGTGAAGCTACACGTGTCTTCTGAGTTTATATGGATGTTGATGATGTTAAATCTGAAAATACTACATTTTCTTTAGGGACTATTTTGCCTCAGCACACCCTCCACACTATGTATCCCTCCACCAGAGATTGATTTTAAGACCAAAGCTATCATAAAACAGCGTCTCAGATATCAGGCAGTGTATTTATATCATCTACTGTAATAACTTTCTGTGAGGGAGGTTTTAGAGGTGGACGTCTGGTTCCATTCACCACCACTGTGAACAGATCTGATTCAGTAAGTTTCTCCATTTAACTATGCAGAAATTGTGAAAGATCAGTGGAGTTTCCCTTTAATGTACCACCACTATGGATAAAGTTTTTTAGATTTTATTTTTTATAGATTATAGCAGGAACCCAGGCTGAAACAGATTCGTTATTAGTATTAGTGATGTGAGTACATCCCATTAATCAGCCATAACATTAAAACCACCTTCTTGTATCTCCACCCACTGTCCACTGTATCAGCTCCACTGACCATACCAGAGCTCCACTTACAGACTGTAGTTCATCTGATTCTCTGTATACTTTATTACTCTGTTCTTTAATGATCAGGACCCCCACAGGACCACCACAGAGCAGATACTATTAGGGAGGTGGGTCATTCTCAGCACTGCAGTGCTGCTGCTGGAGTGTTTAAACACTGTGTCCACTCACTGTCCACTCTATTAGACACTCCTACTACTTGCTGGTCCACCTTGTAGATGTAAAGTCAGAGACAGTAGCTCATCTGCTGCTGCACAGTTTGTGTTCCTCTAGTTCTTCATCAGTGGACACAGGACGCCGCCCACAGGACACTACTGTCTGGATATTGCTGGTTTGCTGTGACACTGAGGTGTTTAAACACTCCAGCAGCCCACCAACCAAAACTATCCAGACAGCAGTGTCCTGTAGGCAGCGTCCTGTGTCCACTGATGCAGCAGCAGATGAGCTACTGTCTTTGACTTTACATCTACAAGGTGGACCAGCAAGTAGTAGGAGTGTCTAATTGAGTGGACAGTGAGTGGACACAGTGTTTAAACACTCCAGCCAAACTGCTGTGTCTGAGAATGACCACCTTCCTAATAGTATCTGCTCTGTGGTGGTCCTGTGGGGGTCCTGATCATTAAAGAACAGAGTAATAAAGTATACAGAGAATCAGATGAACTACAGTCTGTAAGTGGAGCTCCTGTATGGTCAGTGGAGCTGATACAGTGGACAGTGAGTGGAGGTCCTGTATGGTCAGTGGAGCTGATACAGTGGACAGTGAGTGGAGGTCCTGTATGGTCAGTGGAGCTGATACAGTGGACAGTGAGTGTGGAAAAGGCATTTAGATACTAACAACAGCCTGTTATTAATTCCAGTTTGTGGGGTTTTTTTTTAAAGGGGGCGTGTCCTTACTCCCAACTCAGCACCTAAAGTTGTCCCCAAACTTGTGTCCTAGCTATTAAATCCTGTCCCCTTAGCCTAGCTGCTACCACGTCCATGTCCCTGCTGCGCTGAGAATGGACCACCACCCACGCGGATAATGTCTGGTCCAGTAGCGGTCCCTTACCGATGGGCTGCCAAGCTACAGCGGTCGCACTTATGTGGAAGGTGTTTCTGATAAAATGGCCCAAGCTTAACGTTAGGGGTTTCTAATAAAGTGGCCACCACTGTGCGCTGGTTAAAAGACGTTAGGCTAATACGTGAGCTGCCGGAACGTGAAACTAATGGTTCCTCAGTGGTTCCTTGTGGACTTTATTTGGTGTTGAAGGACGTTTAAGGTCCTTCTACAAACAAGCGTCCACTGAAAATGTTTCTCAGGGAACCGAAACTGGTTCCGCTGGAAGAAGGAATGATGTTTTATCCGGTCCTCGTAACGGGGGGCTTGCGGTTTAAGGCGTTTCAGTCGCTGGACCTGCTCTTAAAGTCACGCAATGGAGTGTTTTTATTATCACTTTCTTTTTATTCCTTTCTTCAAACTGACTAAACGACACTGTGGGTTTCATCTGCTACTCAAAGCGGTTGTAGGTTTTCTTTCGGTTTCCAAACTGACCCAAACCATCGGAGACTAGCTGGGAGGGGGCCTTGATTTTCTGGCTTATCTCTTTTGCTGTGAGAGGAAAAAAAATTTGAGCTGCATATTATATTTCAGAATAGAGAATTTAAACCGTCCATATTTTTCTAAAGAGCAAAAAGGAGAGCGCCTCCGGTGGCGGCGGACGGACACGCGAAGCACACTTTCACCAAGGGTTTCATGGTGATTCTCTACAAGTCTGCCGTTGCCGTGTATGTAGTTTAAAAGAAAAAAAGAAAAAAAAAGCAGGGGATAAAAAAAGAAATATAAAAAAAAAGATATTTACTAAAGTGCAACTGTTCAAATATTAATGCTGGGTTGCCAAAAAAAAACAAAAACAAAACAACAAAAAAAAGATCAAATAAAAGACTTGCACCTGTTGGTTTTCATTTTGTTGAGTTGCGTGCGGCGAGCGTGCTCGATGCGAGGAGGACGCGGAGGACGGGGTTCGGAGAGAGCGGCGTTAATATTTCTATTTCATATAAAGGCTATTACACACTGTATGTTGTGTATATGAACTGGAGAACATTAAAAGACATTATTAAACAGACCTCTCTGCCTCCTCACTCAGCAACACCGACCGCCTGCCGAGTCCAGGTCGTCTCAGCTGGTCACAGTCGTCTCAGGTGAGCCAGTCGTCTCAGGTGAGCCAGTCGGAGAAGGTGAGCCAGTCGGAGAAGGTGAGGAGGTGTGTACGGTGCCTTTAATGTATGTTCATGTAAATCACTAGAACTGCTGTTGCTGCTGTCTAGGAACACGTAAACATAAACATAGCACTTCTAGTTATTTCATACTGGAAGGCCAAAGTAGGACTCAAACCATTACCTGTAGAGCTAATACCATTACCTGTAGAGCTAATACCATTACCTGTAGGGCTAATATGGTTAGCTGTAGGGCTAATATGGTTAGCTGTAGGGCTAGTACCATTAGCTTTAGATCTAATATGGTTAGCTGTAGGGTTAATACCATTAGCTTTAGGGCTAATATGGTTAGCTGTAGGTCTAACACGATAAGCTGTAGGGCCAATACATTAGCTGTAGGGCTAGTACCATTAGCTGTAGGGCTAATATGGTTAGGTTTAGGGTTAATACCATTAGCTGAAGGGCTAATATGGTTAGGTTTAGGGTTAATACCATTAGCTGTAGGGCTAATATGGTTAAGTTTAGGGTTAATACCATTAGCTGTAGGGCTAACACCATAAGCTGTAGGGCTAATACATTAACTATAAAGCTTATGCAATTAGCTTTAGGGCTAACATGGTTAGCTGTAGGACTAGTACCATAAGCTGTATGGCTAATACATTAGCTGTAGGGCTAGTACAATTAGCTGTATGACTAATATGGTTAGGTTTAGGGTTAATATCATTAGCTTTAGGGCTATTATGGTTAGCTGTAGGGCAAATCCCATTAGCTGTAGAGCTAATAGGGTTAGCTGTAGGGCTAACACCATAAGCTGTAGGGCTAGTACCATTAGCTGTAGGGCTAATATGGTTAGGTTTAGGGTTAATACCATTAGCTGTAGGGCTAATATGGTTAAGTTTAGGGTTAATACCATTAGCTGTAGGGCTAATATGGTTAAGTTTAGGGTTAATACCATTAGCTTTAGGCCTAATATGGTTAGGTTTAGGGTTAATATTATTAGCTTTAGGGCTATTATGGTTAGCTGTAGGGCAAATATCATTAACTTAGGGCTAACACCATTAGATTTAGGGCTAATACTGTTAGCTGTGGCAGTTAGTTTTAGGGCTAATACCTAAATATAAATATATGCTATAAATGGCACATTGTTGTTCTCGAGAGAAAACCAATTTTCTATTTTATTTGAACACCACAGCTGATCTTTATCTCCTGTGAGAGTTTCATGATGAGCAGACCAATAGAAATGCTCCAAAACCACTTAACGTAAAGACTCTCCTGTGAAGTCAGTGCTTTAGTGCTGATACATGTTTACATGTTTATATTATCTATATCTATTATTTATATCTAATAAATGCTGTAACGCGTGGGCTAGTGGTCCCAGGTCAGGGTCGAGCTGCAGACGCACTGCTGAGTAAGACTGAGCTGGACGAAGGATGTGGAGGACCAGGTCAGTCGTAAGCGTTTGTGTAGAAGGGCCGTCTTTGATGCTGTTCTATGAAAATGAAGGTCTTTTGTTTGTTTGTTGTTATTCTGGTATCCGACAGAACAACAAGACATCCTTTATTTGTTTCTGTTGTTTTTTTGCCACCACAGTGTGAGCACAGCTGCCAGTGATGTAACCGTGATGTTCACTCCAAATCACTCTATTACTGGGGTGTTCAGTCTCCGCCGGAGTGGCTGCAGGTTTATATTCCCAGCCAGCTGAAGACCTTCTGACTCTCCCTGTTTAATCAGTTGGTCTGCTGATCGTGTGGGTTCCTGCTGTGTTGAAATGAAAACCTGCAGCAACCTTGCATTAAGAGTCCTGACACTCTCTCTCTCTCGCTCTCTCTATTTCTAATAAAGTGGCCAGTTGGTTATAAGCACAATGTGGGTGTTTCTAATAAAGTGGCCAATTAGTTGTCAGCAGAAGGTAGGTGTTTTTGATAAATTGGCCAGTTAGTTATAAGCACAAGATAGATGTTTCTAATAATGTAGCCAAGTAGTTATAAGCACAGGATTGGTGTTTCTAATAAAGTGGCCAAATAGTTATAGGCACAAGGTAGATGTTTCTAATATAGTGGCCAGTTGGTTATAAGCACAATGTAGGTGTTTCTAATAAAGTAGCCAATTAGTTGTGAGCACAGGATTGGTGTTTCTAATAAAGTGGCCAGTTAGTTGTAAGCACAAGGTGAGTGTTTCTAATAATATGGCCAGTTAGTTAAAAACACAAGGCAGATGTTTCTAATAAAGTGGCCAGTTAGTGGAAGCACAAGGTGGGTGTTTCTAATAAAGTGGCAAGTTAGTTAAAAACACAAGGTAGGTGTTTCTAATAAAGTGGCCAGTTAGTGGAAGCACAAGGTGGGTGTTTCTAATAAAGTGGCCAGTTAGTTATAAAATACAAGATAGATGTTTCTAATAAAGTGGCCAGGTAGTTAAAAAAACACAAGGTAGATGTTTCTAATAAAGTGGCCAGTTAGTGGAAGCACAAGGTGGGTGTTTCTAATAAAGTGGCCAGTTTGTTATAAGCACAAAGTGGGTGTTTCTAATAAAGTGGCCAGTTTGTTAAAAAGCACAAGGTAGATGTTTCTAATAAAGTGGCCAGTTAGTGGAAGCACAAGGTGGGTGTTTCTAATAAAGTGGCCAGTTAGTTGTAAGCACAAGGTGAGTGTTTCTAATAATATGGCCAGTTAGTTAAAAACACAAGGCAGATGTTTCTAATAAAGTGGCCAGTTAGTGGAAGCACAAGGTGGGTGTTTCTAATAAAGTGGCAAGTTAGTTAAAAACACAAGGTAGATGTTTCTAATAAAGTGGCCAGTTAGTGGAAGCACAAGGTGGGTGTTTCTAATAAAGTGGCCAGTTAGTTATAAAATACAAGATAGATGTTTCTAATAAAGTGGCCAGGTAGTTAAAAAAACACAAGGTAGATGTTTCTAATAAAGTGGCCAGTTAGTGGAAGCACAAGGTGGGTGTTTCTAATAAAGTGGCCAGTTTGTTATAAGCACAAAGTGGGTGTTTCTAATAAAGTGGCCAGTTAGTTATAAAATACAAGATAGATGTTTCTAATAAAGTGGCCAGGTAGTTAAAAAACACAAGGTAGATGTTTCTAATAAAGTGGCCAGTTATTGGAAGCACAAGGTGGGTGTTTCTAATAAAGTGGCCAGTTTGTTAAAAAGCACAAGGTAGATGTTTCTAATAAAGTGGCCAGTTAGTGGAAGCACAAGGTGGGTGTTTCTAATAAAGTGGCCAGTTAGTTGTAAGCACAAGGTGAGTGTTTCTAATAATATGGCCAGTTAGTTAAAAACACAAGGCAGATGTTTCTAATAAAGTGGCCAGTTAGTGGAAGCACAAGGTGGGTGTTTCTAATAAAGTGGCAAGTTAGTTAAAAACACAAGGTAGATGTTTCTAATAAAGTGGCCAGTTAGTGGAAGCACAAGGTGGGTGTTTCTAATAAAGTGGCCAGTTAGTTATAAAATACAAGATAGATGTTTCTAATAAAGTGGCCAGGTAGTTAAAAAACACAAGGTAGATGTTTCTAATAAAGTGGCCAGTTAGTGGAAGCACAAGGTGGGTGTTTCTAATAAAGTGGCCAGTTTGTTATAAGCACAAAGTGGGTGTTTCTAATAAAGTGGCCAGTTTGTTAAAAAGCACAAGGTAGATGTTTCTAATAAAGTGGCCAGTTAGTGGAAGCACAAGGTGGGTGTTTCTAATAAAGTGGCCAGTTAGTTATAAAATACAAGATAGATGTTTCTAATAAAGTGGCCAGGTAGTTAAAAAACACAAGGTAGATGTTTCTAATAAAGTGGCCAGTTAGTGGAAGCACAAGGTGGGTGTTTCTAATAAAGTGGCCAGTTTGTTAAAAAGCACAAGGTAGATGTTTCTAATAAAGTGGCCAGTTAGTTAAAAAGCACAAGGTAGGTATTTCTAATAAAGTGGCCAGTTAGTGGAAGCACAAGGTGGGTGTTTCTAATAAAGTGGCCAATTTGTTGTAAGCACAAGGTAGGTGTTTCTGATAAAGTGGCCAGTTTATATATATAGCATACCAGTATACCAACAAGTATATATAGTTTTGTAGCCCAAATTGAGCTGAGTAGGATTTTCTATCTTTGAACTTATATATGTTATTCTCGACTCACTAAGATTTATAAACTGTTCTCTTTACTTTCTTATAGATGGCTAGTTTGTATTTCAGTTGTAATACCCACTTCCTCCTCTGGGTGGCAGAAGTTCTCCTCTAATTCCTCAGATTGTGGCCTGGAGGCCAGTTTTCCTCTCACAGCTCTTCTCTGAACCCTTTACTCCTAGAAGTGGAGTGTAAAGAGAGGACGTATAGATAACTTACTCACACACACACCCACACAAACACGTATACACACATTAGATAACCTCAACGTCCAGACGTCCAGACGTCCCCCACCTGTACGTGTACAGTTTGTGGTAGTTGTCCTGCAGCTCTTCAGAAATGGTCAGTTTCTGACCACAGAGCTGCTACAGACTGAACATCTCAACCTAGCAGTGACATCATATCTAGAAAACAGGGGTCAGCCAGCAACTGACCAATAATTAATGAGTTAGCGAGTGAGTGCTAGATGTTTCTATTAAAGTGGCCAGTTTGTTAAAAAACACAAGAGGAGTGTTTCTAATAAAGTGGCCAATAAGTTATAAGCATAAGGTAGGTGTTTCTAATAAAGTGGCCAATAAGTTATAAGCACAAGGTGGGTGTTCCTAATACAGTGGACAGTCAGTGGAAGTACAAGGTGGGTGTTTCTAATAAAGTGGCCAGTTAGTGGAAGTACAAGGTGGGTGTTTCTTATAAAGTGGCCAATTAGTTAAAAAGCACAATGTAGGTGTTTCTAATAAAGTGGCCAGTTAGTTAAAAAGCACAAGGTAGGTGTTTCCAATAAAGTGGCCAGTTAGTTAAAAAGCCCAAGGTGGGTGTTTCTAATAAAGTGGACAGTTATTTATAAGCACAAGGTGGGTGTTTCTAATAAAGTGGACAGTTAGTGGAAGTACAAGGTGGGTGTTTCTATTAAAGTGGACAGTTAGTGGAAGTACAAGGTGGGTGTTTCTAATAAAGTGGCCAGTTATCTGAGACAGAGAGCAGCTGTGTCTGTGCTGACTGTCTGTAGTGAAGGAGGTGGTGGTTCCTGTGTACTGAAGGGCTTCGTAGATGGAAGCGTGACGTGTTTGTCGGCTCGGTCTGTTTCTGAAATACAGCTGGTGGTTTGCATGTGTGTGTTTATCTAGAAGATAAGAGAGTTTAACTGCCGCGTTAACCTCAAACCGCATGTGGATACGGTGCAGTAGCTGCGTCAGGAGTTTGCTGACTAGCTGGCAGTGTTTGTGAATAAGTCAGTTAGTTGAGTTCAAGTTTTCTTGCGGGGGGTTTATGCCCCCCGACTCTCACATTAACAAGTTCCTAACTGTGTGCTAACATCTTCACTCACTGCTCTCAGACCGTGTGGAGATGTTCAGGAATATCAATATGTCTGTCTGTGCTGCCTTTCCTAGCAGGGTGACCACAGTAACCAGCTTTCTCTCCACCCAGCTGGGCAACATGCTGTAGTCCATGTTTAAAGATAAGTGTTTCATACAGAGTCAGAGTCTGGCTGCCTCAGTACCTCGGGCCTCTTCGATGAAAGGCTCAACACGGCTCTAAAGAGTGATGCCCAACACACTCGTCCACACATCCAGACACAATTTGAGGTTATATCTAAACATAATTACTGATTTTCTTTACATAATATCTAAAGTACCAATATTCATGTGATAATTTGTATTGATATAATAATAATTAGAACAGAAATAACTTTTCTAAAA
The DNA here is from genome assembly GCA_021613375.1 of Megaleporinus macrocephalus. Lineage (NCBI taxonomy): Eukaryota > Metazoa > Chordata > Actinopteri > Characiformes > Anostomidae > Megaleporinus > Megaleporinus macrocephalus. The sequence continues at coordinate 2,918,299 of CM038720.1, read as the reverse complement.
CATTCTAAGCTACTTTAGTCCTAATACTACACTATAATTATTGGGTTTTTTTACAAAATATGTTATTATTTTTACATATATTTAGTATTTTGAGGAAGTAAACCAATATTTTAGTGTGATGAGTCATTATTACTATATATTGTGTACTATTATTATCATATAGTAAGTTTTAACAGAGAACCTTGTAGAAAATGGCTTTAATGTACTTCATAGTAATTTAATTTTTTAATAATCATAACATATTATATTTCAACAACTTTTCATTGAGTTTTGTTTTTTTATGTGTTTTGTGATATATATATATATATATATATATATATATATATATATATATATATATATATATATTCAGCTTTAACATTAAAACCACCTTGTTTCTACACACGTTGTCCACTGTATCAGCTCCACTGACCATACAGGAGCTCCACTTACAGACTGTAGTTCATCTGATTCTCTGTATACTTTATTACTCTGTTCTTCAATGATCAGGACCCCCACAGGACCCCCACAGGACCACCACAGATGTCCACTGATGAAGAACTAGAGGAACACAAACTGTGCAGCAGCAGATGAGCTACCGTCTCTGACTTTACATCTACAAGGTGGACCAGCAAGTAGTAGGAGTTTCTAATAGAGTGGACAGTGAGTGGACACAGTGTTTAAACACTCCAGCAGCAGCACTGCTGTGTCTGATCCACTCACACTAACACACTACCACCAGAATTTATATATTTAGTTCTTCAGCACATCCCAAAGACCTCAAATGCACTTAAGGTCAGGACCCTCCAGTGGTCAGTTCATGTGGTTCCTCAAGCTCCCTGAATCACTCTTCCACAATCTATTGCTGTGACAACCTGGCCAGTCAGTCCATTCAGGTGGTCAGCTGACTCATTCAGGTGGGGCTGAGCCTCAACCTGACCAACTGAAGCCGCCCTGATCTTAACACTACTCTACGCATGATGGAAGCATCTCTCCTGCTCTTCACTTCTTATCTTGACGTTCCCATCTCTCTGGAATACAGTTTGTCTGGACTCTTCAGACCACATGACCTTTTACCATCGTCCAGTCTTTAAACTCTCTACAGACTGGAGCTGATTAGTCTCACTAACGAGCGTCCACTCAGCTGTTTAGTCCCAGCACTGGGAGTTCTGGTCGTGTGGAAATCCTCCTACTCTGGATCACATTTCTTCAGTAGGTTGCCGGTTCCCCAGTCTTCTTGCAGGTGTTCATAATGTGCTGCCCAGTTCTGAACTCAATTCCAGTAGTTCTGAAACTGTGCATGACCAGATATTTGTTATCGTTTGTGTAAATACGTTCCTCCATCTGCTCTCATTGTCCGGGTTCAGAAAACACCCTCCGTACACACAGCCTGAGCGAACGAGACCATCCACACACACCAGACAAACACCAGCACTGCCACAGAGCGTCCACAGAGAGAACTGACCCACCAAATGAGCCGGCGTCCTGACTGGAGAACCTTCCAGAGCCTTCCGTTCACACACAAGACAGCCTCCAAACACTGCCTCTCAGTTCAGCTTCTAAAACATCTAAGATCCTCAATGTGGTCAATCAGCCAAGACGTCTGATGTTCACCTCTTTAGTTTCAGCGCTGGAGCTACAAGGCTAATGTAGAGGCCTGTCCCTCAGCAGTTAGCATGATGCTGTCTCATCACTTGGGTGGTCAGTCCATCGTTCAGCTTCTTTATTTGATGTGTCTGTATCTCCTTTTCTAAGAGAGGAGCTTCTTTAACAGCTACGCATCCTTTCACCACATGTTGAGGTGTCTTCTCACAGTGGAAGGATGGACAGAAACACCTGTTGGATGTTCTCAGATCTGAAGCAGCTTGATGTTCACCTCTCTCGGTAAGATCAATGGGCTGTTTATCTGATGGGGACAGCATTTCTGGACCTCACCTCAGTTAGGCCACAGTTATGGACCCCAGTTAGGCTACTGCTGGGGACCCAGCTGGGTTAAAGTTATGGAACCCAGTTAGGCTACAGGTGTGAGGCCCAGTTAGGCTACTGCTAGGGACCCAGCTGGGTTAAAGTTATGGAATCCAGTTAGGCTACAGGTGTGGGGCCCAGTTAGGCTACAGTTGTGGGACCCAGCTGGGTTAAAGTTGTGAAACCCAGTTAGGCTACAGGTGTGAGGCCCAGTTAGGCTCTTGCTAGGGACCCAGCTGGGTTAAAGTTATGGAATCAAGTTAGGCTACAGGTGTGAGGCCCACTTAGGCTACAGGTGTGAGGCCCAGTTAGGCTACAGTTGTGGGACCCAGCTGGGTTAAAGTTGTGAAACCCATTTAGGCTACAGGTGTTTGGCCCAGTTAGGCTACTGCTAGGGACCCAGCTGGGTTAAAGTTATGGAACCCAGTTAGGCCACAGGTGTAAGGCCCAGTTAGGCTACTGCTAGGGACCCAGCTGGGTTACAGTTATGGAACCCAGTTAGGCTACAGGTGTGAGGCCCAGTTAGGCTACTGCTAGGGACCCAGCTGGGTTAAAGTTATGGAACCCAGTTAGGCCACAGGTGTAAGGCCCAGTTAGGCTACTGCTAGGGACCCAGCTGGGTTAAAGTTATGGAACCCAGTTAGGCTACAGGTGTGAGGCCCAGTTAGGCTACTGCTAGGGACCCAGCTGGGTTAAAGTTATGGAACCCAGTTAGGCTACAGGTGTGGGGCCCAGTTAGGCTACAGTTGTGGGACCCAGCTTGGTTAAAGTTATGGAATCCAGTTAGGCTACAGGTGTGGGGCCCAGTTAGGCTACTGATAGGGACCCAGCTGGGTTAAAGTTATGGAATCCAGTTAGGCTACAGGTGTGGGGCCCAGTTAGGCTACTGCTAGGGAGCCAGCTGGGTTAAAGTTATGGAACCCAGTTAGGCTACAGTTGTGGGACCCAGCTGGGTTAAAGTTATGGAATCCAGTTAGGCTACAGGTGTGGGGCCCAGTTAGGCTACTGCTAGGGACCCAGCTGGGTTAAAGTTATGGAACCCAGTTAGGCTACAGGTGTGGGGCCCAGTTAGGCTACAGTTGTGGGACCCAGCTGGGTTAAAGTTATGGAAACCCAGTTAGGCTACAGGTGGTAGATAGATAGATATAGATGGGGGAAGCAGAGAAGTCCAGACTGCCCTACAACCCTCATCCTCCATTGTGTGATTCAGCAGTTTGTGCTGATATATTGACCCGATATTGATATTGATTATTGGATCTGCAACATCTTTACAGGCCGGTGTGCTTAAGCACATCATGTACTCTTCTTCCACCTTATGGCTCATCGGAGCCACAGCTACAGTGCAGCCCATTATCTCCATCTCTTCAGTTCAGACTGCTGCCGTAGACCACGTTCACAGCGCCAGGCCGCTCCACTGGACTAATGATGTAACTAACCTGTGACACCGAGGACACGGCCGCGAGTCACTCCGGGACGCCCTTGTTCACTCGTGCGCTCAAGAAATATGAGATTACACTGTGTGTTTTGCAACATGCACACATCCCGGCTGCTGTATCAGATCTTGCTGGTGTGCAGGCCGAGCTTCATCCTCTATTCTTCATTCCTCTAGTCCTTCATCGACGACCAGTTCCTGATATTTTGGGGTCTCGACCTAGAAGTGCCACCGATGCATCCCAACACACAATGCAATGGAATATTGTGTCGCAAACATGATACAAGATCATAAGAATGACTAAACCATGCAACTTCAGAAAGCCTGTCAATATCTGGCATTAATATTAATATCTGATCAAATGATTACTAGTGGCTGCATTGGTGCTAGAAAGTTTGTGAACCCTTAAAAAATGTTTACATTTCTGCATAAATATGACCAGATTTACACACAAATTCTAAAAGTAGGTGACAACAACTTAAATAATAATACAACACAAACATAAACATTTTATTGATCACCAATAAAGTGATCATATGAAATGCTGATGATGGTAAAATCTAGAAAACATACGTTTTCTTTGGGGACTATTTTGCCTCACAGCACCCTGCATATGATGTATCCCTCCACCAAGAATGGATTTTAGGGCCAAAACTACCATCAAACAGCATCTCAGACACCAGACAGTGTATTTATAACATCTATTGTAATAACTTTCTGTGAGGGAGCTTTTAGAGGTGGACGTCTGGTTCCATTCACTTCCACCGTGAACAGCTCTGATTCCAGACTTAAGCATTTCATATTTTGTTATAATTATTATTTTTATTCTGCAGGAATTTAGCCAATCGTAAATTACGTTCCTCACATACTGACATAGTGACTATAAGCCAGTGCGAAGTCAGTATATAGGCTTGTTCATGTAAAAGCACAACATGAAGGTCATATGAAGGTCATTATAAACCTTATAGGAGGTCAGAAGTCACATAAGAATGGCCTTGGACATGTGTTAGTTAGTTAGTTTATTTCTCTATTACATTTAAATTAATTCAATTTGCAACCAGGGTTACAATCATTTTACTGATATATAAAGATATCCATATAAATGTAACTCTATATGTAAGATATAACCATCACATCTCATGTATATCGTATTAGAAACAGGTGATTTGTAATGTATGCATGTAATATAATAGATAATAGAGACGATGGATTAGAACTAAAGCTACACTTCATCTGGGACGCAGTCGTTGTAGAAGATCTGGAAGTTCTTGTCTACTTCCATGCGTCCTTTGAGGAACTTCTCCAGCGATTTGAGAGGCACCTCCACCACGGCGTTGTTGACCCGGTCGTTCAGGCCGTAGGCTCCAAAGGCGGGGAAGTGGTAGCGCTCCAGGTAGGGGGCGTTGTGGTCGTAATCTGTGCAGCAGTACGCCGTCCACATGTACTCGGGAATGCCCACCCGGTCATTGTTGTTCCTGAAGATATGGAGGTTTACAAACGTAAATACAACGTTCAGAGCAGCACAGATAACCAACATCGTTCAACTGCAGAGCTGGAACTGTCGCCTGGTTGGGCTACCTTTACCTGTAAGGCACGTAGCTACTTTAGTTTATCACTAATAATGGTTTGTACATCAAGAAAACAATCATAATCACACGGAAACAAGCACCGGGTACTGGCTCACAGGGCACTGAACCCATAGCCATGTCTATCATGTACGTGGGAAGTGCCCTGTCTGCCCCCCAGCCCAGTGTGGAGGGGTACTTCTCTCTGCTACTGTAAGTATTTGCATACAATACTGTGTTACAGTGGTGTCAGAAGTGGGGTATTGCCCCACCCCCTCAACTCCCAATGGTCGGGAGCACAGCACCTCCGTGCCCTCAAACATGAAACAGAGGAGAAGGCCAAGCCTGGCAAGGACTACGGTCAAGGACGCCTGGATGGCAACCAGCCATGTGGACCTGCTGAGGCCCTCCAGCAACGTTTTGAGCGGGTGCTGGTGGCGTGGTTACCTGAGGCCCAGCGTCGGAGCTCCAGCATGCATTAAGGCTGCAAGGAGTCCCACCACGACGTAGTCTCTTCGTGCTGTGGTGCACCAATGGGCGGTTCTGCTCTGCTGCTGTGCTCTGATAAAACAGCTTTCGCTGGTTTCCCATCTCTTCTTCTACACCAAGGCTCCAAGATTGCTCTTCCTCAAGACATTCCTAGTTAAGGAGAGTGTTTTTCTTTCTTTCTTCTCCGT